>CM073487.1:4207500-4795000 GCA_037074505.1 Albizia julibrissin | reverse complement strand
ACACTAATATAACATTTATAAGAAAAATCCTATTATTTATGAATAGTACAACTCATGAAATTTCGTCAAAAGACAGCGTGTAATATGTAATTTAGAAAACTGCCCCCTAAACTTGTAAAATGAGAGGTTCGGAACTGCCTCAATGACATGTATTGATAAGCTGATAAGCAAAAAGTTATCGAGATGTAAAGAACAACAAGAAGCAAGTAAATCATTATTTACTAAGTGCCCGTTTGTTTTTTATTTAATTTTGTTTGAAGTGATTTTATGGTATTTAAAGTATATTAGAGAAGTTTTGTCTTGATTTATAAAAATAAAAATAAAAAACTTTTTTTTTCACATTTCCAAATCAGCACTAACTCATATTAATTGGTTATTCTAAATAATACTCCCTCCATTACTATATATAAAAACATTTTTTAATAAGATTATCCCTAAATATAATATTTTTTTTGAATTTATCTCAATAATAAATGTATTTTTTTTTCATTTTATTCTCAATTAGTTGTTATATTACATATATTTTTTTATCATTTTCTCACTATTACTCTCTCTGTCACTCATTCATAAATAAGGATATGTTTTTATAAAAAAAATTTAAATTTCCTACATGATTATTTTATTTAACTGTATTTAATTTTATTTTAAAATCTTACAATTGGATAGAAAGACTCTTATATATAAACATGAAGATAGTAAATGTTTATTATATTTGGCGCCCATCAAAACCAAATAGCAGGTTTGCTTTATCTTCCCAATTGGAAGAGTCAATAGTTAAAAGAAATTATCTTTGATTTTATGGAGATACCGAGAAAGTGAAAGCAGCGGCGGCCTCGCCGTAAGCATTTGAAGAATCAATCTTACCTTAATTTTTGTGCTTGTGTTATTTCTCTGTCATCCCATTTTAATTAGGATTTCTACAAAAGTTGAAACATCTTTTCTTTGACTTGCACCATAAAAATTTATTGATTTATAGTGTCTATTTTAATAGATTTAACTGAACACCAACTTTTCACTCTGGCGTGATTCACTTGACTTCTTCATATCTATCCATCTTTCAGTCATATTGGAGGATCCTTATCATCAATATCAATGTAAAATATAATATACTATAAAGACTCATTATTCATTTATTATCAACAATATGACTCATTTTTAACTCCCATCCTTTTTTTTATTTGATTAAAAGTTTTCCTCATAAGACTTAAAAAGATAAAAAATTATCAACACTCCCAATAAATATGTTCCTTCTAATTCTAATACATTTTATCTAGGATTAATTAAGGTGTAATTTTAATAATAAAATTTTATCAGAAAGACGTCTCGTACAAATAAGTTTTGGAATGAGCAAAAATTATAACGAATAATTAAAAATGGTGTAAATTTAACAAAACCATTAAATTTAACTTAACGACGTTAAATTATAAAAGAGAAAAACCTCTAATGATGTTAGGTTAAATTTAACGGTTTTGTTAAATTTACACTATTTTTAATTGTTCATTGTTATTTTTACCCATTTTAAAACTTATTTATGTACCAAACGTCCCTCGAACAAAACTTTATTTTTAAAATTACACCTTAACCCTTTTATATATATCTTACTGACTAATATAACCAATTAATCAGTTTCCATATAATGTATAAATGAAAACTAGTTTAATTGTTCAATAAATATGAATCATGACAATAATCATAATTAAGTTGATTCATGCAATTACACGGGGATTAATTTGCACCTCTGTATAGATTAAGAGTAAAAGGAAGGAGGAGGAAAACAAAAACAAAACTCAAAAAAAGCATTACGAGAAAGAGAAAAAATGAGACCGAAAAAGCAGATAAGATATTAAAGTCGTCACCTCACGTTCATCAAATATTTACTTAAAAGAACTTTAGAGAATCTAATCTCATGTTTTTTCTTCCTTCAAATTTAATAGGTACATATATTACTAATTTAAGTGACGACCCATGGTTAGTGATATATATATGTGTGTGTAATTGTATATATGTATATGTAGATTAATTTGTGCTTCATCTATAGTGTTAACATATAATGAAATTGCACTAACTTGTCTAGAGTTTTTATTAAAAAAAATCAATTTTTTTAAATCAAGAGAAAATATTTAAATTTATCATGCCACCCCATATTATTTCTCCTCAATTGAGAGGGGCATTTACCCACCCCTACATCAACATAGCTCGTCAAATATTCATATTTCATACCCTACCTTAACCAAATATTTACTTTTTTTAAAAAAAGAAAGAAATTTAGAGAATCTAATCTTGCGATTATGTAAACGTATAATACTAACTTATGAGCAAATTAATACACGCAAACTTCTCAAGCTTCATTGAGTTCGGCTTTCAGAGAGGTCAGTCTCCACAATCCATATACACAATCATAACCCCTGATATGAGGCTTAAAAATACACACATATATACATACATGTTATTACATATAAGGCTTAAAAAAGCACTTTTTTTCACATTTCCAAATTAGCACTAACTCATATTCATCGTTTGTTCTAAATAATACTCAGAGCCTTTTTTTTTTTTTTAATGTCTTAGTCTCTAAATGTAAGGTCTTTTTTAGTTTATCTCAATAATAAATATTTTTTTTTATTTTACCTTCAATTAATTATTATATTACATACATTCTCTTTTCTCTTTTTCTCATTATCATTCTCTCTCACACACATTCATAAATAAGGGCATTTTTTTTAAAAAAAATTAAATTTCCTACCTAATTATTTCATTTAATTACTCCATCTGATCCTATTTATAAGCAATTTTCTCTTTGATTGTACAAAACGAACTGGAAGTTAAAAGCAATAAGTGTGTCAAAAATGTCATATTTTTTTTATATATGCCCCTATTTATGAAAATAAAGAGAGAATGTATAAAATGTGTTAAAGATAATAAAATACGTTTTTTCAATACTTTGTTGACTTCATTCCACTATTGAGTTCTCTTTCTCTCTCATGAATATAACTCTTGGTGTGTGTGATAATTAATTATAAATAATATATATTTAATAAGGGTAAAATATAAAAAACGAGCTTATATTTTTAGACATAAAGTAAAAGTTACTCATAAAAAAGACTAGCCCTATAAAAAAAATTATTTATAAATACAACTGGAGGAAGTAATTTTAACTGTTTATTAAATCTCTGTTAAAAAGTTGTTATATATAATTACGGAGTAAATGTTTATTATATGTGGCCCCCATCAAAATCAAATAGCAAATGTGCTCCATCTCCCCCATTGGAAGAGTCAATAGTTAAAAGAAATTTAGGGTGTTTGATACCCCTTTTATTTTTTTATAAGTGTGATTCATATAAATTAAGGTAAAAAATTTTTATATATTTATTTTGTATACTATAAATCTAAAAAATATTTTTTGAGATTCTAATCACTGTTTAAAAAAAATTATCTTTGATTTTATGGAGAAACCGAGAAAGTGAAAGCAACGGCCTCGCATAAGCATTTGAAGAATCAATCTTACCTTAATTTTTGTTCTTATGTTATTTCTCTGTCATCCCATTTATTTAGGATTTCTACAAAAGTTGAAACATCTCTTCTTTGACTTCCAACACAGAAGTTTCATGACTTACAGTGTCTGTTTTAATAGATTTAACTGAACACCAACTTTAGTCATTTGACTTCTTCATATCTATCTATCTTTCAGTCATATTGGAGGATCATTACCATCAATATCAATATAATAAACTATAATGACTCATTATTCATTTATTATAAACAGTATGATTCATTCTTAGCCCCATCTATTTTCTTTTTATTTGATCAAGAGTCTTCTTTTTCTTTTTCTTTTTTAAGTTTAGAAGATAAAGGATTATCATTTTTTTCTAATAAGTATGTTCCTTCTAATTCTAATACATTTTATATATATATATCCCATGACTAATATAACCAATTAATCAGTTTCCATTTAATGCATATAGGAAAACTAGTTTAATTGGTCAAAAAATATGAATCATGACGATAATCATAATTAAGTTGATTCGTGGAGTTTTATATATATCCCATGACTAATATAACTAATTAATCAGTTCCTTCTAATTCTAATACATTTTATATATTATCACATGACTAATATAACTAATTAATCAGTTTCTATATAATGCATATAGGAAAACTAGTTTAATTGGTCAAAAAATATGAATCATGACAATAATCATAATTAAGTTGTGCCTCATATGAATTAAGAGTAAAAGGAAGAAGGAGGAAGACAAAAACAATCAAAAACAAAACTCAAAAAAAGCATTACGAGAAAGAGAAAAGATGAGACCGAAAAAGCAGATAAGATATTAAGTGTGTTTGTATTAGTTTTTTAGAATAGTTTTTACGATTTACGAGGTAAGTATGTGAGAAGAGTTTTATCTTGATTTACGTAAACTATGGTTTAAAACCATAATTTGGGTGCTTTCCAAACACACCATAAAGTCTTCACGCCACCTTCATCAAATATTTACTTAAAATAACTTTTCTTTTCTTTTCTTTTTTTTGACCTGGACCTTAAAAGAACTTTAAAGAATACAACCTCATGCTTTTTCTTCCTTCAAATTTAATAGATACATATATTAATAATTTAAATGATGACCATGGGTAGTGATATATAATCATACTTACATCAAATTCTTTATATCTATTATATTAAATTATTTAAATCCATTATATTAAATTATTTAATGACATGTTTCTTATTTTCTTTTATATAGATTTATAATTAAATGATAATAATTTAAAAATATGATACATGGACACATGATTGAAAAATATGACAAATTGGATACAATAAACTTGACCTAAGTATTTTTCATATATATATATTTGTACAATTGTATATATGTATGTGTAGATTAATCTGTGCTTCATTTATAGTGTTAGCATATAAAGAAATTGCACTAACTTGTCTAGAGTTTTCATAAATTTTTTTTTAAAATATACAAAGTAAAAAATGTAAATCAATTTGCAAAATAAAATTATTTAAACTATCAAGATAAAATATTTAAATTTATCATGCCTACCCATATTATTTCTCCTCAACTGAGGGGCACTTACCCACCCCTACATCAACATAGCCCGTTAAATATTCATATTTCATACCCTACCTTAACCAAATATTTACTTAAAAAAAAAAGAAATTTAGAGAATCTAATCTGGCGATTATGTAAACGTATAATACTAACTTATCAGCAAATTAATACATACAAACTTCTCAAGCTTCATTGAGTTCAGCTTTCAGAGAGGTCAGTCTCCACAATCCATATACACAATCATAACCCCTGATATGAGGCTTAAAAATATACACATATACACATATCTACATACATGTTGTTACATATAAGGAGAGAGGGGAAATTGAAAAACAAGAGGGGGGAAAAACAGAAAGATCAGAAAGAAGAACGAGTCAAACTCAGATCCGAGATTTGGCTCCTTCTTGATCTGAGGAATCATCTTATTGTAGGAAGCTAGTAAATCTACTATACTTGTTATACGCACAGAAACACAAAACAATAATGTTTCCCTTAGAATCTCTCGTCTCTGTACAAAACGCGTCTATCTGCCTTATATTTTCAAGTCAAAGTTCTTCGCTTTCTTCTTTCTTCAACGATCCAAAGCACTCATAATTACCCTGTAAAAACACACATGCCACCATAGTGAGGAATCTAGACAAGAAACAAGACAATAATAGCACATATTATTTCATGCAACAAACAGGGAATAGGAAAAACAGAAAGAGAACCAATAATCAGAAATGTTCAGACTTGTAGATTCAGGTCGCACTGGTTGAGTTGGCAATTTTCTCCTCGTAAATTTCTTGAAATCACTTCCTGGAGTCCCCGCTGCAAGCCAAAAAAAAAAAAAAAGGAACACAAACCCATTAACTTACACAAATCTCTCTGATAAAAAGAATGAAACTTTATAGTTTATATAACTTACATATTATCTTTTAACATATCATCTTCTCGGATTGTTACACTGGAATCTCATCCTTTAAATATAAGATCTAAGTCGTGATTGGGTCACAGGCCTTTATCTTTTAGAATCTCTATACTCAATAGGAAGGAAGAGAAGAAAAAAAGAAGGATTGATTTGAACTTCGTATGGCAGAAGGCAATTTACAGGGTTGCAAAATCTAATATTCATATCAGAATCTCATATTTTCGTTGGTCAACCAAGTTCAAGTCACGTACTTCTATATTGGTACCATAAATATCTACCCCAAAACAGGTACTTAGATCTCATCTCAACATTCAAAATTTTAACATTATAACATAGAACCATCCCCCCTACCCCCTTAATTTCAAGCATATAACACAACAAACCTTCGGTCAGGCATTAAAACAAACGGATAGAGAGAGAGAAGAGAATTTACTTACGTGTAGAAGGCGTGCGAGGGGTGACGGAGCCGGACGGCGATTCGGGGAAGGAGGCGGAATCGGATAAGCACCGGGAATCGGAGCTGGTGCGAACAATGGTGATACTGCGAGTGATTGAAGGCAGCGGCGCCGAAATCGGAGAGGTGGCGGCGGAGGAGGAGGCAGAGAAGGAATCGTACTTGCGAAGTTTTCCGAGGCCGGAGTCCGGAGCAGGGCCGGCCAGCGTTTCGTCCCAGAGCTTGTGAAGAAAACCCATGATTATGGAATCAATCAAGCTTTCTTTATTTTATATTTTTTGGAACAATATTGTAACACCCAGGAACGAAACGTAGAGATAGAGCCAAATTTTTCTTTTTTTTGTGTTTTTTATGGATTGTTTTGGTTTGCTAGGGGAGTGAGGATGAGGGTACTTATAGAGAGAGAAATGGGAGATGAGGATGAAGATGAAGTTGAATTGAAGATTGAATATTGACGGCTAAATTCCTGGTCTAGGCTCCGGCTAATTTGGCTTTCTTTAGAGCCATTGAGTTCGTATTTCTATTTTCTCTTTTGATTCTCGAATCCTAAATCTAATTTGTGAGTGTGCGACGACATGAAAAGATGAAGTCCTTGATTTATAGAACAAATTAATGAGAATAATATTTAGGAATTAGTAGTATTTTTATTTTCCAATTTAAAGTTCCAACTTCAGCTTAATCACGCTTGGAAGTTAGCAGTTGGCTTTCTTCGGCTTACCTTGTCCTTTCTTATATCAACTTCAATGGCTAAGATTTAACGTGATTAAAAAAATTATTATAATATTAAATAATAAAAAAATAAATAAGTTTAAACGGTTAGAAATTGACTTAGATAGTTCAAAATAATTGTTACTATAATTTTGAACTGTTTAAATTTATTTATTTTTTATTAAATAATATAATAATAATTTTATTTTTCTAACATATTAAAGTTTAGTAAGTGAAGTTGTGATGAATCGAAAGCCAAAGGTGGGAGAAGTAGGAGGAGGAAAGCCATGTTCTATCACTTGCTGGGAATTCTCAAGATTTAAATGATTTTTATATACAAAATAAAAAATAAAATGAAAATATTTTAAATTTGAAAACATTTTGAAATTCAGATGTGTGTATTTAAAAGAATAAAAAATTAATAAAATACAAGAAAAAAAATTAAAAATGACAGTTTATCTTTTTTAAAATACTTTTGTATCCATTGATGTTTTCTGAGAAAGAGCCCATTTTTTAATGGGAGCGTATTTTTCCTTTAAAGGAAAGAATAGACATTGAAATTGTCTCATTATGCTTTTTATTTCAAGTAAAGGCCTCTCTCTTCCATTTTCACAAAAATCTAGATATTTTTACTGGATAAATAATAATTTCAAAATTTTAAATAAAAATATTATACCTATTTTTCTAATATTTAAAATTTTCTGAAATGTGAAGAAAAATTAAGAGGATAAAAAAAATCTGTATATCACCAAAAGGAATGTAGGAGGAGAGATTTAATAAATAAATAAAATACATTGTACAAAGACATGCTATCAATTTTATATTTAGTATATACTCATGATATTGATAATTTTCCATCCATCTATAACGGGAATTCATTATTTTCAAAATTTCGAACCAATTTTGTGGAAAGAATTGAATTCTATGACCATTCAAAGGTATTTTTGGTGTTCCATCTTGTTAATTTTAAGTAGGAGTTATGCGTGTAGTAAATTGTTGCTCCAAATGTTAGGTTCATACAATTTGACTTTACTTAATTTAAGGGTGACGAACTAATTTCATTTGGGACCTTGAGAGAAATTCAAGTTACCATTTTTTTTTTATTTGGTGGGACCAATATACATTCACACTAAATAACTTTGCTAAAACCTCAGTTTACAGACTTAAGGGTAATACCAACTAATACAAGTTCTTAACAATTATTATAAGATCCTAACCAATGAATCACCTTAATATATGCTTAAGAGTGGACTATAAAACTTGGACTTAACTGATAATTTGCCTTGCTAATTTTTTTTAACTAGATTCCTAATTTAAATCATGCATTTGGCAAGATATTTATTAAAAAATGTGACCTTGTAATATATAGCTAAATGAATGTTGAGGGGAATGTAATAAGAGCCCCAAAAAAAGAGTATGCACTATGTGCTCATGGAATGCGGACTCCACGAGGCGCTGGACGCTGGATCTAGTTGTATATATAAGTAATGATGTGGCTATTAGTCATTCCAACGGCATTTCGCTAAGCGTCCTTTTTTGTATTTTGCTATATTTATATATATATATATGGGTTTAGGTGATCTCAGATTTTCAAGCAGAACAACTTCTTAAATCATCTCTCTCACGTAAAGATGTCAGCTGGCGCTACGCTGAGTATCCTTCTGGTTGATATTTGTGAAAATCCCCATTAAATTAATTTATTGAATCTTTCTCTCACTTAAAGAAGTCAGCTGCGTTACTCTAAGCGTGCTTCCAATTGGTACTGGTGAAAGGCCCCATTAAACTAACTTCTTGAATCTTTCTCTCATGCAAAGATATCAATTATCATTACTCTAAGCGTGCTTCTGGTTGGTACTAGTGAAAGGCCCCAGATCGTAAAGATGTCAGCTGCCGTTACGCTAAGTGTGCTTTCGATTGCTACTGGCGAAATACCCCAAACTCTTGATGTTGAAATACATCCTGGGCAATATGTGCTTTTGTATTTCACCCGGTTTTGCTAGGTGGCACTCAAAGCCAGTGGACACATGTATGATATAGGTTAAAAGAATTAGGACACACATTTACTACCAACTTAACCTTTTAGCAATATGGTTAACACTTCATTTTTAATGTTTGGTATTGGAAATGGTCCCCAGTCTCTGTTAACTTTGGGTGCTACCTGATTGGACTTAATCTATACACTAAGACCCTAACGTATCATTCCCACCCTCTTAAAAGAGGTTCATCCTCAAACATATTTTTGACGAAAGTAAGATCTAAACCTATACCAATTATGATACCAAATTTTATGAATGAAGTGTTAATCATCTTATTAAAAGCTTAAGTTAGTATAAATGTACCCCGATTCTTTTAACCCATATTAGATTTGAGACCCCTAATTTACGCAAACTTTAAGTGCCACCTAACTGAATCTGATCCACATTCTCAGACACAGGACGTACAATACAGGTTTGATATGCCAGTACCTTCCCATTTCCCCAATGTCCCCCGACCTGACAATGTCTCCATACCAGAGCACTTCTATGACAAGTGATTTTTCGATGAATTTTTCACCAATGTCTTCAAACCTTCCAATTTCGCCCATGTCTCCATACCTTCCAATTTTGACCATGCGTCAATACCTGCAGCCATACTATTTCCCAAAAGTGCCCCCGTGCCACGGTTCAATTTCCTGCAATTTGTGCCTTTTATTATAAGTAAAGGTCTCTCTGCCCTTTCATTTTCAGAAAAATCTAGATATTTTTTACGGGATGAATCATAACTTCACTTTTTTAAAGAAAAATATCATTCCTACTTTTCTAATATTTAAAGGCTTGTTTTGTTACTATAAGTCTAATTCATGTAAATTGAGATAAAACTCCTCAGCATATTTACTTTGTAGACTATAAAAGCTACTTCGTATTCCGTAAATCATGATTGAAAAGTATTTATAGCGGCTATCCAAACATACCATTAAACTTCGCTAAAACGTGAGGAAAAACTAATGAAAAAAAAATACATAGTTTAAGGGTTACGAACTAACTCTATTTGAGGCTTTTAGAATTGAGAGACTTAAAGTTATTCTTTCTCTTTACTTAATGGGAGTCAATATTCATTCATACTAAACCATTTTACTAAGACTCCTATATATCTATAGACTTAAGAGTAATCAACTAATACAGCATCTTAACAATTATTATAAGATCCTAACCAACTATAATGACCTTAATATATCTCTAATGGAGAGTTTGAACTTAAAGCTTCATGCTTTAGAATGGTTTAAGAGACGTGCTTGATGGAAGTTGGGTTGAAAGACCTGGACCCAACTGATAATTTGCCTTACTAATTTAAAACATGTATATTGCAAGATATTTTTAATGTGTGTGGCTTGTAGTTTATAGCTAAAGGAATGTTGGCATGCAAGGATATACTTACAAATAAAATAAAATTACAGGGGGAAGAATAATTATTAGTAATTATTTTTTGAATGGAATTATTAGAAATTATTAATATGAGCATAAAATAGGGTGAAAAAAGAGAGTATAAAATAGGAAAAGGAATGGGGAGGGAGAAATGAGCCGAGCCGAGCCGAGCCGAAGCCCGATGATATAGAAATTAGAAGTGCTGCCAGTGGGAGAGGAGACACGTGGACCCTACTTTGAGATAAGCTCCCCAAGCCAAATCTTCAATCCATCCACCAAAACCAGATATCGATGCACCCTTGTTATCGGACCCACCATCCCTAAAGTATTTATTACTACTTCTGTTTCTTTTTTTTTTTTTAAATCAATATCATTAAGTAAATATTCTTTTATCTTATCTATAAGAGTTTAATAATCGAACTATAAGATTTAAAAAATGGTTAAATTTAATTTTAAATAATAAATAAATTTAAAATAAATTTTATTTTCTAAGTATACCCTTATTTATAAGTGATAAGTAAGAGAGAGAAATAAAATAAATATAATTATAGTTAACTTTTTAACTAATATAATACATATAATTAATGAGAGACACAAATAGAAAAAAACACATTAAATATTCAAACAAAAATTTTCAAATTTATATAAAAAGGATCGGAAGGAGTACTACTTTTGTTTCATATTAAAAAATAAGAATAGATTAAATTTTTTATTTTATTTTTTGTTTCTTACTCCCTCTGTCTATATATAAGAGATTTTTTTTTGAATGAGCTTGTTCTTAAATATAAAATCTATTTTTAAATTTTTTTCAATAATAAATATTTTTTTTATTTTACCCTCAATTAAATTATTATATTACATAAATTCTATTTTATAATTTTTTTTTTATTACTTTCTCTTTTACCCATTCATAAATAGAAGTATTTTTGAAAAAAAAATTTATATAATTATTACATTTACTCACTTTTATCTATTTTAAGAACCTCTTGATTCAGTTGAAAGACTCTTATATAAAAGGACAGAAGAAGTATTAATTTCATATTTAAGGAAGGAATTAAATTAAGAATAATATTTATTTAAAAAATTAGAAAAATAGGATATTTTGCAAACAAAAATTGAGATAAAAATGAATTAGTGTAATATAGCTATGCAACGTAACTTTTAAGTGTGACATGAATTTTAGGGAAAAAATTCATTAAACTCCAGCACCAATTCAAACATAGTTTTCAGGTTTTTAAATTGGTTCATGAGGTTACGAAAACTATTAACAACAAGGCTCCTAACTTTCTTTAAAATCCCTTTTGTGACAAGTGATATGAAATGGAGGAGTACCTATATGAGATTATGAATAAAAGATCTGTGTTTGAAAAGTCTGTTTGGAAATGGAATTTGTATAAATGGGGACAGTTGAAGTTGATAGGGTACAAGATAAGGGAGTGAAGCATATTAATTAAGGGGCCAATTAATGTTGGGGTGTTGAGTTTGTGGAGGCTTCTTATATGTTGTGAGCATCCGGGTGGGCCAAGTCCTGCGTGTCAATCAGTTCCCATTTTGCTTCCAAACGCATCTTTTCCCCAATTTCAAACCAAGTGGCTCCCACCCATGTCATCATGACTTTTTTTCCCTCCACCTATTGTTATAAAAACTAATACTTTCCTATTACTCCTTCCCATCTTATTTTTAAATATTTTTTTTATAGAATTGATCCATTTTATAAATAAATTTAACTTTTACTATATTTAAAATAACTTTTCATAAATTTATAAGTATTTATTACGTAAGTCGAGATAAAACTCCTCTCACATACTTACCTCGTATTCCGTAAATCACGATTGAAAAATTGTTTTTAAGGTTTCAATCACTATTTCAAACAAGCCATTTGTGTCTAAAAATGTAAGATCATTTTTTCTATTTTTTCCTTATTAAATGCATATAATTTATAATTAATTATTACAAACACCAAGAGTTATATTCAAGAGAGAGAGAGAGAACTCACTAGGTGAATGAAATCAATAAAGCATTGAGAAAACATATTTTGCTATATCTCTTACTATTTATATATTCTCTATATTTTCATAAATATGGGCATATATGGAAAAACATGACATTTTTTACACACTTATTGCTTTTAACTACTAATTCATGTTGCACAATCAATGAGAAAGTTGCATATAAATAAAACCGGAGAGAGTATTAATTAAGCACGAGAAAGTAATAATTTTTAGGGTTAAAAACCATTTTTGACTTAGAAATATTGACTTAGGGGTAACTTTACTCTGAAAGTTTCACTTGGGGTAATTTTGCCTTAGAAGTTTTAAATGTGGGGTAATTTCGCCCTGACTGTTATCCCATTTAAGTTTGACCGTTAGTTGATCAATTTTCAGGGAAAGTTTTCTCTTCAATTGAAACTTCAAAGGCAATTTTGTCGTTATTAGGGGCAAATTTGACTTGAAATTTGGTAAACTAATGATCAACCTAACTTTGATAAAGGTCAGGGCAAAATTACTCCACATTTAAAACTTTCAGGATAAAATTGCCCCTGAACTAATACTTTCAAGAAAAAAATGACATTTAACCCTAATTTTTATAATGATAAGTGAAGGAAAAAAAAGTCATGATGACATGGGTGGGAGCCATTTGGTTTGAAAGTGGGGAAAGGATGTATTTAAAAAATCATTTAAAATTAATTAAAATTAATAAATATAGAGGAAATATAATTTTTTTTAGAGATGCTCATATTAATGAATGAGTAAGAGAGAAAGAGTAATGATAAGAAAAAGAAGAAAAAAATGTATGGTAAATAAATAATGTGAAAAAATGAGGGCAAAATGAGTAAGAATGCATTTATTATTAAGACAAAGTTAAATAGGATCTTATAAAAATGGATAAGCCCATTCAAAAATAAATGATCTTATATAAAGGGATGGAAGGAATATAAGTTATATTCCCGTTGGCACTTTTTATAAGAACCCAAAATTTGAATTGTATTAGTTTTTTTTATAAGAGCCCGTCAAAAGTTTTTTGAACATTTAATGAATTTTTTGCATTTGTGCCCCTCATTAATTATATATATTACATTGATTAAAGAGCCAATGATACTTATGTGTACTTTATTTCTCTCTCCTATTTTGCCATAATAAATAAGGGTATACTTAAAAAAAATTATTTTAAGACATACTCATTATTTTTAACTAATTTAAATCGTGTAATTCAATTATTGAGCTTTTATAAATAGGATTGAAGGGAGTCTTTAGGGAGTTGATTTTGATCTAAATATAATATAAAATTTTCTTATTTGTCAATATTTTCCTATTTTACCCTTATTGATGCTCCTTCAACAATGATCAAGGAGGAGAGGGAATGTGAAATTGAGGAAGATAACCAAGGTATTTTAAAAAATATATGTCATATTAACTAATTCAACTAACTTTCTTAATATAATCAAATTAGGTAAATATGTCTTATATTAAAGATTAAAGAGAGTAATAGCATATTATATGAGCATGTGGATGTTTCTTGTTTTGCAAT
This sequence comes from Albizia julibrissin, assembly GCA_037074505.1. NCBI lineage: Eukaryota > Viridiplantae > Streptophyta > Magnoliopsida > Fabales > Fabaceae > Albizia > Albizia julibrissin. Next base: position 4,780,945 of record CM073487.1, on the reverse strand, counting down.
AAAGTAAAATTATTTCAGCACATTTTCACTATTCAACACTTGGAAATAATTGACATTGATATTGAATTAAATCATCCAAACACAATACTCTTTTATATTTTATTTTTATCTAAAATTTTATTCTACTTAATATAAAGTAATCTGGTTAACTACATATTATTAAAGTAGATAGATAATGTTGTTTCTATCATTGACTCCAAGCTATGAAATGTTAGGTATAAGTAAGCTACCATTAGAAAAAGAAAAAGCAAGCATCGCTGCTCTTTAAAATGATTTATTATGGACAAGTTGTTTTTCCCCCTCCTCATCCACAACTTTTTTTTTTCTTTTAATGGAAAACAAATTATTTAGAGGAGCTTTTTGCCTAAACTGTCAAGGATGTTGACAAAAGGGAGCAGAGAGGGCCGAGACTAAATAATTTAGGTTAAAGTGTAATTTTATTTTGGAAGTTTTTTTATTGAAAGACAATTTTATTTTAGAAGTTTTAAAATAGGAATACTTTTTTTTTATCGTTATCTTAATTAATTTTGATTATTGGTAGATCAAACATATTGAGTTAACAGTTCATATGTTATTTACGTTATTTTTGTTAAGATGCAACTTCACCTTTGAAATCCACATGTCATTTACTTCATATTTTTTAAAGTTATATTTAAAATTTTTGAGGTAAATTTGTAATTTAACAAAAATAACATAGATGACATATGGATTGTTAACTCAGCATATTTAGAAAATTAATAATAAAAATTAACTAAGATAATGGTTAGGAGCAAAATTATTTTATTTTTAAAAATTTCACCCTAAAAAAAACTATCAAGATAAAATTACCCTTTCCATGAAAACTTTCTAAACAATTCTGACCATTTACCCAATAATTTATTAGGCTTAGATTGTGGTGCACGTAAGACTTGTGATCAGATAGATGCAAACAGGCAAAAATAAAAAGCACAAGTCTTTTTCTCTGCTAACCTCGAACAAGGAAGTCAGTTTTTATAAATTAAATTATCGGCTATGGTTTGGTTTATGACATGCCATTGTTAATCTAATTTTTGAGTGATTGCCATTAAATGGAAAAAAACCACAAGAACAAAGTTTTTTTTGTTTTCATGTGTTCTAGAGCCGTCTTATCATAGATTATATAGCCTCTTTTCTATTTAGACAGTCTATGACAAGAGTTGAGAGTTATGTGCTTGAAGAAACTTTTTATCCCATTAAAAGGAGCAATCATCTCATCATCTAATCAAGTTATAAGTTATTTTCTTTCTTACTTTATTTTCAATAGGATTTATTTACTGCAGAATAGAAATGTATATTTTTAAACTTTTCTCGACTCTTGCTTTACTGTCCAGGCTAACATGTGAGGTGTAGAGTATTTTTATATTAATTATCTTTTATGTGGAATGCATTTGACTTTTTTCGGAGGGGGGAAAAAACCATGAGCCGAATTGCCCCTCGTGCTTGTTCTTTTACCGAAGGGAGTTCCCATTTGATGAGATATGTGTGGGACATTCCAATCCATGGCTCAAATTCCACTTGCATAAGTCTTTTATTTTAAAGAAAAAAAATAAAAAATAGTCTCTTAATCTCATAGTTTTAATTTAATTGTAACTCAGCCTTAAAATTTTCATTGGATACAATTCAGTTCCCATAATTATCATTGTTTGAAACTTTAATCCTTAAATTTAATGAAACATTTTATAATTTTATTTTTCAAGATATAGAGAATAATATTTTAAATGATTAAACTATAAGAAGTGATAAGGATTGAGTTAAATTTTATGGATTGAGTTGTAACAAGTTAAAATTATAAAGATAAAAAAATTAATTTTTAAAAAAATCAGGTAGCGAAGAAAGACAAGAGGTTCCAACGGTAAATATCGTTATATTTTGTTGGTTTCCATAAACTTTTTTCACGTGAGTTTTTTTTTTTTCTTGGTTGTAGTATTTTCTTATTAAAAATAATCTTATTTAAATACTGTTGACACTAAATATGAATACGTTTCCAGCAAACAGCAAGGATTCAAACTTCTTTACCAGAGTCACGCGACACCAGCTATCTCACTTGAGAGAGAGGTATTTGCCAGCGCCTTTTATCCAACATCGGGCCCAATGATAAATTTGTGCCTTGGGCCTAATCCTACATATTTTGGGCCGGGCCACTATTATTGTGCGCTTCGAGCTTTTCGAGAGGACAAGCTAATGTTGAGGCCCCATGAAAGAATAGAATTTCTAGATTATCCACTTGCGCTCTTCAAAGCACATATGGAGCTGCCCAAATGATAATCGTATAACATTAATGAAATTGGAATCCCAAACGACTAATTTATTTATTTATTTATTTTTCTATTGACAAACACTACTGTACTTACTTGCAGGGATCGAATCCTGCTAAGGACTATATTATGATGACCACCATGCCACTGCACCACCAAGGTGTTGGCCCAAACGACTAATTTAATGATAGGTATGTCTTAACACATTTTAAAGAGAGATCAATTGCAAAGACTAATTTAAACAATTATAAACCGCAAACTCTCATATTTGATCAATCCAACTTTATAATAAGTTTCAGTTTGGTCCTTGAATTTTAAAAATCATATTTTCATTTCTAATTCGTTGGAGTCTTGGAGACCTAATTCTTATTTGGATATAGTCTTTTGAGACGGATCCGGATTTTCTTAGCGGCCAAATTCTCAGTATCCCTCAATGGCGTAAATTTTCAGCCATCCAGATTAATCTAACATTTCATAATGTGACACACCATTATGCTTTTAAGAATTAAAAATTTTAAAATTTTGAACCATTTTTAGATAATTTTGAAATAAATATTACTATCTCCAGTTTTAAAATATGAGGTAGTTGACTTTTTTGGGAGATTATGGAAACTAAATAAGTTATTTAACCATATCATATGTTATGTATTATTAAATTATTTATAAGTTTATAAGTCAACCAAATTAGTTTGGAGAAAGAATAATACATATAAATATTTTAAAGTAATTTATTTAGTTTTTTTAATCTCCCTAAAAAATTCAATTTGGTCTTATATTTAGAACTGCATCAGTAATGTTTTTAAAGTTATCTCCTACAAAATCTTTTAAATTAATAGTATGATGCTGAACACATCACAAATTACTCTAAGGTGCGTTAGACGTACCTGCAAAAATACTTTATGGTACTGGACTCACCAGAAATTACTTTAGGATATTAGACATACATGAAAAAATACTTCAAGGTGCTAAACACATCATAAATTACTTTGAGATAGTGGACATACTTGAAAAAAAAATACTTCAACATAACTTAATCCAAAATTATGTAAAAATGGTATTTCTCAGGTATGTCTAATATCCTAAAGTAATTTGTGATGAGTCTAGTACTCTAAAATATTTTTGCAGGTACGTCTAATGCATCTTAAAGTAATTTGTGATATGTTCAGCATCATACTGTTAATTTAAAAGATTTTGCAAGAGATAACTTGAAAAACATTACTGATTCAGTCATAAATATAAGACTCAATTAAATTTTTTGGAGAGATTAAAAAAATTAATTAAATTACTTTAAAATATTTATATTTATAATTTTTTCTCCAAACTAATTTGATTGACTTATAAACTTATATATAATTTAATAATACACAACATATGATATGATTAAATAACTTATTTAGTTTCTATAATCTCCAAAAAAATCAATTACCTCATATATTTAGAACTAGAGGTAGTAATATTTATTTCAAAATTATCTTAAAATGGTTCATATTTTTAAAATTTTTAATTATTAAAAGTATGATGATGTATCTTACTATAAGATGTTAGATTAATCTGGATGATTGAAAATTCAAGTCGCTGAGGGATATTAAGAATTTGGCTGCTGAGAAAATCCGGATCCCTTTGGAAACTTAATTCTTATTCCTTCAAATCATTGTTAAGTAAAGGCGTAAATCATTTTCTTTTCCTACAGAATATCAAAATATATGATTATTTTTTGTATTAATTAGATTCTTTATATTACATGAGTATTAAAGGCACTTTTGACTACAATAAGGGTAATTGAATGATTATTTAAGCAACTTTTATACAGACTTTGTATAAATATCAAAAGGCATGTTACGTAGTATTATAATTACATTTTTTTAAAAAAAAAATTATATGTGATATTTATATGGTTGGCTTTCTAATATGAGAGAAGAAGCATTCGCAATTTTGCTTGAAGACCGGAAGCAAGTTGTTTGAAGTGACAATTTTTTAATTTTCTATGACAGAAACAAACTTTCTAAATTCTTCCCCCTTTGAATAAACAAAGAAATTATTATTATTATTATTATTATTTTGAAAAAAAAGGAAAGATTCCCCGGAAAGTGTTCCCCTAAAAGGATATCCAAAATCAATGCTTGCCCAGGTGAACTGCATAAAGACTTGAGTTCAACATCTTTTAATTTTGAAAAAAGAAAATTGATGAAAGATTCCTATTTAAAACTTTTATAGACTAGAATGATCTAAATTTTAGTATGAGTACTTTTATGTATGAAATCCTGTTAATTATTGTACTTTTAGGTATTAAACCATATTAAGTCCTTTTGACAATTTTCAAGCAAAGACTTTTCGCCAATTTTCTCTCCAATTTTTAATCTAAACATCAATAATTTTAATTTTTAACTCAAAATATGTCTTTAAAAATGAAGATATTTTAATAAAAAAAAGAAATAAAACTCAAATTAAAGTGTAAATAACGGTTGAGTATTGTCAAGAAAATATTAATGTATAGTAAATTAAAATAGATAGAATTTAACAAAATGCATAAAATTAATTAGGAGGATAAAGAGTGACTTTAATGGGAGATAGAAAAATAAATTGATTGGCATATGGGGCTTGTCCAAAAAAAAAAAAAAAGGTAGGGGGCATAGACTAATTAAGAAAAGTGGTTGATTTGCATAGCACCAAGTTGCCTCCTCCATTAAATTAAATTTATTGGTTCATGCTCTATAATTTAAACTCGTGGGCTGTCTCTGAACAAGTTGACCATTATTCTATCTATGATTTCTGACCTTTTTTTTTTTATCAACACTAAATTCAAATGTCCATCACAACTTGTGTGCCAATTTGGTTCTCTTGTACTCTTTTGATTAACCACAACTTGTTATATCACAAGTTGCGAAAAAGAGGGAACCAAATCACATCTCAACCTCTGACTCCTCAAGGATCCCTAAGGTTATCCTCAATTCAATTATTTCCGTCAATTATTAATTTCAATATATATTCCCCTTTCAAGTCATGTTTCATAAAATATTAAAAAAAAACATGTAGAATTATCTTCTACGTTTTTCATTTATTTGCATTTTAGCTTTTTTCAATATCTAGACACTGTCTACCTAATTTTCGACCGACATACAAAAAAGCACGTGATAAACAACCGGAGGCGGCTTTGAGCCAAGGGTTCATATAATCCTTTTTTATTTTTTAATATAAAATATATTTACATAATTTAATTAGATTAATAAAATTAATTAATTAAATTAATATATCATAAATTTTTTAAAACAATTTAATTATTTTATTTAATTTCCTCCTACCTCTTTTCATTAATCATTTTTTAGAGAGTACCAATTAAAACAAAAGTAGAGTACTTTTTTCTTCATTAACTTTATACAAGATTTTAATTTGATTTTATAGTTTTATAAAATACGTATTTGTCCTTCAAAACTAATATCATTACCATCAAAGAATAATTTTTATAACAATAATTATTATTTATAAAATTAAATTTCATATGTTAATATATAAAAATATTGTCAACATTTAAAATTTTAATATCAATATTTCTTGTCCCCAGTCTGGCTTTTTTTAATTGCATTAGAATAGAAAATTTAAAAATATTTTATACAATTAAGAAACTAAAATAAAATAACTAAATATTATGTTCTAAAAAATTAATATTACTTTCTTTGTTATGAATAATATATTAAAATATATTAATATAGATGTTCATCTCTTTATTATTTCTCCCATCTTCCTATGATTTCTCTCCATTATTTTCCTATGATGGAGAGAAACATGAAGCATATAAATAGGAGGTATATGTTATGTATTGTACACACATATAAATAGTGAATAAAATTGTTCTTTCTTTTTCTTCTTATCTCTCTTCTATTTTATAATACTTTACAGCAAGACACTACTATAGTCAGGGTATGATATTTTAATATTTCTTTAATTGTTTCAATTTTATTTTCTCCTTTTTTTCATTCTATTTTCATGTGAACTGAAATCACCATTTTCAATAGAACCTGAAGTTTCAATCGATATGTCTCTCTCTCTCTCGTGATAACTTGATATCACTATCTTTGTTGGAACTAGAAATTCCAATCGATATTTTTACATATTCCATGGTGATATGATGTCACCATCTTTGATGAAACTTGAGCTTTCAATCGATATTTATGGTCTCCATGAAAGATCACAATCAGATCTATATACTTTATGTTTTCTTTTTATTTATTTGCATTATTGTGCAATTGGGTTAAGTGATAGAAGGAGAATACACTATTTTCTAAAATGACATATCACTTACTTTATTTAGATTTGAATGACTCAAAATTACAATCTTTGTTTACATTGAAATATTTAAATTTTATTCTTGACTTATTATTCTTTTTTTTCTAATGTTACTATATTATATGATTTTATTTTATATTTTAAGATTATGTGGCCAGAAGTCATATAATTTTAATTTTATATTTTGAGTTATTTAGCTAAAAGCCATATAACTTACATTCTCTATGTTTTAATAGTCAGGAGACATATAATTTTTATTGTTTTTATTTTATTAAATAGCTAGAAGTCATATAATTTTAATTTTATTCATCTTTGAATTAAATGACCTGAAGCCATCAAAATTTAAATGTGTAACATGATATCTTATTCATTTTCTTTTGGCATTTATATGAATTATTTCATAAGCAAGGTACGTATCGATTTTAGAACAATAACCAGAATGTTGGTGGGCATATATGAAAGGCGGTGATGGCTTTTGGTTTGTGACGGCTATAACTTATGTGCTCAATTTTTATGGCCGACTTTAAAAGTAATATATTATTTAATAATTATTTATGTTAGTCCTTGATTTTCCACACGATGATGGATTTGTTCAAGTTGGAGACTTTATTATTAATCAATGATCATATATGAGAGTGTAGGGAATTTATTAATTTGGTTTTAATAGTGTTGATATCCTATTATCTCTCCTTAAATTTTGCTAATATCCTATTACGCCTCATGAACTAAATCTCCTATTATTTCTTCTTATTTTTAATAAGGATTTGATGAATATTAATTTAGTAAATTGAAGATAATGAATATCCTATTTTTTTGGTTGAAGATAATGAATATCCTATGAGGCAAGCATTTTTCCTCTCCTCACATATTATTAGCATTGGTGGATGTTATTATTCTTTGTAATTATTATTATTATTAATTTCAGTTGATATTTCATGTGTCAAATATTTTGGGAATTCTGATTTAATTAAATAGAACGAAAGGGAATTATAGGGTGACATTATATTCATATTTTTTATTGAAATATTTGAAAGTATAGGAATGACTAAGATATGAAATATCTTGTAGGGTACCTTAATAAAAATATATTATTTAGCATGAGAAAATATGTTGAAAAACTATTAAATTGCCATGTGATGTATGTTATGTTGAGACTTTCTTATTTGTTGTGAAAAGAAAATTTTGTAATGGAAATTATCAAATTATTTGTGGCTTGAAGCAAGAATTAAAATATCCGTGGCATGAAAATCTAATCATCTATCTGCTATAGATATTTGTGATTTGTGAATATATATACTTATTATAGTATATGAACATATCATTATTGTGAGTAATAATTTTTAATTTCGACGCCATAGTCAAATTATGCTGCTTGAAATTTGATTTGAAATCATATATGAATCAAAATGTGATTTTGAGTGTTGAGATCATAAAGAAATAGCAAAGATATATGTAATTGAGAAATGTTTCTTAATATTGATTTCTGAGAACTGTTATGTGAATATTCCTTATGATACTATTATTATTATTATGCTGCTTAAGATGTCTTAAAAGTTCAATCATTGTATGCACAAATTATTAAGAATTTGCAGCATTGATAAATATCATGACATAACAAATGATATGTGGAGGATGAGCATATATATATAATCTTTTTCCATAAAGATGTGTTGAATATACATAGAAGATCATTTCTGAAGAACTATATAAAGATATAACAATATATAGTAGTTCATGAAGAACTATGTGGCAGTTCATAGAGAACTCTACATAACAAAAACGGAAATATTATTAATATGGTTCATGAAGAACTAATAGCAAAATTAATATAGTTCTTGAAGAATTGTAAATAAAAGAAATATGTTTGTATAACTCATACTTGAGGGAGGGACTGTTAGAGTACAAGTGTGAGTCATATCATAGGAAGACTTCAATTATGTCATATGTTATAGAAATTAAAAATTTGTTACAATAAATCAAATGTTTATAGATCAAGACAAATTTATTGTTAGTGTGACTAGTTTGATCATTCAAGTCACATATATGATGCAATAAATGAATGTAATAAGATCAATTAAAGAACCAGAAGATTTTTTGTAAATACCTAACACATTATTATGTGCTACTTGTTCTTGAAGAATGTTGATTATGAGAATATCATTGGTTGTGATTTAGGATGGATTTTTGAATATTGACTATTGAGATCCATTAAAGAACTAGAAGATTTTTTTTTTTTGAGTAGCTAACTCATATATATAGGCCCATTCGAATAGTATGTAAACCATACAAGTATTTAATAAATTTGATAGATACACCTATAAGGTGATTACATATTTGCAACTTAAAGTTTACAAGGTTGTTTGAATAAATTATAATAATACACAATTTTCAGACTATATGATCCATAAAATGATCTAGCAAAATTATTTATTAAAGCCTCTACAAATAGCTAGACCAAAATTATAACAACAAAATTCTCATTTTAGTGTTGGGATTATTGATTTTACATGTTACAGTACATAAATACATCAAGCCAACATGGTATTATAAATTCTCCTATTATAATTGGCTTTTGATTAGGAGTCAGCCATTTTCCATCTTAAAATTTTGAATATATAAATCCATTCTTATTATTCTACCACATATTGCATATATTTGGATATTCAAAGAAAGTTGGGATAAATGTTCCCTCCTTCCTCTTGTTTGTTTCTAAAGGAATCAAATGGATTTAAGAGATTACATGATTAGTTGATTGTCATTCGATAAATTTTTCCCATCATGAGAGGGAGAAATTGAGTAGTTGGAAAAGATAATACATTAAATGCATCAAATGTAGATCCTCAAATATAATAGTATGAACCATAAGATCATTAAATATTACATTCTTAATATATTACAATATCTACCAAATGCAATCACTGATTTAAATGAGAATTCCTATATCTCATGTTTCAACTAAAAAATGCTCTAATTAGTATAAATGAAAAATGAGACATGCCTGAAGTATGAGAAAGTGATTGGTTCCAAAAGTAAAGAAAGTGAGCAAATAATCAAGATGATCATATTGATGATGTAAAAACTAAAACATAATTGTTTGTAAGACCCTAGAAGAGATTTAGGTACCTAAAAAAATAAATAGATCTCAATTAGTTATGTCATTAAAGAAAAATGAATCAAAAAGATGAAGTTGTCGATAACAGTTTTAATAAAAATATCACGTGATTAAATGAGGATCTCATATACAAATATGTCATGAAATATAAACATAAAGATAGTTCACCAACATAAAAGAAAAAAGGCACAATATACAATATCATAATATGAATTTGTGTATTTTTAGCATGAGCACCCGAAATGCAATATTAGTATCACATAAACAAGCATTTTCGCAAAAGTTCAATGTTGATAAACATATGTCTTGTGGTGGATTAAATTTTCATATGTCTTATTAATTTAGAAGTCTACCAGTAAATGAAGCTTTGATATGCATTTTGAGAACATGATTATAACCTGTGACTTACATATAAATCCAAGAAGGATTTAAAATGCTAGGAGTATATATTTGGAACATTGTTATACTTATAAAATCCATAAAGGATCAAATACATATATGGATTTAGATATAAATATATGAAAGTCCTTGAAGGATTCAAGTTGTTAGAAGCACATGATCGATGAAACTCCTTGAAGGATCCAAGTTGTGCCAAAATCAAATAGTTTAATCGAGATCTTTATATGATTTGAAGCAATCAATGTGTATGTGATATTATTGCCTCAATAAATATATGTTGAAGGAAGAATATAAATTATCTATTCTGTACATGTATTTTTATGAAAATATCCAAAAGTGAGTTTACTATAATTGTAGTTTATGTTGAATAATTTAAATATTTTTGGAACTCTTGAAGAATTTACAAAAACTATGAATTGCTTAACCTCCTAAAGAGCCTGCAAAAGGTGCAAATTGCTTAATTTCTTGAAGATCAAGCTTGCTAAATTTAAGAATTACTTAAAGAAAGGATTTGAGAAGAATAAAGTGTTTTCTTATGGAGAAATCTTGGCCTAGAAGTACCATGTCTTTATACCTTAATAAGGTGATAAAGAAATACTTGGTCCAAAAATATTATATCTTAATGTAATTAGAACACTTATGTGTATATAGTTCATCACATATGACTTTATATATCATCTGCTTATTAGCATGATATAGTTATCCACTAACACGAAGACATTGCAGTGGACCGCATCAACATAAGAGAATGAAATTAGCATATGGCAAATCTGTTCTAATGAAATCTAGTAGATTTGTTCACCAAGTCATTTCTTGAGACAATTTTTGAAAAGCTCGTTCGTGGTAACGGACTTCGTAGACTTATAAATATCAACTGATGTTGTCAAGAATGTGACTTGATACACGCTGTACTCTTTTTTCCCTTGTTTATGATTTTTCCCTCTTGATTTTTCTAGTAGGGTTTTTAATGAGGCAGCACTATTAAGTGTATCATTAAACAGTGTACTCTTATTTTTCAACTAAGTTTTGTCCCATTGAGTTTTTCTTAGTTGAAGTGTTTTTTAGTGAGGCACATGTTTAATCATGGATATTCAAGGGGAAGTGTTACGAATAATATATTAAAATATATTAATATGAATGTCCATTTCCATATTATTTCTTCCGTCTTCCTATAAAATTGTGAATATAATTGTTCTCTCTTTTTCTTCTATTCTCTATTTTATTTCATAACATTCTTTTAGTTTTATCCTTTTGCAATTTTTTACAACTAGAGTAAAAAACTGTATTAAAGAAAAAGTGTTTAAAGATAGGGAAAAAGATAAATAAATATCATTTCAACTTCCAAAACCTAAAAAAGTTTTTTAACACATGAAAATAACATAGAGGGGATGTGGTGGGAATATAGGTTTTTCATATTTGGGAGAAAAGACCAAAAAGCCCAATTACTCAATCATTTTACACATATCGTCAGTACTTATTGATTTTGTCAAAACCATTATACTTTTGGTCAATCTCATTACTCAATTAGTCACAATCCAAAACTCTTTGTCAATCATTTTACATATATTGTTAATACTTATGAATTTTGTCAAAACCATTACTTTTTTAGTCGATCTCATTACTCAATTGGTCACAACCTAAAACTCTTTATCAATTCTTTTACACATATTGTCAGTACTTACTGATTTTGTCAAAACCATTACTTTTTTAGTCAATCTCATTACTCAATTAGTTATAACCCAAAACTCTTTGTCAATCATTTTACACATATTGTGAGTGTTTAAGGATTTTGTTAAAATCATTACTCTTTTTAATCAATCTCATTACTCAATTTATCACAATCCAAAACTCGTTGTCAGTCTTTTGACAAATTTTTTCAGTACTTATTGATTTTATCAAAACAATTACATATTTCATCAACACCATTATTCATTTTTTCAATCTTATTACTCAATTGTGCACAACTCAAAACTCTTTGTCAATCATTTTACACATATTGTCGGTACTTACAAATTTTGTCAAAATCATTATTTTTTTAGTCAATCTCATTACTCAATTGGCCACAACCCAAAACTCTTCTTCAACCTTCTTCCCTTACATACCCAATAGTTAATGAACTCAAACACTAGAGAAAAACCAAATCTAAGAGATTCCTAAAACAAACAGTGAAGTACGTAACAATCTAGCTCAAGCATGGTAATGGAAATAGAAGAGCTGAAGAGAGAAGACAAAAGCGGAATGAGAAACTTCACCACTGGCCTCAAGACCGCAAGCTCCATGTCCGTCAAATCGTAAGTACTTAGTTGCTTATTCCTTGATAAGATTGATCATCTTCGCATCCACCAAAATGTTTAGGATCCTCCTTGATTGGATTTCCTTTATTTTCTTAACGTCGGTGGTTGTAGAGTCGAGGGTGTCGTTGGCCTTAGTAACATCGGCGGCACTGACGGCATAGCTAGTAGCAGCGCTGGAAACCATCTTAGCTCCAAGAACGCCTCCATGGGAATGACCTATTTTGCATCTTATTTACTAGGTTTGATGGTTTGCAAAGGGAGGCAGAGGAAGCACTATTCATCATCTTCTCTGATGAAGTTTGACAGAGGCAGAGAGCAAAAAGAGAATAGAAAATAAAAAGAGAAGAGAGAAGGGAGTGAGAAATAGAAAGAAGAAAAATGAAGGTATTCTGGTTAAAACACAAACTTTAAAATTTCAAATTCCTACCAAAAGATCTCTCTATCATTTGCAAGTGTTAACAGACTTTTCTGGATTTTAGAAGCTCACATGGTATTTAATTGTCTTTTTCCCTTGAAGATAATACATTAATAAAAATAAATTAAAAATTTTCTTTTAAAATAATATTAACTCAATATTAGGGGTGTTTAAAATCCGGGCCGGGAATGGAATCCCCCCGTTCCTAGTTCCAGTTTTTGACGGGGATGCAAATTGCATCTCGGTCCCGGTTCCGATCTTAGTCTCAGTAATCCTGGGATCGAGACCGGGACTAAACCGAGAAATCCTAATTTTTTTAAAAAAAATAAATTTAAAATATATTATTATATTAACGAAATTTTTCATAATCTAGTGTTTAAAATGATCATTTAACATCTAACAAAGCCATAATAATCACACAAATTGATGTAGAATTGGAGAATAACATTTTATTATTATTATTATTATCACCATCATCATCTTCGTTATTATCTTTATACATTATATAATTAGGATTAATATAACGACATATACGGTTTAACTCCAACTAAAGACATGATACAGATTTTATCAAATGATAAATTAATTTATGGGGTAATTTAAGGATAATTTAATTTATAAAGTAAAACATTTAAAAAAAACAAAAAAAAAACTAGGGCCGGGATCTCAAAGGTAATCCTAGTCCCAGTGCCAATATATCTTAGTTCCAGTTGTACTTGTCTCGATCCCGATTAGGATAGAAAATTCTTAAGATCAGAATGTCCGGGATTAAGTCAGGACAATCAAGAGTGAGATATTTTAAACTCCCCTAATCAATATCAATAATTTAACTTTTTTTTGGCTGTGAAACTGTAAGATTAGGGAGAGAAAGTTTGTGCATGTTACTGTATATTTTGGATTACTCCACCTATATCTGACGCTATTATTGACAACCAATTTATCAGACTCACGGGAATGTGGGCTTACAATGAGGACCCGCTAATTATCGCATATTTATGTTCTTTGGAAAGAACTCACATGTGGGGTGGGAAGCCACGTGTTGTGGGACCCCCCTCCATTGATTACAAAAAGAAGGTATCGGGCCATTTTCTCCCTTGTTTTCTTTTCCCGTGACATCATCATCCTCACATTTCCTTTTCCCACAACCACAACCACTCCCTCTTTCTTAATATCTCCCTTCCCTTTCATTTTCAAAAGTCCCATCACACATATGAAATATCTCACCCCGCACCCTTAAATGGAAGAATCGCTCTCAAATCCCAAGAAAAAATGGCTAAAATTTTTGAAGAAAATATTTAAAATAATTTTTAAAGTCTACATGATAAATATATGAAAAAATTTTATTTCAATTTATATAAATTAAACTTATACATAAACATACATAAACATAAACCCAATCAATCTTTCCTCTGAATATTGCTTAGTAGTTGGTAGACTTTTTAATAGTGGTAACATTTTCCTCTCAAGACCTCGTGATTCTCCTTACTTTATCCTCCCTCCTCACACTTGCTTCAAGCCCACACAAGGTATAAACTTTAAAACAAATAAAATATTTCTGACCCTGCAAAGCTAAACCCTCAACTACAAAGAGACATGGTCCATTAATTTAAATTTGATTTGATACCGAGTTCCAGCTTGAGTCTAAGGTGGGAGCAGCAATATGATTACAAAAGATTTGAGTCAACCCTCTCTTTTGTTGACTCCCAACACTGTTAATACTCTCTCTTCATATCATAGCAGTATATCTAATTATGAGTGGTCATTGTTGTCTTCCACTTCCAGACAGTTTGAGGAGCGTTTGAAAGAAGTCAGGTTAAGAATATCAACTGGATCATTTCAAAAAATCACAAGAAGAATATCATCTCATCACTGTGCAGAAATGCTGGAGAAGTCGTTGGAGGAAACATCATGCCCAGATGCTACCTTTTGCTTCCTCCCATGTCTTCTCTTACTCCTACCTGTTCTTCGTACTCCTCCTCCTCCTCCCTTCTTTATGTCTCGCAGCCGATCCACCTGTCTTCATACCAGTAACCAGTAAATATACTGCCCCATTACTACCTCTATATGTAAAATGCAGGTCGAGAGACACAAAGAAAGGAGGGAGAAACCAGACGAATAAAGGGAGAAAGGAAATACTCATATCAAATTATTCAATTTATCAAAAATCATATATATAGCAAATGCGTTGAGACACTATTTATAGGCCTCAACCTAACAGATTAATGACAGAACATTCTGGAATCTTAAAATTTGAAAGGGTGATTTGCAATGTCTAATCTAAGGCAGCAGGTATGAAAAGCTTACCATTTGGACATACCTCAAACACATAAGTAATACTCCAATTGTTTTGCATCCTTACATGGTAATGTTAGTTTACTAGAAACAGAACACAGGACTCACTTAGACTCTTGGAAAGAGAAGAAAGAAAAAAAAAGAGATTCAAAAAACCACTAATCTATAAAGCCAATGCTGCCATCAAATGTTTGGCCTGGTTTAAGGTCATATCAAGTCACTCTATTAACCTATATCCTCTATGTATAACCAATGTAGAGATATGGTTTTACTGAGACAATCTCATTTTCCCCTCATCATTAGTATGAACATTTGGAAAGGCATATATACTAACCCCTAGACAGAAGTCCTGGAAGGTGGCTTCAAAGTGAGCAGAAGAATCCGCTTTCTTCCCGGCATTCATCTCAGAAGAATTGCGCTTGTTGGAACTGGAAGTTTCAGAGGAGTAGGTAACGTACGTAGACGATGCAGAACAAGAGGCAACAGTGTGGGATTCACTTCCAGATATTCCAATGTCACCTTGAAACATATCTTCAAACAGCTGTTGCAACTCCTCAAAGCTCTCTTCCCCATTTTCCTGTCCATTGATTACACACAAAATCGTTGTTACCAAAATATTTTATCCACAAACCAACCCTATATGAATATAACATAGCCACACGAAACTGCTAAACATTAATTGCAGAACTAAGGAACCATTCCTTAAAGCCATGGCCACCAACCACAACAACAAACAACAAAATAGTTATCTTCGTCTCAGAACTCAAGGCAACTACCTACCTACCTTAACTACCTTGTCCTCTTATACCTGATGTCCCAAATAAACTGCTTTCATACAAGGTTCAGTAGCTAAACCATATCTATCAATACCAAATCTTGTGATTAACCTTAGAATTTTGTTTTATTGTTAGAATTCACACGGATTGGAAAGACTGGGTAGTGACTATATTGAAGAAAGAAAGAAAGAAAATGGGCTGGGATGAGAAATTTCAAAGAGCTGATGGACAAATAATGAGGAAAATGGGGACAACTTGTGGTTTGGCGCCAACATCTCCACGTCTACCTGTGAGACTAAGTTCCCAACTTGAAAAACTGTCAGCGAAACCTCCGGACTCAGGTTGCTCCCGTTTGGGCCCCACCTTAATTTATGCCGCCCCATTGGGACCCGCCATTTCCAGCTACCAACCCCAGAAGCCACTATTCTCCTCCTCATCAAAACCAAAAGGGTCGGTGTCCCACTTGCTCACCAAAATTCTGTCTTTACACTTCAAACCCGGGATATATTGTTATTCCCTTGAAAAAAATTGTTTTTCTAATTTACTACTTGATTATAATCACTACTGGTTTCACTCATGCTTGAGGATTACTTTTACTCAATATCTAAAAAATGAATTTAATATCTGAAAATAAAACGCAAGAAAGTCAAACTCATTGGAAGAGAAAATTTAGGTGGGGAAAGGTAATTAATATATTGAGTGAAAGTTATCAAATAAACACTATCCAGCCCATTTTGCTTTGACATGAATAATATTCAGCTAATTACTTCAACAAATTTAGAGATTATTATCACATCTTGCACTAAAATTCAGAAAAGAACAGATCAACCCGTGACCCAGAAGTGGCCCATTTCAATCTCAAGAGAACAAAAGAAGAAGGAATCTTCCAAGAAACCAAAGAAAAGCATCACCACCACCGACAACAACAACGTAGGATTTGACGAAAGTTAACCTCATGCTTATTCGTAGCTTAATCTACTAAACAGAGCAGGTAGGTCCAATTTTCCAACCCATTAAAATTAAAATTAAATATTAAACACTGACTTCAGTTTAAGAAGACTCACATTTGGTTTTGTTTGGCTCATCATTGCTGCCATTTCGTTCAAGAATTCTCCCATCCCCTGCAATAATTAGGAAATAAAATTTCAATAATAATAAGAAAGATGCTAGGCGACAGAAACGCCAATACAGACACATCCGGACCATATGAAGAAAGTAAGCATATACAGAGATGAGAAAAGTCGTCAGTTTACAGAGAAAAAGGGGGAGAATAACCCACAAAGAGGCCAAGAAATACCAATAACAAAACCAGGGGAAAATGAAAGGATAAATGGAAAAAGAAATTTCTTCTATTTTAAGTTAAAAGATAAAAAGGACCAAAATTTGGCCTCAAAAGAAAAAGAGACCGGAAGGGTTGGCCAAGTTACTTACATTGTCGTCGTCATCGCTTTCATAGACTCCTATGTCATACAAGAACCTTTTATTCGCATCA
The DNA here is from genome assembly GCA_037074505.1 of Albizia julibrissin. Taxonomy (NCBI): domain Eukaryota; kingdom Viridiplantae; phylum Streptophyta; class Magnoliopsida; order Fabales; family Fabaceae; genus Albizia; species Albizia julibrissin. Next base: position 4,763,611 of record CM073487.1, on the reverse strand, counting down.
GATAAAACTGTGGACATAGAAAAGGAAAAAGAACAGAGTAAGAACATTGAAAGTAGAATCTTGTGAATTACTTGTTTCAGAACGAAGGATCCAACGAATCCACGAATTCAGAGAGAAGGAAGAATTACCAGAATAGGCTTGCTGAATTGCTTGGAATTTCTTCTTAGCTTCTTCCACGAACTTTGAATTCCCCGACGCAGAACAACGATCAGGGTGCCATTTCTATCCCATCAAACAAAATTATTTTTCTTACTATAACGTTCTAACAAACGCAAATAATTCCTGGGACACATCTTATAAATCCCCCTCCCCCCATATAACAGAGGAAAATGGACACAGAGCGTGTTCCTTACGGAACAAAGACCACATAGGATTTTTCTCAATCTGAACTAGGATGTTTCAGAAGTAAAGTTCTCGGAATCTTACAACACCCATATTGCAACAACAAGAGCGGATTTTGAAATCAAAAAGGGTTATTAAGGAAAAAAGAAAGAAAGATGAACAGAGAGGCATTCAATTCTAACCATTGCGAGTTTCTTATAAGCATTTCTGAGCTCTGATTCTGTGCACTCCTTATCCAATCCCATAACCGCATAGAAGTCATTGCCTTTGTCTTCTCCATTCGCCATTGTCGTTCTCAACGATTAAATAAAAATCCAAACTTTGACAGGGAGAAGCTATAGAAAAGCACCACCAACCAGACCCAAATCAAAAATCAGACCCAGTTCTTCCTTTTCTCTTTCGTGTCGACGAATTGACTCAACCAAACCCAACTAAACACAAACACCGTACAAGAAGAAAAACTACATAACAAGGCAAAGAAACACACCATACAAGGATAATCCTAGGATTGTGTATATTATTAAGATACTTGTTTGACAATTGGGACACGGAACCCTGGCATTTTAGGTTCCGTGTAGTGAGAGGGGAAGAGAGGATGGAGGAGGCTTTCTCCGGAGAGATCACAAGCAAACCCTCCCCAACCTCGCTGTGGCTTAAGAACATTTTAGAAACTGAGCAGTTTATATAGTTTTGATGTATTTTTAATTTTATTTTAACGGCGAGATGGGGATTGAGGACGGTGAGAATATACGGACGAGATTGCATGGTGGTTTTAGATATTTTTGGTTTTGGATTGTGGTGTGTCCAGAAGGTTCTGTTTTCACTGTGATTAGTCCTTTTGGACGGCCGGGGGAGGTGGGGCCCACCGCAACATGGGGACTTTTTTATAACCGCTTTAAGAATTGATTGCTGGTATCTATAAAATAAATATGTGGAGAAGTTTTATCTCGATTTACATAAATCAAGTTTATATATAAGTATAAGTCCAACCAAATATTCATATATGAGAAAAGGTGTGTGCGCTAACTTGTCAATCTATTTAATCTCTTAATCATTAAATTATATTTTAATGAATAATATTTAATATTAAAATGATAAATTTTTATCATATTTAATATTATAATAATATTTAAAATATGATCTAATAATTTAAAGATTGAGTGAAGAGGAGATGGAGAGAATGACTAGTTGTGACACTTCTCCCTCTTAACCTAAAGAAAAGGGTGTGGGACTCACCTCACACCAAATAGGTTCGGTCGTGGTGGAATTTTTCTTCCTCTACTTAATATGTTTATATTAAGATTCTTTTAAGAAAAACATTTGTTTAATGTCATATATATTAAAGGGAAAATAAAAAAATACAATTAAAAAGGAGAAAAAATAAATTGATGCTATGAATTTACTAATTCTCAGGTCAAAACTAAAGTAGGAATTTGGGATTTCTAATTATAACCAAATAATTAAATTGTCTTAAGTTAAGTTGTAAAACATGAAAGTAAAGTCGTTAATGTAAAATCTGATGTTATTAATATAGATACAAATGTTGTTATTGACCCTTGAAACTTGTACCCTCAAAATTATTCCTAGTTTTTGGAATGTGAAGTTGTAAAACATGAAAGTAAAGTCATTAATGTAAAATATGATATTGTTAATATAGATACAGATGTTGTTATTGACTCATGAAACTTTTGCCCTCAAAATTATTCCAGGTTTTTAGGATATGAATTTGTTAAACATAAAAGTAAAGTCGTTAATGTAAAATATAATGTTATTAATATAGATACAGATGTTGTTATTAACCCCTACAACTTATGCCCTCAAAACTATCCCTGGTTTTTTGAATATAAAGTTGTCAAACATAAAAGTAAAATAGTTCATGTAAAATATGATATTGTTAATATAAATACAGATATTGTTATTTATTCTTGAAATTTTGCCCTCAATTCAAGACATTTTGGTTATTTGGTCAGAATTGGAAATCTCAGATTCCTACTTCAGTTCTGACTTGAGATTTGATAAATTCGCAGCACCAATTTATCTTTTCCCATTTTTAATTGTATTTTTCTGAAATTTTTCCTATATTAAATTTTGTTTTATTATCATCATTTTTAATCAATTATAATATATCACTATATATAACTTTAATGCTAAGGTGGATTTTTACTTTGAAAGTTGTTACAAAATCTTAATTTTGTCTCAAAATTTTTTTATTCGAGCAATGTCGCTCCGAGAGTGTTAAACTCATAGCAATTTCACCTCAATCATTATAAAAGTTATGTTTAACCATTAGTTGACTAAATATGCTGAGCCAGCAAGTCCACGTGTCATCATGTTATGTTTTGTTAAGTTACAAATTTGCCTTGAAAATTTTTACTGAGGAGCAATGATGCCCTAGAAATTTTCTAGATTCAATATTGCCCCGAAAGTTTCCAAATTATAGTACTGTTATTCTGACCATTATAAATGTTATGTTTGACTGTTAATTGACTATATATGTTAAGTTAGCAGTGTGATTGATATTGAAGAAAAAGACGCATAGGGAGGATGAGCTCACGTTCGCTAGAGAAAATGAAGAAAAAGTTTTAATATTTAGATTCAAGCACACTACGCAAGATCACCAAGAACAAGACCACCGGTAACCCTTTGATGTCGTGCCCTAATGACGTCAAGATAAATAGCTATCTTTCCGATTTTCTCTTCATTGCATAAGATGCTTTCACCTCTTTGATTTTTTTTCCCAATCATTTAGATAAGGTGCATTTTTTTAAAAAAAAATATCCTTATTTATAAATCTAACTTGAAAAAAATAAAGTAGATGACACATGAACTGGAAAGATAAGCATATTTGGCCAACTTATGAGTTAGCTTAACTTGGATAATAGTTTAGGTGAAATCATGACGATTTGGAAACTTTTAAAGTAATATAGCTCTTGAGTGAAAACTTATAAGGCAACTTTACATCTAAACCCAAAATAAAAATGATGTGGATGATACGTAGACTAATCAGCTTAGCATATTTAGTCAATTAATAGTTAAATTTATTTAAGATAATAGCCGAGGTGAAATTGCCAAGATTTAAAAACTTTCGGAGTGACATTGCTAAAAAAAAAAAACTTCCAAGACAACATTAAGATCTTATAACAAGTTTCAGGATAAAATTAAACCTTAACCCTAATCACTAATTGAGTTGTTAAAATTTGAATACTTAAGCTTATATATATATACTTCAATGAAATATTTGAGCGATTCCACGAAGTACTAGTATTATGTATAGTGAATTCTGTATGTAATGAAATCAACATATATCAAGTGAATTTTATGTTCATATTAGAAAATCCATTAATAATTCTTTAGTGGTGAGATATATTGTTGGATCTACAACGGAGTCAAATGTTATTATTCTAGAGTTGGAAGTTTTGATCATCTAAAAATATCTTAAACACTTCAGCGTAAAACCAATATTTAGTGTTGATGAGTTGAAATTTGTAAGTGGCAATACCCATTGTAAAGAATAAAACTTTTCAGTGGTAAAAGTGTGTCCATGCACTATGTGATTAAATCGCTATGAGAGAATAATTGACCAATCGTGTGCAAGGTTAGTAGCATCAATTTAATGCCCTCCACCAAAGTATTAAAAGATATCCTGATCTTAGTAACATTAAGGAGAATGAGATTTAAGTCATTTGAAATTAACAGTAATAACAATCCGACTCGGTGATTGTAGATGCCCTAAAGAAGGTTTATATATGTAAAATCAAGCAATATGTTAATTCTTCTAACCTTAAAATTCTAATACCTTTATATGGCGTGCAAAAGTGTTAGAATGCATTGTTGGCAAAAGCTGAACAAAACCTCTGATCTTAATGATTTCTGATTTCATATATCCTATCAAGAATGTGCATTCATTGCAGATACCTTGATGAAATTACCTGTTTAATTTGAGTGTGTAGCAGAGCCAGTCTCATGAGATCATGGCAAGAAAGCAAAACTGCGTCGCCAACAAGGGACGTATATAAAACGATTAGTATATGTATCTTAACAACAAAGAGTTATTGGTTTATAGAAGTGGGTGTTGGAATATACTAGATCACTTTTGAAGGATCAAGCTTAAACCTAATTTAAAAGTGACTATTATGGAAAGACACGTATTCATAGATAGAAATATCTTTTTATAATTTAATAGTAATGTATATTCTTATGTACCCATATGTTTAAGAGTTGCATCCATTCATATGTAATTATACATACACTATATATAGGATGTGAGATTGATAAAGTAGAAAATATGAATAAAATACAAATAATGTTCTTCTCTTTCTAAAAGGTTATCTTATAAGAATGTTCTCTTTTTCTCATCTTTTTAGTGTATTTACTGTGTAAGGTGATCGAGATCCGCATTGATGCTCTGGTTTTGTGTAAATATTTCAGCAAGTCAGTTAGATTTCAGGTATGCTAAAAATTGCTTACAGTGTGCTTCACCATTAGCTCTGTGTTAAATTTTCTTAGTTTAGTTTTGGTTCATAGTCAAAAGGTTACAATATATATTTGAAATGGATACAGATGTATGTAACCCATATTTCCCCTTTTTTTTTCCTTTCGAAATATGGGGAATGGTTGGATATTTTGTATGGCTGTTTATTTCAGAAGGAATTATTTTAGTAACATACAAATTATTATAAGTTTAATTTGGAATTAATTTTCAGTTATGAGATTAATGTGAATTTAATCCATATTAACCCCTAATTTATTTCTATTTATTCCTATTCGTCACAAGATAACCACTGTACGTGTACCATATAATGATCTATTTTTGTATAGTAAAGAATGAACAACTTTTCCCATCTTTATTTTCTCTCCTTCCCTCTACAATATTCAACTTCATGTAGTTTCTCTCTCTAACTTATTCAGGAAAGGTTTATTTAATCCTGAGAGACATCCGCAAAAGCAGATCAAGTCCTAGACACGACTCAAATGATCATATATATATATATATATATATATATATATTCCACTTACATGAACTCAAGTTGTGGCTTAGATGCAAGATATGATGAGTAGAAGAGGTTTTTGATGAGAAACGTAGAGCGTATGATAGATGATAACTAACAGACAATTTCTGTGAAGACTGGCTAGAAAATTGGAGTATAACAAATTCAAGAAAAAAAGAGAAGGAGATGATATGGTGTAGAAGACTAGAAGTAGACATCAAGTGGTCCAAATAGAAAGAAAGTAAAAGGGGGCACGTGATATATGGCTTAGAGGGTCCCCTACCTCTATTTTTTTTTAATTTTATATTATTATCCAGTATTTAGTTTAATATTTATAAATAGCTGCATTTTTTAATATAAATGTCTCTTCTAAAACTCAAACTCAAGATCTAAAAAATCTAATAAAGTCTTATACTCCTAGACTAATTATATATTGATCCTTACCTTTTATGATAATACATACATACATAAACACCTTGTGAGCGCGCGCACATATTTGTAAAAATCATCCTATCTAAAATCATCACTCATATTTAATTTGTTAATGTTACTAGTTATATGCCATACAAATTTAAGAATTTAGGGTGCGGATATGTGGGGCGTGAATAATAATAATACATAATAATTTGTGTTCACTAAATTAATACATTTTTTTATTAAGTTTGATCCTTTTTTTTCAATACAGTAAAGTCATATTTATTATTTAATGTGAAATAAATAGGAATATAAGAAATTCTTCTTTCATCATCCACATTGCATCTTAATGGGACAAGATAGGGAGATTAAGTTTGATCATCTTCAAAAGCAAAATTGTTTTTCTTTTGAAGAACTGGGGGTTTAAATATAGGTGAGTAAAATATTTAAATTGAAAAAAGTGGAGGAGTAAAGCTAATTAATAATAGTAAGGATGAAACATTGAAGTGGCACGAAAGCCGATTTTGTTCACAAATATTAATCATTTTATGGATTTTGGTGGAGACACAGTGGATTTGGGGTTGTAGGGAGTGAGAGTGAGCATTTGATCTCTTCATTACCCCAGATATCTGTGGGTCCCTTTTTAATTTATATAATAAATTCTTTTTCCAACCTTCACATATTCTATATTTTCTCAATACACCCCCCCCAACACACACATACCGGTATATATATGTATGTATTATCAATGATTATTTCATCTATATATATTGATATATTTAGAATAATGATTAGAATTTTTAAAAATACTTTTTAATTGTAATTTATGATATACGAAATAGTTTTTATGATTTATAAGATATATATGTGGATAAGTTTTATTTTAATTTACGTAAATCAAACTTATACATTAGTATAAGCTAAACCAAACAAATCAGGTAATACAAAATAATCAATTAATATCAATATATATATTTATGTAATCCTTTAGAAAATCACACTACTTTATATTAAAAAAATCACGCTATTCACTAATTAGAAATGGGGCAATTGGATATTTTTACTCTTATTGGTTTAACGCAGTGAAATGAATTGAAAATTTTCTAATTGGTTTAACGCAGTGAAATGAATTGTTCCATAAATCTTACCGTATATGCATATCCTATAAGTTTGATTATTGCATAAATCTTACGGCATCTGCATTTCTATCTTTCATTCTTAATCACCATAACACTCCTCTTTCATCTTCTTCTTCCTCCATAGCTCATATGTGGAATATCTACAACCCTCATCCTAAGCGCGCGCGCCCACACACATATATATATGTATATATATATATATCCAAATTTTTTTAAAAAAATATACATATTCTTAAGTGAGTATGGTCCCATGACACAAACTTGAAACACGTTTCCACTTTCCAAATAGGTAATGATGCAAACATGCACATGAAAAAAGGAAGGCAACAAGTTGGAGCAAGAATGGTAAATATTAAAGTGTCAAGTGGCATTAGCCTTTTGGGTTATATATAATCGACTGTATATGTATATCAATTCATATGTCTCTTTCAGGGTTGAAAATACAATATAACTTATCAACTTGATTGTACTAAATTATATGCTTTGGTTTATCTTTTTGGATCCAGCAAATTCTGATAACTTCTATGCTCATCTATAATTGTGCACATACATACACGATTATTTTACAAATTAAATAATTTGTTCAACCAATTTTCTTAATTTTTATAATTTAGTTATATAACTTTTATATTTGGGAGCGATGGAGTAATTATATACCCATATGACATCAGCTTTAACGACATTTGCAACTAGACAATGACGCCATGAATAATGAGGAAAGCAGTAGAAAGGAAAGGAATAGAAAGTAGCTAAAACAAGTTGCAACATAACATAAATGGTAAACATTAATATGAAGGGTCAAGTGGCTTATTAGCATGTGACAAAAGAGTCCTATATAATTAACTTGCGACAACATCTATTCAATCGCACGTCCCTTTTACACTTAAAAAGCATGAATAAATAGTTTAAAACTCAACTTGCTTATGCTTATACATGAGCTTTTGGCTTTATGTTGATCGTTGATGGTCCAATAAATTCTACTTATTTATATGTTCTTGTAAATATTGTCTCTCCCATTCTCAACCTATCACCAATTATTTTCCACATCTCTTCTACTAATATCTTTTCTATAAAATGGTTAGATATTAAAATACGCTTTACATGTGTCTCGCCCTTTCTAAAAATATCTCATTCAAATTAGGTGAATAATATTCTTATTTTTAAAACATCTTCTACTAATTCGTAAGTTGGTTCAATACATTTAATAAAAACACAAGTGACTATTTTTTTTTTTACAGCAAGTGAAAGCCATTTTTTTTTTTGAAAAAGGTGTAATTGAAGAAACCACCAAAAATATCAGATTCCATCCTGTTTTGTGATGCCCAGATGATCTGAGGCCCAAGAGTTCTGTCCTGGACTAATATAACTTCTCTAATTTATTGCATGGGCCAAATGGGCTTGAGCTATTAGCTATTCAATTCATCAATAGTATCAACATTCTAATATTCACAACAAATTATGGCCATGTTCATCTTGTGCAAAAGTACAGTTAAATATTCATATATAGTGGGTTAGGTAACAAAAATATAACTCAAATTTTACTTGTTAAATGTATTTAAAAAAAATTACCTTACTTTAGTCTTTTCAATTCTTGGTTTCCAAATTCAACAGATGACCCAAGATGAAAAATGTGAGGGGGATATTAATGTCAATCCATTGTTAACCATGCTAGGCTCTATTTAAAGAGGTTGATAGTGCATGGATTATGTGTGAAGAGATATCAATTGCTACTACATAAAGAGAGTGGGTAACTTGGTCTCTCTCAAGTCTCTAAGTGGAGTTAATTCATGATAAACCCATGTATGTTACAATGGTGGTATGAAATTGTTGCTCTATCAATAATATATGTAGTTTTCGCAAGATGAGCCTGTAAATGAGTTGCCAACACAAGAAAATAAAGAAGATATCAATAGGTGGGAGACAAAAGTAAAAAGAAGAAATAATGAAGATTCCTTCAAAAAATAACTTGAGTTGTAAAAATTAATTATAATTGCTAGAAAAGTAATCAAAATTAGGGATCCCTTAGTCTATCAAGCCTTGTAACTAATTGTGACTCCAAGCCTTATAATTCATATATATATATATATATATGCGCTCGCGCGCTCTCTTTTTCATCTTTCTCCATGATACTAGTATTTCTCTAATCACTATAGTCAACCATGTTAGTGTATTATTAACTAATCATGAATTAATAGTAATAAAAACACTTATAAAATCATTTTGATATACACAAGTGATTCTTTTGTATTTTTTACGAAATTATATTTTTTTGTTAAAGAAAAAGGGAGATAAAAACTGAGCACATCATTATCAATTAGCCCTTGTGTGAGAGGGATAAATATAAATTATTGCTATAAGAAAAAAACAAAGAAAATTTTCAAATTTCTCAAGGCCAAGTTCGATTTAGAACCGAACCAATTGACAAATCATTGCTCATGAATTCATTTGTAAGCGAAAAGCAAAGAAAGCCCATGACGGATGTGCTATTGTGAATTATAATTTTAGAGTAAAAATGAAGTTTGACTATGATTGGAATTAGTTTTTGAGAATAATTTTTATGATTTATGAGGTAAGTATGTGAGAGAAGTTTTATCTTGATTTGCGTAAACCATAGTTTGAAAGCTTCACAAACACACTAGACAAACATAACTTGAAAATTACAATATAAAGACAGTTTGGGAAGTTCACAGTCGATTAAATTACTATATGGGGTTAGTCAAATTGAGGAGGGAAAAACGAGAAGCACATCAAATATAAACAACACGATAATCCCCAACTCATCACAACAACCCAACATATCCAACTTTGCCTTAACGCATACACACTTGTACACCTTCGTCTTTTTTATCAGTAATTTTTTTTATTAGGTAAAATGAATTGGCGGTTAAGATTAATTAAAAATAATAAATATATCAAAAATATTATATTTCTTTTAAATATGTCCTTATTTATAAAAAGAGCATAGAAGAGATAATAAGCATAAAATATGAGAGATAATGAGTAATAAATGATTAAATAAAAGATAATTAGTGGTGAGTGGAGATAATTAATATAAAAATATATATTTAATAGATGTAAAAAAAATAATTTAAATATTGAAACATAAGAAAAAAATTGGTTATATTAAGGATCATTATCAAGAAAAAGAAAATTGTTTATAAAAAAAGGAGGAAGAAGTGTGTCTGTATGTCTACACACACATATATATTGTGTTGGTGGTGAAGATGGAAATTAAAGGGAGTAAGGGAATGAAATGGGTGGTTGGGAATTATAACAGGCCGTTAGGTAGAGGGAATTGGTGGGAAGGGAAGGGAACTTAACAAAGTTTATAGCCAAAAAACATATTTGGTGCGTAGAGTTCTTGGGAACCAAAATTCCCGTCATCGCCAAAATTCAATTAAAAGTGAGAAGATATGTTCCCACACAAAATGGTGTGTTGGTGGTGAAGATGGAAATTAAAGGGAGTAAGAGAATGAAATGGGTGGTTGGGAATTATAACAGGCCGTTAGGTAGAGGGAATTGGTGGGAAGGGAAGGGAACTTAACAAAGTTTATAGCCAAAAAACATATTTGGTGTGTAGAGTTCTTGGGAACCAAAATTCCCGCCATCGCCAAAATTCAATTAAAAGTGAGAAGATATGTTCTCACACAAAATGGTGTGTTGGTGGTGAAGATGGAAATTAAAGGGAGTAAGAGAATGAAATGGGTGGTTGGGAATTATAACAAGCCGTTTGGTAGAGGGAATTGGTGGGAAAGGAAATGAACTTAACAAAGTTTATAGCTAAAAAACATATTTGGTGTGTAGAGTTCTTGGGAATCAAAATTCTCGCCATCGCCAAAATTCAATTAAAAGTGAGAAGATATGTTCCCACACAAAATGGTGTCATCTCAAGTTCCCACCATAAATATTAAAAATGAATGGCATATTTGCCCTTTAAAAAGTTGTTAAAAGCATTGAGTTAGTGGAGTTAAAGTCATTGTCGGAGGTGTCCTGTGTAGCGCAAAAAGCGAGTTGGAGGGACAAAGCTAGAAGTGTCGACATTGAAATTGTAAGTGACCATAATTGGAGGTGAGTGTTGATGAAATTTCATTGCGCATTTATTTAAACTTTTCCAGTAACAAATGTGTTCGGTTATGCTTTTTTTTTTTCAAAAAAAAAAATTCCGCATACAAACATACACACAAAAGTTGCTTTTGATATGTTTCTTTGTTTTGTTTGTGGTATTGTACTTATACTTGCAAGTTGTGATGATAGATAGAGTGAGACACACACATTAAAATAAGATATGACCAGTTTGAATATTATGAAAAAGGCGAAAGTATACTCTGTTTCATAATTTTTGTTTCCTATCGATTGATAGAAGAATGATAGACCAAGAGATTTAATGATGAATCCTTTATTTTGTTATAATTGTTATGCAGAATGATTAATGCGTGTACATAATAATCTGAGTAATAGAAATGACACTAAATTCACATACACAATAAAAAAAAGGGACAGAGAACAACACAACTCACTAAATTACTTATTTATAGTTTTGGATCTTTTATATTCTTAGTTCTCAAATATAGATGGCAATGGCAACAACTTCACAATCAAATTTAGTTTATATTTTACCACCATAAAAAAGTGTTAGCATAATCTAATTTTAGACTATAAATATGATAATTGTTTAAATATGTTAATTAGTGGTTTCGGTAGAGCACATTTAGTTTATTGTAATGTTAAGGACATTGTGAAAAAAACTTTATAAGTATGGATGAGGAGTCGGAGGAAATATTATTAGAAATATTGGCTGGGATCTTAACTATGCTTTTAGTTGTAAGGAAGTTGATTGTGAGTATTATAATTGCTGTGGGATCAGGTAGGCCAAGGCACATGCCGGATAGGTTATATAAATTAGATTTTCTTGCTAAAAGAGTAACCTTGAGAGCTATAATATATAGTAGTGATAAGACTTGTTTCAATCAAATTAGAATATATTGTGCGACATTTGATAAATTGTGTCACATGTTAGACACAGTTGGTGGTTAAGACCAACAAGACATATGTTACAATTTTCACCTCCCTCCCCTCCCCATCAACTCAGTTCCTTTTCCACCTCAGATTTTCCTCCAACCAAACGGTTCCTTTTCCACCTCAGATTTTCCTCCAACCAAACGGGCTGCAGCCTGTAGGGATTAGCGGGTCAGACTTGGGATGAAAGTGTTATAATGCATGTGTCTTTTTACAAGTTACATATTCAGAGCTGTCATTTCTTTTTATTATTTATTAAATTTTTTTATAAGCATATTTTTTTTTATTGAAGATAATTTTATTCTAGTTACTGATGGAGAATAAATATGAGTACATTTCCTACCGAAAATTCAAACATTAGCCTCTCACATTCTGAGCTTCCAACCCTTTACGCTAGATTTAAGGCTTTTATACATAAATTTTGTTATGCTATTCCATGTGGACATATGCGAACTTTAATTCTTCGGGCATCAACAGTATTTTGCCGTAACCAGCTCACAAATAACCAACAGAAAAATGGCAAGGTGTCATGGTTATAGTATACATGAATTAAGTTAAATTGCGTTGGTATATTTAGTGTCTGACTGTGACTCGAATAAGATTGTCTTTAATAAAAAGATATCTACGCTTAAAAAAAATTGCATTGGTTATATGAAAATAGATATGAATAAAAAGAGAAAGTGGAGGAAAATATTTTCATGAGAAAAACACCATGAAATTCTAAAAAAATAATGTAATTACCAAAAATAAATCTCTCAATAACTTATTTGTATGAATCTCTTGTTACTATTTTTTACGTTAGAACTTTTCCTCCTAACTTTTTTTTTGAGACTTTTATTTTATGACTACATTCCTTCTTGAATCTTCTAGTCATTTTTCCTATTTTTCCTATTTTTATTATTTTTAGTAGGTAGCACTGCCAAGTTCATCGAAGATATATAATTTGTCCATTCTTCAATTGAATTTTGAATATGATGTTGGAAAATCCTAATTAAATATAGTTGAAATATCAAAATTTAAATTCAATAAATTTTTTTTTATGGCTAAGACAAAATTCAGCAAGTTAGGATCACGGAGATAGAACCGAACTTTGCATATGTGTTGATTCGATTTACCCTGAGCTGAAACTGGATTTAAAATGTGTCTTGATGTGATTGTGGTTTTTGTATAAATCCCAAATATGATCTCGATGGAAAAAAGGTACATGACATTCAATTTTTCTTTTTAATTACATAAGGATATTTTAGTCTTTTATAAACATTCAGAAATTCTTAATTAGACCTCTTAACTTTATTAAGAATTTATTAAAAATGTAAGCTTAAATTTAAATTTTAATATTTCAATTGAATTTAATTAAAATTTTTCCTAATATTTCTCATTAAAAATCTTTTAAAATGAACGTACCACAGAGAATAAGAAAGAAACAGAGGATATCAAATAACAGATATTTAATTTTTATTATTAGATACTACAATGTGTTTCTATATAGAGAAAATAAGATACCTAAAGTAGTCATCCCTGTTTGTTTTGCTCGCTCTAATATTTTTTTATAAACAATCTTTTCTCTCTTAAAGCTAATCCTTAATCTTTAGTATAAGCAACTCTATTTTTTTTTATATTTCAAAATTTAAACTATTTTTTTTCTACTCCTATTAAATACATACCTTTATATTAATTATCCCTACTCACCATTAATTCTCTCTTATTTAATCATTTATTACTTATTCTCTCTCATATACTCTTTTCATAAATAGAGGTATATTTGAAAAAAAAAATAACGTTTTTAACACAGTAATCGTTTTTAACTAATCTTAACTGTTAGTTTGCTTTACGCAATCAGAAAAAAAATTTACTTATAAAAACGATATGAGAGAGTAACTTTTTAGAATTACTCCTCCGACATTTGAGATAAATATGTGAAAATAATTTTATCCAAGAGAGCGGAAAAGTGTGTAAAAAGCACTTTTTGGTGCTTCTCCTTTTATGTCCGTGAGTGTTTGGGTAAGCTCCAAATTGCGGTTTTAATAGCCATTTTTTTTAAATCGAGACAAAATTATTTTCACATATTTACCTCATAAACACTTTTTTGTTTAGGAACCCCAAAATCATGGTTTTGAAGCATTTTTCCGTAAATTGAGACAAAAATCCTATAACATATTTACCTTATAAACCGTAAAAACACTAAAATAAAGAGACAATATAGGGGTTGTTCTCTCCATTCTAGATTTTCACCATGTTGGTTTTCAAATTTTAAATTATGTAAAAAGACTGAATCAATAATTAATATATTGACATAACATAAAATTAGTAACAAATTAAAAATTCTGTAACCAGTACGACTTGGAGAAAAATCATGCCTAATTTGGATTTTAAGAAATTGGTGATAAAATCATAAAAGTATGATAAGCACTCATTCCAGTGGATTGCTTACAAGTTCATTCGGCTAAGCCCAAACATGACATTTGGGCATGACTTGTGTAAAACTTGGACTCATAGTTATCCTCAATGCATTTTGTAAATGGAGCAACCCAAGTCTGTCCACAGCTTGCAGCTTTCTAGCTATTATCTGTAAACCAACCTTATATATATATATTTGGCCAAAAAAAAAATCTTATATATATATATATATATATACTCCCTCCAATCCTAAATAAAGAGCTAGGTGCACTAAGTGTTTGGGTCAATTGGTTATAAGTTGTTCCGATTTAAGAAGCCGTCTCTTGTTTAAATTCTGAGTAAACAGCCGCGATAATTACTTGGAGGTAGTAAGCGGTTCTCCCATTATGAACATACATTCATGCGAATTAGATTAGTTGGTTGCTAGTAGTGCCAAAACTAATGAACAACTCCAAAAATTTATGAGCGAAGCCGGATAACTAATTTGTAAAAATTTAAAAAATTAGTTAAATTAATTATTTATTAAAAAAATGTGTATTTGTTTCCTTAAAGTACCTAGCTATCTTTTAAATTAAGTTGAAAGCTACTTTCATGATAAGAATTTTCCCTTAATATGTGTAATAAATATAAAAAGTTTAAGAAAAAAAGCTATGAATTTAATAAATAAAATGGATTAAGGTCTTACTCTTAGTATTAATGTGAAACCCTCTAATAACTCTCACATTTAGGATCAAAAGTATTTAATATAGGACCTAATAAGTAATAAGAAAGTTGGTCCTGATCCCAAAGGTAACATATATATATCCCATACTTATGATTTCCCCTTAAACCACTCTCAATTAATACTCTAGCAACAAGGTGTGGTGAGTTATTCTTTTACAACAATGGGCTTTCTGTCCTAAATAAGGGTATTTAGAGGAAAACATCTCATATTTATTATAATTAATTAACTTCATTAATTTAATTTTAGTTAAATAGGTGATATGTTAATGATCAGAGCCGTGTTGAATGGAAGAAAAAGTGAAATTGACTTTGTATGAAGTTGACTACTCCTTCCCCCACCCCCTCTCTTTTATTTCATTTGTGGATTTATACACTTTTTTTTTTTTTAAGAAAAAGAATGAAATGCAAGATCGCAATCCTCATCAACCATTGTCTCTACATATGGCGACATTCATATCATACAAACTAAACTTACAACTCAAACTGCGGGCGACGCCCCCTGATTTTTTCCATATCAAAATGATAATGTATTTGAATTGCTATCTTATTAGAAAAATTTTGTTCCCAACTTTTAAAATATTTATTTTAAAAATTCTTAAATTCTTAAAATGATTATGGGAATACTCAATTACCAAAAAAAAAAAAAGATTATGGGGATACTGTGGGTATTAAATTTAAAAGGCTAATATATAAATTTGTCCCTTAAGTTTTCGCTAAAATGTAATATTACTCTGAAAGTTTTTTTAAATTTAATGTCACCACGGAAATTTTAAAATGTAACAATGTTATCCAATGTCATTAAAAAATTAATATTGACAGCTAAAAAATTGACGTTCTCGTTAACTTTTTAACGGAAAAGAGCAATATTACTCTATTTTAACACCTTCAGAATAATATTGAATCTAAAAAAAATTAAGATAACATTACCCCTCAACAAAAACTTTCAAAATAAATTTGCACCTTAACCCAAATTTAAATATTAAAAAAAAAATCAGCCCCTCTACCCACCCAATTGTATCTCATGAGTCACTGTTATATATATATATATATGTGTGTGTGTGTGTGTGGATAATTACTTTCAGGTCAATTCAGGAGAAAAAAATAAAATTAGTTCCATGAAGTTGTTAATCACACATATGATTTTGTCAATTCAAGTCTTTGGAGTTGTCAATGGAACCATTTTTTTTATTTTTTATTTTAGATGATACCTAAATGTAATTATATATATATATATATATATATATATATATATATATATATATATATATATGGAGTAATTATTCCAGGAAATCAAGAGAGCTTTGCTGTGTAATCTTTATAAATTCCTATTGTCACAGTGTTTAATTATTCATTTTTCCTAAAATAATTTGGCTTAATCGGAAGGTAAAAGGTGAGTCATCACTCATTTGGATTAAGGAAACAACAATATTGAATTTAATATCTAGTGCGAAAATTCAATATTAGAAAAAAAATAATTACTCAACCAGAGATCTACCTGTCGCTATTGACTTATTTCGCTCAATTTTCCTTTCTATTGCTATTTCCTATAACATACAGAAATACATATAAAAAAGTGCGGTCATGTACGAATAACAAACTAGTCCCATGCATATATAACTGAATATTGATTATTGAGTTTGATTAATCAATTCAAATTGCATAATCACGTGTACGGTTTTTAATGAATGGAAGCTAGGCAACAACTAGTAGTGGATTAAATAATTCTTCGTCCATAATCGAAAGCAAAATGTTTTAGCATAAACAAACACCAACATATTTGATCAGTCTTAACCACGAATTCACTAATATAATTAACAATTTCTTGATATGATTATAGGACTGCAAAATCTTATCATGACAAAATTTTAACTAATAATCAACAACCTTGCATGATCTGCTCGGCCTGATGAGGAGTATATATAAAAATTAAAAAAGGCATAATTCAATTGAATCAAAAATAACGAAATAGAGTATATAAACGAAATCGATACCATATTTTTAGTTTTCTTACTCACATTTTAAAATAAGAAATTTATACATATCTATCCAATAATTACATACTCCTTATTAAATTAAATTTTATTTTATATGAGATTTTTTCGGCTTAATCATGCATCGATCAAATTCTCTCACATTTAAACATGCCAGATGTTGCCTATATAGTGTCTCTTTTTTAACGATCCTTCGGCCTAACTAATAATTCACGTTTTTTCTATATCATATTACTAAGTATTTGAGTCACTATAAAAAAAAATGATGTTTGGTAGCAATGCATTTGTAGCGGTTGATAATAACCGCTACAAATATAGGAATTTGTAGCAGTTTTAGTCTAAACCACTATAAATTTGTAACAATATGACTCCCATCATGTGGCACGAGGTTAAGGGAACGCATTTTGTAACGGTTGAGAAGAAAAAACCGCTACAAATATTAATATCAAATTTTCCGTGATTACTTTGTAGTGATCAAGACACAATAACTGTTACAAATTTGATGCCACAAGGCGTGGAGCTGACGTGACTATTGTAGCGGTTACTTTGTAGTAGTTATAGGGATAGTAACCGCTACGAAATGCAAAAGGCCGCCAATTTGTAGTGGTTACAAGATCTTTGTGGCGATTTTATCTTATAACCACTATAAAATGCAAAACGTCTGTTGGTCTATAGCGGTTTTGTAGCTATTATTGTAACCGCTACAAAATCCTGCGATATAAAAGGCGTCCGACCCCCTTATTTTCTCACTTTTGCCAATTTCAATTCTCACATGTACTCTCTCATATTTTCGTCTAGATCTTTCTGCTTAAGCTTTTTTTACAAAGTTTTCCAGTTGAGGTTGGTAAAGTTTAAGTCATTTATTTCGTTTTCTGACTATTATTATATAATTTGATATAATTTTTAATTTTTTGGCAACTATGACTTCTGAGTGAGACAAGGGGAAGGGGAAAGAGGCTGAACTTTCACCCCAGACCTATTCTGCTGGGGAGCAGTAGTAGCCAAGGAGGGGGCAAGGCGAAGGTGGACATACAGTAGACAAGCCCATATGAAGGGGCCCCATCAGAGGTGCATGTTCAACCAAAGGGGGGCAGCCTGAGCGTCAGTAATTACGACGAGAACAAGGAATTAGACTTCGAGATTCCTCTCAAAGATGTGGAGTAGTTCCTGGACGAGGAGGAGGCCCGAGACCATAATAACCCACAACGGTCGTCTTCCCGGTTGGCGGGTTTCAAGGTGCAGGTGTAAGGTAAATTTAAATAATTTTTTAATAAATTTAATATTTAAATTCAATAGGTTGGATCCAAAAATTTAATTAACATATGTTGTGAAATGTTCAGATGGGTAGGGGAACATTTCGACCAGGAGGCTAGACGTGGTCAGTCTCAATAGCATGGACTGGACACTACACGTCGTAGTTCTGTGGAATGAGGCCACGGGCTAGCCGATTGAGAATGGGGGTCACCTAATTAATTACACTCAAGTTGAACCATTCTCTCAGTAAAAATTGTACACTCATATGTTATTCTATAACTATCCTTACATTTTTTCATTTACATTTCATGATCGTCTTCCTATGATTAATTGCAGGGAATTCAAAAGTTATGTGAAGCATCAACTTAGTATTCGAACACAAACATCCTCCGAAGTTGACAAAAAGGTCCACAGAGATTTCTTAAATTGGTTTGCCCACAGAATATTAAATGACTACAATCCACACTCACCAGATTTCAGAGCCCTTGCAATCGGCCCTTTTAACCATGCAAAAAGGTTTACAGCATACAATATCAATGGTTTCAAGTTTTGCACGGTATCACGAGATCAATGATTGCAAACTCAAAATTTTGGTGTTTTTGGCACCTTTAGGACAAGGAGTTATGCGAGCAGCAATGACGGCAACATGCAGTTTGGAGGTGTCCCTTACTATGGAAAGCTTCTTAATGTCGTCAAACTAAATTACTAAGGCCATTTCACTGTTACGTTGTTCAAATGTTTGTGGGCAAATACGAAAACTTCCTGGGGACTCACAACTGACGTGTTAAGTATCACATCAGTAAATTTCTCTTGGCCAATTTACACCGGCCAATTTGAAGATGATGAGCATATATTTTTGCCTCAGAGGCACACTTGGTTTATTATGTCAAGGACGAGAGACACAAGGATTGGAACATGGTGGTTCACTTAAAGCCTCGAAACCTTTACGACAGGGGTGATGGTGACAATATCATCTACGAGAGTGAGCCATTCTATCCCGCAAATTCCGAAAACTTCTTCCCTGAAGGCGATGACAATTTACCTATAGTTCAGTGAGTTTTTATAAGTTCACATCATTTAAATTTAATTTGTCTACACAATAATACCACACTAACATTTTCTCCAAAAAATTTTTGTAGGGATGGCGATGAAGAATGATTAAGTTGAAGTATGCTTTTGTTCTTTTAAATTTTAATTTATATTTTTTAAAAAAAAATTGACCAATATTTGTAGCGGTTATACAACCACTATAAATTCAAAAAAACCGCTACAAAATTTGAACTGCTACAAATAATGACACCTAAACCGCTACAAACGTCAACCACTACAAAAACAGTAACACTAACCGCTATAAGCGTCACACAGATACATATAAATACCCACACCCCAACTCTTTTCATACACTTATCCATTTCTTTACTCTCTCCATCTCTCTTATTTTCTCTCATCTAGGAATTTTTTTTCAACAACCCACGATTAAAGTAAGGTGATCAAATATGATAATTTTTTTTAATTATTTCATCTCAACATTTTTTCCTACTTATAATATTAACACTAATTATTATTTTTCTCCCAGAAATTAACGGACTATTCCTCAACATTTTTAATGTTCCTTCCATAATGATCCACATCTAGTAGACAACAAAATAAATACTTATTACCTATAATTTCTTAATATTATGTATATAAATTTTATATTCATCTAACTTAATTTAATCATTTTTCTCAAATAATAACTACTATCGTTGAAGTTATTTAAATAATAAACTTATTTAAACGATATTAAAACAATTTAATCAAATTATTGGATAATTTTTTTTATTTTCTCAAACATTTGTAGCGTTTTCTAAAACCGCTACGAAGTTAAAAGTGAAATTGAATAGCGGATTTAATTTTTGATGCCACTTTTGAAATTTCATCTTAATATAGTAGCGGTTCTCTAACTGCTACAAATGTCTTAGCAACTTAGTAGCGGTTTTAAAACCGCAACAAATCTAAGCCAAAATTTTCATTTTTCATTTTTCCTCCATGGGAAATAGGCACTCAACATTGGTAATGGTTTTTCAACTGTTACAATATTATCATATAATGTTTTATCTTCATATGGCTTTTGTAGCGGTCTGTACAAATCGCTACTAATGCAGTAGTGATTGTTATACTTGAATAACGGTTATACAAAATCACTATAAAATCATTTACAACCATGTATTTTGTAGTGATTTTTACAACCGCTATTAATATTGTTTGTAGCGGTTAAAATCGCTACAAATAAATATTTTAATTTAAATCCCATGATAATTATGCAATATCTAATTGTTATCATCGTGATCATTTACATATTGTGAAATAATTTTATTTTAGTTAAAATGATGTATTTAATTATGAACCATGACTGAATTCATTCGTAAATAAAATAATCTTTACTTAGTTATTAAATTATATAATCATATAATATATATTGTTTTTTTTTCCAAAATATAATATATATTGTTGAATACCTCATATGTATTTTTGTATTATGTGGCTTGAATTTGAGAGCAATATTGACTGCAGAATTTTTCTTATTTATTTGAATTTCACGTAATGATGATGTATATAATATTTAGGAAAGAAAATAAGACTTCGGTAAAAATATCAGAGCAAAGACAAACAATAGATGGAAATATCACCTAAGCGAATATTTCATACACACACAAGATTTAAAATAAAAATAATTTTTAACATTTTTTTAAAAATGTAATTATTACTTAAAAATTAAGAATTAAAAATTTTAAATTTAAAACGATCTGGATGAGAGCTACCGCAGGTCGCGTCATACAAGATGTCATATCGTCGATAAAGAAATGCAAGAAGCAAGCTAATTAAATTAATAAAAAAAATTGAAATTTAAAATAATAATGTGATTGCATTAATCAATCTTCTTTTCAATATTGAACGTTGGAAACCAAACACAATAATTGCTTTCCACCTCAATCACTTTTAATAAAAAAAATTTCATATGGTATCGGCGAACATACAATTAGTACAAAGAAGTACTCTCTAATTACAATTTCTTTGACTGGCGCCAAAAAAATTACAATTTATTTGGAAACAAACGGAATCATCATCGGCCCGTGAAAAATGGGCTCAACTATTTTTACAATCCTCACTTTGTCCACCATGTATTATTATTTTTGAACAAGACTTTAACGGAGGCAGTAAATAAAACACAAAAATACCTAAAACCAGCCACCAGACCTATATATATATATAATCTTAAGATAACTTAGATAATTAATCTGAGAATAAATTAAAGTGATGGATATATGTGTGCGTGTGAATCAGCATGCGCAAGTGTAGAAGTCAGCCAGCTCGTGCATGGACCCCATTTGAGTCTCGTTGTTTTGAAGCATCCACAGCAAGTGCTCGAACAGCACCACCTCACACGCAACCACCACCGCACCACCGTCTTCATCCTCCTCCTCCGGCGAAGCAGACCGGTCCACCAGCTCCTGAAACACCGGGTGATCGAGGACGTCGGAGTTCACGAGGTAGCGTCGTCGCGACTTCCCGACGTAGACTGCATGGAGGGGTTGTTGTTGGTTGTTATTATGTCCGGCGGCGGAGAGCCGATGGAGTTTGTCGTGTTGGCTGGTGGCGGAGCGGCTGCCGAGTTTGGGGAAGGAGGGCCAGCGGCTGATGGCGGACTTGAGCTTTGTGAGCTTTCCGAGCTTGGCCATGTTTGAGAGAGACTTGTGTGATGAGAGAAAGTGGAAGAGAGGGTTATAAAGGGGAAGACCGGGGAAGAGGACTTGTAGGGGAAGGACAAGAGTGGGGTCCACTGTACCAGGAACAGCTAAGAATGAGATGATTGGGGCATAGCATGCAAAAAAGCCTAGTTGCTACTTGTTTTGTTTGCTTTTTGGTCTTTGCTGGGTTGTGGGGTTGGGATTTGCTTTTTCCTGCTTATATATGAATCTTTCTTTCTTCTGATTTTACTTTCTTACCCTTACAGCTTTGTCTTTTCTCTCTCTGCTCTTTGCAATAAATTCATCTCTCCCCACAATGCTTCTAGCTTACTTCCCCCTTTTTTTAAAAAAATAAAATAAAAAGCAATTATAATATGTAAAAATGATGAAAATTATCTTATTAAAAATTTTATTAGTGAAAATTTAGAGTACTTGGTACTCTATTTGTACCAATATTTTCCATGTATAAAAAATTATTAGGTGATTCCCATCAATAAAATTTTTATTGGTGGACTTTTTCCTATTTTTTTTCTTTTATTGTAAAGTAAACTGATAAAATATTCAGAATACAAGTCCAATAAAAGAGTCATATGTAGAGAACTCCTAAAAAACAAAAACAAAAAAATCATGAGAGAGTAAAAAATCAAAATACGGTAAAAAAAAATTCTAGATACAAGCTAATATCATAAGCAAGGTCATTTTGTGATGCATTTAAGAGTATTGTTAAATTAAAAAACTTGGAACCAACACATAAAACTATCGATAAAGGACGTACGTTAATGATGATCGGAAGAAGAATAAAATGAGATGCATGAAAAAAGGTGTTTGATATATATATATATATATATATATATATATATATATATTCCAATTAAAAGATTTGATGAGAGAAGGATCGAGAATGGGAGTTAGCCTTTGCTTTGAATGTGAATTGTCACCTTATTTTTATTATCATAATAATACTAGTACAATATTATTCATTTCAAAAGTGATCGACAATTATTAGTTCAGAATTTCCGCGTATTTGTTTCATTTCTATAGACAACGTCCATTTTTAGGTGTACATTCTACACCCATTTGTGATAGAAAGGAGTATATTTTGTTCACTAAATTATAGTTTTATTCCAATATTAATACCTGGCATCTA
This sequence comes from Albizia julibrissin, assembly GCA_037074505.1. Lineage (NCBI taxonomy): Eukaryota > Viridiplantae > Streptophyta > Magnoliopsida > Fabales > Fabaceae > Albizia > Albizia julibrissin. Next base: position 4,740,472 of record CM073487.1, on the reverse strand, counting down.
ACTTTGAAACATAATAATTGTCATCCCTCAACTATTATAATTAAGAAGCTCTGATTTCAATGCTAAACCTTAATATGTGGCTCACAAAAACCTCTTGCTTGAAATGTTTTAGGACAAAGGTTGAAGAGTTTATAGTGAAATATATGTAATTTTAATATTTTACAAGTTTTAATAAAAAAAAAAATCTTAACTAATTTAAACAAGTTCTCTTGACTATGTTATATATTTTGTCTCTACTTGATGGTAGAATTACTCACATACACCTATTCAGAATGCGCACACCCCATATCTTTTAAATTTTTTTTTTTTTGAAATCACAATCATTTGAAACACATTCAAATATACCAATGTTAGGTGTAAATCCAAAACCTCATACAAGTATGACGAATAGAATTATTTTTAGGATGTCAATATTCAAATGTCATGTTGGTGAAGGTAGAAAATTTCTTACACATGTTACTAATTCAAACCTGACATATTCTATTAACATCAAAAACTGTCATTGGGATTAGATTATGGTTGACACACACGCACATATCTACGATGGGATAGAATCAACAATAACCTTCCTTTTAACATAGATGTTCAGTGCCATTGTGACATTAGATAATGATTGGCAAATGTTGCTACCGTTAGAAAGAAGAAAGGAACAAAAATAAGTGTATGTAAGGGCTAAGGAGGTTCTTATATGTAATTAAGTTGGAGAAATTAATAATGGATTAGGTATAAATGTTGGTTTCCTTGTGGGCGTGAGCTTGCAAATAATGAAAGCACAATGAGGAGCAACAAAATGAAGGTGTTGGTTGGTATGCTAGCCCAACCCACATCTCCTGATCTGTTAATATAATAATTTTTTTTGAGAGAATTCTAAAAAAATACAATTTAAACTTCAAAATCATAAATAGGTGATTTAACAATAAAATGATTTGTTAATTGCATTACTATTCTTGTTAATCCCATTACCGAACTTGTTAACGGGATTTTGAAGTTTAAATGATATTTTTTTGGCATTTTCCCTAATTTTTTTCTATTTTAATAAAAAGAAAAGAGAAGGGAAGAGAAGGGAAGTGGGTTTTGGTCTATGAGAATGATATGATGTTTGGAATAACGATTATATTAAAACATTTAAAAGTACTTTTTAATCGTGATTTACGGTATACGATATAGCTTTTTCAGTCTACGAGGTAAATATGTAAAGGAGTTTTATCTCGATTTACATGAATTTAGTTTATATATAAGTATAAGCTAAACTGATCATCATCCATAGGGCATTTTGTCGTGTAGTGGTTTCATTAGTTATGGGACAGAAGGGTCATTATAAAAAGTTCTGGCTCTATCGCTAAGCAGACGGGTCCATGCAACCCCCTCAAGAGCTTCTACTCTAATTATGGACTTTGTCGTCTTCTTTCCTGATCCTCCTTCAATATCAGACGCCCCCCTACTACCACACGTCTTCTTCTTGTCTGTTTTATTATTTTTTAAATATTATTCGTCCAATTCTAAATATAAAAGTTATATAATTAATATATATTAAAAAAAATTAGTTTAATTTATTTTAGTAAAATACTGAAACCTGTTAGTTCATAAGAGAAACATCAATCAAGGCAAATACATAATCTAAGCTCTTTCATATTACCTTCCACCACCTAATAAAAGATAGAGGGTTGATCAAGAATACAAAAATTGCTGTCAAGATTATTAGCTAACTTAGTTAAATGGCGAGTTATGGTATTTCTATCTATGTGTTTATGATTAATCAATACTTGTTAATCCCTATGTACAAGAAACCTAGCGTCATCTGCAATTCACATTGTCTCTGAACTCTGAAAGGATGCTCAATGTTACATCCATCCCCTAATTAACAAATTAATGCTTTTAATGCAACAAAAAAATTTGGTTACTTTCCTATGGCACTTGATAGGGGTGAGCATGAGGTTTTTCGGTTCGGTTTTCGGTAAAAACTGAATAAAACCAATTTTAAAAAACCGAACCGAAATCGATTAATAAAATAAATCGAATTAAATTAATTGAAATATTTTCGGTTCGATTCGGTTAATAACCAAATTAACCGATTTATTTATTTATTTTTTATAAAATAAAATATATAAAAATAAATTTTTAAAAAAGATTATTTTTATCCTTAATATTAGATTTAGGTGTAAAATATAGAAAATAGATTAATTAGATTTAAAATATCTATAGATTTTATCTAATATTATTCAAAATATACACTTATTTAATTATAAAAACATGTATTTATCAAATAATATATATTAAATATAAATATATTATAAATATTTCGATTTTTCAGTTTTAACCGATTTTTTTTTAATAACCGAACACCGAATTTTTAAAAAAATAAAAACCGAAATTTTACCGAAAACCGAATTGAGTTCGCTTCGGTTCAGTTTTCAGTTTCGGTTCTAATTTGCTCACCCTTAACACTTGGTCCAATATAGAATGAGGACATGACACTCCAACCAATTCTGCAACAATAAGAAATAATCCATTTAAAATTACTTAAAATATGAAAATACCTAATTGGTCCATTAACCTAATTTGGTGTTTAATTTGTGAATGTTGGTTATCTTATCAGATTGCCACTCACCTTTTTTCTCCCTCAAAGCCACCTCTGTGGTGTGACTGGCCGCCACATAGCTGGAACTTCAATGACAACTTTATTGTAAAAGTCTTACTGTAAATAGTTAATGAAAATTTATGAATTACTAACAATTAATGGAAATTTATGAATTGCTAGACTGAATTTGTTAATTTTTAATGTCTAGTTTGTCCTTGCCAACACATTCCCATCCCAAAACATGCATACACAACAGACATGCAAGTCTTAGTGTTACTCTTAAACAAATGAGTTAGTTGAAAGATTTATCTTGATTCTAAAATTAAGACATCAATAAACTCTGTTTTTCAAATTTATAATTTTTTCAAACTATCTATATTATCACATATATTAAAGGAAGTTTTCATTAATGAGATAATTATTAAATATTGTGTTTTGGAGAATTAGACACATATTTATTATAAATAACTAATTTTATTAATATTTATAAATTAGGTATTAACTTCTATATTTAGGAATTTATGTATATACACACACATATCTAAACTTTAACTTACCAAATTGATCATTTGACCAAATATTTCCAGGGGGGCCAACGAACACATATAGATGTCTTGTAATTAATTAGCATAAAATAAATAAAAATGTGGCATATGTATGGGGAAGATATGGTGAAGAAGAGAAGCATTATTAATGGATGAATTAAAGTGAATAAGATATTATGAAGCAGAATAATTGGAAGATAGTGAGGGAGGGGGCATTAGCACTATGGAACACTTGCATGCTGAAACCATGTCTGTGGTCCAACCCTTAGCACTGCACAACAACTTCCCCACAGCACAAAACAAAACCAAGTTCACGCCTGCTTCTATGTAAAGTCACTGCCTTTTTCCACTTTTGCCCCTTCCTTCCACACCTTTTTTTTAAAAAAAAAATTCAAAGGGGATTCTTAATTATTATTAGCATTTTTTTTAGTGTTGGTCAAATTCAAGTCTTCTTGTGCTTAAATATAATTTGGAAACCTTTCAAACTATCGTTTTCGTAAATTGAGATAAAACTCCTCTCACGTACTTACCTCACAAATCGTAAAAATTATTCTCTAAAAGATAATCTAAACGCACACTCAAAGCTATATTATTTTGGGAGAATTATTATGAAGTTCTAAAAAAAAGACTTAATTATCAAGAAGTTTCAATAACAACCAAAGAACACACAGTGACAAATTTTACTGTGAGAAATGATAATACCCTGTTTGTCATTGGGTTTTTTTGGCGATTAAGTCTTTTTTGAGACATCATAGTAACTCTTCCTTTTTTTTTTCCTGTTTACAAAGTTTGTTTCTATATATGAACCTCTCTAAGAGGTACCAATTATCTGATATATACTTGAAACAATCATTGTGTCTCATTAGAATTATCAAATCAAACAATAAGGACCATATTCAAATAAAATAAACTATAGGAGCCTGAATTAAAATTGAGATGACCTATAAAGCTATATGGGTCAATTTTCATTTGGAGAATTAATAATGAGTTTAGTAATTAATGTGAGGGAGCCAGTTGGATGGCATTGTTAATACAGTAGCAGTGGGGATGACAACATGCCAGGAATCCGACATTATCAATACTTAATTTTTTATTTTTAGCATCTTAGAAAAAAATTAATTAGTATTCTACAATCTAAAATAGATCTCATTAAAATTTATAAGCGTATTGACTTCATTAATAATTAATATATCAAAATAAAAATGTATGTAAAATTAGAAAGATTAAGTAGATTTTTTTTAAAATAAGACTAACATATAATCATTATTGTTAGAATGACCAAATATTAATTAGTTGTATGGTATGAATTGAGTCTGAGAGAATCACAACAATCTCTAAATGAGAATTCCATCTGAAATTTTGTCGCAAAGCCTAATGTAACATTTTTAGCCAAATATTATTACTTTATGATTTTATGCCTCTATATATTAACATTAATATATGTTAAATCAAATGAATTTTTTTGTTTTCTAAGAGAATAATCAAAAAATAATTCAAGCATGCTATGCCATGATAGTATCATTGAAATAAAACTCATCTTTACCAATATTAGCTTAAACTAGAATGATTTTTCTTAACACATATATGTAATTTTTTAGAAAGTAATTTAGTTAATATTTCAATTTTTTAGTTTTTGATTATTTAATATGAATTAGTAATACTATTTTCTGACGAGAAGTGTGTAAATTTCATATACTTCTATAGATATTTTAGAAAAGATATGCAAAAGGTACTTAAAATTTCATAAAACGGTTTACATCAATATAAAACTTTCCAAAAAACCTCTGTGTGCGTGAGTGTGTGAAATATAGTAAAATGTATACTTAATATATTTACTTAAAATCATCTAAATATCGTTGGAAATTCCGTCATAAATTTTCCGATGGAAAACGTCCGTAGAAAATTCTTTCGTAAATCCTAACGTAACATTTTTTTACGGAATTACAGATGAAAATTCCGTCAAAAAATTTGAAAAAATTTATACGTAGAAAATTCCGTCGGAAATATATGTTAATTAATTTTTTTAAAATTTTTATTATGATTTATTTAATTAATAATTAATCTAATTATTATATATTAATTATATCATAATTTAAATTTTAAATTATTATTAAATTACAATATAATTTCTAGCAAAAAAAGTATTAAATTATAATATAAATAAAAAAATTATTAATTTATATATATATATTTGATATTATATTATATACAAATACAAATACAAATTTTATAAATACAATAAAAATAAAATATAGAAAAAAGATATTAATAATAAAATTTAGATATAATATTTACGTAACAAAAATAAGGAAACTAAATTGTAATGTTTAATAATATATATATATATATATATATATATATATATATATATATATATATATATATATATATATATGATTTTACATTTAAATCACACAGGTTTTTCCTAGCTCAACTGGCAAAGACAATGGCACACGTGTGAGAGGTCATGGCTTCGAATATCAATTTAGTCACAAAATGTAACCAATTTGTGCTATCGACACTTGCCGGGCGACAGAGGGCGACACGTGGCACACGATAGAGGGTGACATTTGGCAATTGACAGAGACACGCAGCGGTTGACTAAGACATAGGCGGTCAGAGGCGATGGTGGTTGCTGTCGGCCGGAGGTTTCCATTGAAAAATGGCATAGGCAAATTTGCCACTAAATTTTCGACGAAAAAAATTCTATAGCAAATTGCAAGGGAATTTGGCGATGGTAAATTCCGTCGTAACTCGCAAGTGCCATAGAAAGTTCTGTCGTAAATTCCTTCACAATTTGAGACAGAATTTTTTCTGTCGCAAATTCCGTTTCAAATTGTGAGGGAATTTATGTTGGAAAATCCGTTGCAATTTGAGACGTAAAGTCATATTCCGTTGCAAATCAATTTTGCAACGGTACTATTTGCGACAGATTTTTTTCTGTCAGAAATTTCGTAGCAAAATGGTTTACGATTGAATTCTGTCGCAAATAACCTCCGTTCCGTTGCAAATTCCATCGAAAAATCCGTTAGAAATTACCTGTTTTTTTTGTAGTGTTACTTGCTCATCTTTTGGATGAACAAGGAATGTGAATTCCCTAAAAAGCCCAATTGTCTAGATAATGGAGCTCCAAGCACTCACCCTTAAACCTCTCAAATCTAACACGCTTCAACTCCCTACTTGCACACTTCCTAACGTCCATTCATGGATCATTGATTAATGATTATTTTGGATTATTTAAATATTTTTTTGGTCCTTAAAGGATGTTTACATGGACTTTTCAAGTAAAAACCAATGTATGTTATATAAAATTTACAACAATTTGTTCTATTTATTTATTTATATGTCATGAATCATGTTTCTCATTTTAATCTACTATGCAAGAAGCGTTTTAGTCATGAATTCATAATTGATGATGATAAACTAGTTTGGCTGGTCATATTATGAAAGATTAGCCATTTTCATTAGCTCCAACCCGTTAATTATAAATTTATAATTGATGATAACAAGCTATTGGACCATTACGGGTCAAGATCAAAATATGCCAAAGTTTTTTCTAGGCCCAATAGGTCTAGCCGAAATGTTTGAAAGATAATTCTGTCATTTAGGGTTAGTAGGGTTTTTCTCACTATTTTTCTGTTGAAGGATTACTTTGATCCCTGAAATCCCCGCCATGTTTCACAACATTGTGGCTTCAAAGGGCTGTGTCAAGCCAATCTTGTTCTCGGAGCCATGGCCACAGCAACCGCAGCCATCACGCCAATTATCGCAAAAGGAGGCCGACATTCAAATGATGTTGGTCGTCGAGGTCCATATGAGAACCAAAAATTACAATTCCCAAATAGAGCGATATGTCTTCAAGCGCCGTAACGATGGTGAGCGTTGCGTTTTCACGCCTTGAAAATTGAAGTATTCATCGTGTTTGTTCGAAACAATGAGAGGGATCAAATTGTGTTGTATTCGTTGAGAAAATCAAAGGAATGGCATTGTCGTTACATATGTTAGAAATATTTGGGTGAAATTAAATTGATTAGTTCATTGGTTAAGGCCCTAGTCTATATAAAGGGTATTGGTTAATGTGGTTTAGTGTGTTGGATAGTGAGATCCATGCCATGTTGAGAGAAATTAATGTAAGTATCTTTCTCTCTAAAGAGAGGAGTCATTTCTAGATCCCTAAAGTTAGGGTTAGTTGTTAGTCACCCTCAAGTGAGAGATGATCATGGTTAAACCCAAGTAAGTTATGGTTTGTATGAGCATGTTGCTCTTATCTAGTTAATACAATAGTCTTCATCTTTTTCATATTATTTCTCTAACCACTGGGTGAACGAATTACAACCTATTTAATTCATGTACATCTAACCATTATATGCCCATATGTATGTGACATAGGGTATGATTTTTCAATAAGACAGTCAACCAACTAATGAAATAGCTGTAAGTGTAGTCATGAATTAAGTTCATGTGAACAACATACCTTAGTTATTCCAAAAGTGGTTGGCATTCATTGATGATATCCCCTTGCATTTCATCCGAGAAGAAAGAGGTTTTCTTCGGGGGATTGTCCAACATTAATTGGGACAAAATCAGTTAGGTGGCAGTTATCAATTACTCTATTTATACATGTTCTGCTTTCAAATTTACCCCCACACATGACGTGCCCAATACATACATGTGGCCAAATCCCCAGTCACTATTCCTCCAATAACCTGCAATGTAACCATGACTTGCACATGGTCGCGGATAACGTAACAATTTCTTCAAATGTGTAATGTCAAAATGTCGTTGTACAAAAAACTGACCTGAACCGGACCGGCTAATTCAACCAGTTGAACCGGTGACTGGTGATGGTCTGATCCGGTGCATGCATCAACTCATGAACTGGTTCGAACCGGTGGTTGGACCGGTCGAATTTTTTACTTTTTTTTTTGTGAAATACATTTTTTTTATTCCTCTAACTACTATCTCGCGCTATTTTTGAGAGAAAAATGAAAGTTTGAAGACCAAGATGAAGAGAAAAGTAGGTAAAGAAATAACAAATCTAAAAAAAAGAAGATTTTGAGGGGATATAATAATTAATTAATTATAGAAAATGAGATATCATTACATAAGTATAGGTACCATAACTAATACTAATAAATTTTAAGCATTTTTTTCTAAAGATCTTCATTTTTGTCTATAGAAGTTTAAAAATATATTAATATATATATTGCCACTAATAAATTGTAATATTTTAATATGACCGGTCCGACTACCTGTTAGACTCTGGTTGATCCATTGACTCTTGAGCTTGTGCCGTAACCGGTTCATTACCCAGTTCGATTTTTTGTTCCTTGCAAAATGTTGAGCTAACATGTATCTATACAGTTCCAATAGTGAAGGGGAAAGCGGCATTAACAACGGCATGCCCATGGGCGACATGAACTCTTAGCTATTGAAATAGTGCTCTGTTTGTCCCTATTTTGCATCATCGAAATAGAACAAATTTTTAAACCATTGTCTTCACCGCAATCAGGTGCATCCCTCAAGGGTAGTTAACTTACATATATAATTGTACCTTACATAATCACATTCTCAAAATAATAGTCGTACCAATGCAATTGCACATTTGGATTGCCTTTACAAAAGTATCTGGGAGAACCAAAATAACCAAAAGAAGCAAGCACGATATTTCCAAAAAATGGGGGGGGGGGATTCAAACTTTATACCATGTTCGTATATTTTCCCTAAGATAATCATGGACCAAAGTTTGAATCGCTAACCTCGACTGTGAAAGACTATCCACATGGAACCCACCTATTGTTCTTCATTAATTGATGGGAAGCTGCGTAGTTGCTGGAAAAAGGCCCGTCGTCGTTGGAATAATCCGCTTGCCCTCTCTATTTTTTGGCTCCCTTCCTTTTCCTCAGCTTTGTTAGTGCTAACTCACCTCCAGAAGGCCTCTTCTTTTTTTATAATGTCACCATGACAGCAGGGGCGTTGGGTCCTTCAACCATTTTCTAGGGCGCCAGAAAATGGTGGGAACCCATTTTAATGTATCAGATTGAAAATTGGGGAAGGTGGGAAAATCTTTTCCAACTGAAAATTTGAACCAAACAGCCGCCACCACTTTGAAAATGCCATTTTCCAATTTATTTGCCCAGTTTTTCTTGAACTAAATGGGCCCTTATAGATCTCTTTTATTTTGATAGTGACAAGAATATTTTGTTCTGAAAATTATGTTTTTTCTAATTTTCTTAAAAAATATTCTTTTTCCAGTCATTTTTGTGTTTAGACAAACACAAATCCATAATTGTTTGCTGAAATGGTGCATTTTTCTGTGCAATCTAATCCCTAATGTAATTAGTTTGTATAAATCACGAGAGAAGTATAATTGAAAGGAGGATGATCCGCTCAGTTGTTGTACGAAATAAAGATATGGGCCTATGGCCATTTGATTATTATTAGCAGCGGTGGCTGGGGGGATTAAGGTGCTAAAATAGTGATTAAATTTTTATAAAAATATAAAAGTAATCATAACAAAATTTTAGTGCAAAAGTAATTATAAACATAGGGTAAAAGTGATCATGGCGTTAATTTCCACAAACAAACATGTTACTTTGAGCCATTAAGTTATATCAAAAGTGTAAAAGTAACTATTTTTTTTTTTTTTTGTAGAGGAGGAAGGAGTCCATTACTACCACAACTTTTGCATCAAATTTATGGTTTTTTTTATACTTTTAATATAAATTAATAACTATTTTAACACCTTAATCCTTCATTAAAAAAAGACTCAAACTAACAGACATTTGGAATTATTAACGACATGGTCATTTTTGCCTTCTTTTATAATGTTTATTGTTACTTTTATATTTACAAAAAAAAATTATGATTACTTTTACACTTTTAGTATAAATTAATGGCTATTTTAGTACCTTAATCCTTATTATTATTATTATGAAAGAGAATTGACCATTTAGTCCCTAATCTATACTTTGATTTGAAATTTGGTTCACGAATTTTTAAAATTTCTAATCTTCCTAATCTTTTTTACCGCTACCTATCAAGTTAATTAATAATAGGGTTAAAATGCATATTAGAGCCGGTAAAACGGGCCAACCAGCCTGTTGCGGGTTGGCCCTCACCAACCCACGGGCTCGTACTTTTGCGAGATGGCAAAATGTCAACCCTAACCCGCAGTGTGCGGGTTGCGGGCTAGCCTGCGGGCCCACATTTTAAAAAAATAATTTTTTTAAGACTGCCGAAAATATGAGATATATATATATGAATTATTAAATTTATTTTCCTAACATCAATCATTCCTCTTATAAAAATTTAAAAATATAATCTACAACTCAAGAGATAAAGTTATCAAATATGTCAAAGTTTATACACAAAAAATATAAAATCATCCTCAAATAATCAAGATATAATAATTTTGTTTAAAAGAATAAGGGAAAATGCTAAGATTTTTTCTATTTGGATTGGAAAGTACTAATATGAGAGTGGACAATTTATAGGTTTTTTTATATTAAAAAAAAAGCGGGCTAACCTGCGGGCTAGGCGGTGCTGGCCTATGCGGCTCGTATTTTTTCAGGTTGGGATTTTCCCAACTCTAACCTTGTCTCAACCGGCGGGCTCGCGGGTTGAGCCCGTATTACCGACTCTAGTGCAGATTTAACAAAGAACAATTTTTTAATGTGCCTAAAATAAACAGTATGAATTTTTTTTTAGTAAAAAATAGCAATTTCGTTATCTAACAATTAATATTTTGGGCTGAAAAAATATATGCAAGTTGCTATTTTTACTACAAAAAAAATTTATAATGTCTACTTTTACACCAAAAAATAATTAGTTATGTTGGATACATATTAAGAAATAGGTTTTTACTACATTTACACCTTAACCCTAATTATACATTTGCACCTTAACCCTAATTAATAACATAAAATTAGCGTATGCTACTGCTAATAGCAAAGTTAAAATAGTTTGATAGTTTCAACTTTCAAAGATTGAACGGTTTGGGACCCATTATTTAACTTATAGAATTTGCTAACTTGATTAATAAATTGACGACTTTGATTATTTTGCTAAATCTGCACATTAAACCTATTTTTTTTCCATCCTGGTTAGTTTCAATACTGTTTCAGATTTTGGCCTAATTACCTTTCCATTTAAATTTATATCCAATCCCATTGGTCCAAATTCCAATTGAATAACCTATCTAAAAAATTACAATTGAATAAAAATTAAAATTGAGGAGAAGTCCTCCGTTGTAAATCTGTGTGCCACATGGCAATGCCTCATAGATAAATAAAATTATTTAATATAATATTAATATTTAATTTATAATAACTTCATATATATTGACAACTTCCTATTTGTTCTCCCCACGATTATATCATGACTTTCTTACTTATTTTTAAAATCTAAAATTAAAAAGTCTTGAACAAAATTTAGGTATATGCCATGATTCTAAAATATAAATACTTAAAAAATACTGAATAACTTAAACTTCACAAGTATTATATAATTTTCATGGTAGGAGTAAGCCAAGTCTTAATTATTTAACAAAGAGAATAAAATTTTTTTATATAGATAATTATATAATCCCTAATTTTTCTCCTTTCCTTTGTGATAGTCTCTAATTTTTATCTTTATGGTTATTATAACTTTCCATATATTTTTTAAATTTCAAATAACAACGGTAGAGCAACCATCAAACCAAGACGGAAATGATATTTTAGGGTTTTTATTTAAAATTTTAAAAATATATGCAAGATTATAATAACCATAAAAATAAAAATTAATAGAGAAAAATTAGATATTAATATTAGATAATTATCTATCTAAAATTTAATTATTCGGATTGTTACTCAAATGATGTGTTAAGCCTCAAGGAGGAAACCCATGATCTAATAAAAAAAAAGAAGCTATCATGTTTACAAGAAAATTTATTATGATATCATCGGAGTATATTAGGATTCAGTATTTACATTTTTATAACAGATTAAATATTTTAATTTGTTCCAAGTTCAAATTTTTAATTAGTTTTATATTTTAATAATGAATAAGAATGTTGTAATAATGTAATTGCATGGTGGCTATGTAACATTTCAAAATTTATTTAAAGGCTAAGGATTAATTTATGGGAGTTAGATAGTAAGCCAAATTATGGAATCTATAAAATTTAAGGAATCTTAAATTAGATAAAGAGAAAAATTAATGCATAGTGTATGTAATTAATAGGATAAAAATATACCTATATATATTATATTAAAACAAAACACACACACTATTTTCCCTTGCTCCTCTCATGTTTCACACGCACACACACACACAAAAATATTAAAATAAGACACACATGGCACATGCACATTTATTTAATTAATAAAACAATACTCTCTTACTCTCTTAATCATACGACAACACACAGCACACACTTCACATATTTCTCAATTCTCAATCGGCCAGCAGCCAAAACGAAAGAAAAGGGAGAATGAGTGAAAAAGAGAGAGAAAAGGGAGAATGAGTGAAAAAGAGAGAGAGAGTGTAAGAGACACATAATAGAGAAAGAGAAATACTTAAGAGTGATCGGTGCTACCAGAGGAAGGAAGAAGTGATTACAAATCCTACATACAACTTCATATCCTAATATAGGTGAGTTCCCTTTACATATTCTTAACTCTTTCTAGTTAATTTGAGACTATTTTTGGCTAGTTTGGGAAGCATAAGAATCTAGTATTATGAATTATTGTCTTGTGAGGTTTTGTTTTGGCCAAAATAGTGCATAAGGAAGGAATAATAATTTGATAAATTTGAGGTTTCCAATGAATTCTATACGAAAAATTATATGGGAATACATGTGATTATGATTTTTGGATGATTATATATAAGTTTGGAATTTTTAGAAAATAAGAGGAGTTGATGTTTGGTTAGTTTCTCTGGAATCATATTGGTTGTAAAATACATTTCTGTAGCTAAAACTAGTTCGAAAATTATGAAAGCTTTCAGAATGAAAGTAGACATCCTAAGCTTTAATTTGATATGTAATATGTATCATTTGAGTTTATAAATAGTGAGATATGAATTTTTAAATTTAGATGATGAGTCTAGAATGTTTTATGGTACATACGAGATTTGATGAAATTATGGAAATTTTGTGGCCATAATTTATAAATGGTAATATTTTTCCTTGCAAATAGACTTAAATATGATCATATATGATTTTGAATCATCCCATTTGAAGTTCTGGATATTTAGTTATGAATTTTAGAAGTTAAGTTATTGAAACTGGAAAGATTTTCTGGTAGTGTGAGAAAACTTTAAAACTGGGAATTATTCATGGATAGGTGGTAGTGTAACGTATTTTTCTCTTAAAATAGACTTAATAAGTGACACATAGAATTTAGAAACACCTTAATTGGATATTCCTAGGTCAAGATATGAATTTTCAAAGATTATTAAAAATTCTAACATAATTGAGTAATAGTGCAAAAATAAAAAGTAAGGGTATTTTTGAAATAATTAGGACTCTAAGGGTCAAGTTAAATACTTAGAGTAGGTATGAGTCCATTAAATACCTATTGGATTTAATGTATTAGCTATAATGATAACCTACCAAAGTGTCTTAAATTATTTTGGAACAAGTAATAAATCGTCCGTCCGTGAATAATAAATTATAGGATTTGACATTTGCCGGGACGCCTAAGGGACTGAGAACAGGAACCAAAATTTGGAAAGACTGTCAAGTAGTACTTTATCTCTTATATCATATGTGATGCCATGTATGTGTATCATATCATCTGTATATGTGTGGGACAGATAGTCCATAGGTGGTAAGACCTGTAAGTACAAGTTGCACCGGGAGTTACCCGGGGGCGTTTTGAGCCAGGTAGGCTTAAGACAAAAAGCTTGTGACTGTACCTTGTATGGGCAGAGGCCCTGGGCATCCAGATTGTGAATCTCAAGTGTTGTGAGTCTGTGATAAGGGACCGGTTATGCCCTTTTATGTGCTGCATTTCTGTAAATTATGTTGTTTGATTATTTGTTTTACATGCTTAGTATTTGCATATTATATGAGTGATCTGTGTACTACTGAGATTATTTTGAATCTCACCCCTTTTTCAACAAATGATATACAGCAAAGGCGTCCAGCTTTAAGGGCAAGAAGGTAATATAGATGGATGAAGAAGAGGCAAATAAATTATGGACTGTTTGGTTATCATTTTATTTTGGATGACTGTAAAATATTTATTAATAGTAGAAGTAGTGGTAGTAGTACTCGTAACCGTGAAGCAGACTGTATAAGTTGTAATCCGTACGTTAAACTTTCAGTATCGTACTGATATCTAGAAACCCATAAATTAACCATCACTACACGAGCTATAGATAGAAAATGCTCTGTATTTTAAATAAATGATTTTGAAACTGATAAAGATAATGAATTTACAAACTAAAATTTAGATCATACATATTTATTTTAAAAAGTTTTTTTTAAATCCTATACAAATATAAGATTAAACTCTGTCTTAAATTGAGACTTTAAATTGTTTTGGTTTCATGTTTGAAATCATTATATATTTAAACTAATCTAAAAACTTTAAAAATTAAGGTGTTACATGCTACATATCTCAAAAAATTGTCAGGTATATTTAAAGGTATGATGATGATGATGATGATGATAGCAGTAGCAGTAACCGATCGCTCCTATATTTTACTTTAATTACATTAAAATTCCTTCTATTTTTAAAACTCATATAAACTTTCTGTGGAAATGAAATATATGTTACATAAACATCCCTTACATTTTTAAGATTCATTTTCCATCAACAGCCATTAGACCTTAAGTTTGAATCCTAAATTTTGTTTCAGCCAAAATACCCTTATTTAATATAAAAATCATTTAAACATTTATCTTTAACAAGGAAAAAAATTATACAATCAAAAAATAAATCTAATATATGTTTTCAAAATTATAAGATGTATTTTGATTATGTTATATAATTTCATAAATTTAATTTTTATAATATTTCTTGAAACGTATTTATTTTGGGTTTTTTAAATGGATAAAAACATATAGCATAAATAATATAAGTTAAAGATATTATATAAATAATATTTCAAATGTATAAAAAAGATATTATATTTTGTAAATGTCCAAAAATACATTTGGGATTTGATATGATAAAGGGAAATTTAGTAAATAAAAATTATTTTAATATAATTTTAAATTAAAAAACATATTTTTAGAATCTTTTAGGAATGTCCCTAATGTAGTTAACGGTTTTAACCTAAGTGTATGTTTTTGAAATAGAGGGAGGTTTGTGTAATTAAAACAAAATAGAAAGGATGTCAAAGTATTTTACCCTAATAATAATAATAATAATAATAATATATTAAATAATTTAATTTATCTAGCACGAGATGGTGCCACATGGAACATAAGTGGGCATTTAACTTGTCGCACTGTTTTAACCTAAGTGTATGTTTTTCCAAACTAACTTGCAGGGCTGGATCAAGATGAATATGTCTAGAAATATAGGTGCTGCCCGAGTCCAGAAATGGCCCTGGGTAAAAATATTTAGTTTGATCTGTTGGCTGCTATGGAAGAATAGGTGTAAGGGAGTCCTGGACGGAGATTGCAGGCAGGAACAGGATATTGTCCATCAAGGGCTCTTGCAACTTGCAGAAGACAGTAGGTGCGGGAGGCTCAAGAATCAACTTTTCAAGATTGATGACAAAAACGGTACTAGATGGCAACCACCACCGCCAGGATATCTTCGTCTGGGTACAGATGGATCAGTTTCATCCTACGGTGTAGCAGCGTGTGGAGGACTTGTCCGTGATGCAAATGGGAACTGGGTTGTTGGGTTTCAGCGCCGAGAGGATATCGCCTGCTCAACTGGCGTTGAGCTTAAGGGCATACTGACAGGGCTACGACTTTGTAAGCAGTTTGACTTTTAGAAGGTACGTGCCTATACTGACTCTTTGGAAGCATTAAATCTGGTGATGAGAGATGGAGGAAATCACCACCCTTTCGCTGGGGAGATTCGGGAACTAATATTCTCAGATTGGGATATCGAGCTTCACTATGCAGCAAGAGAAACAATCAGGTGTGCTGACTATTTAGCCAGGGATGCACAACAACTATTAGGAGGATACGTGATTTTACCTACGATGCATCCGGGGTGCAGACAATACATGAGAGAGGAGCTCCCCTATAGTGAGGGTGTACAATTCCTAGGATAGTCACTCTACCAAGTTTTCTTGGCCTTATGTAATCAAAAAAGAAAAAAACTTGTCGCACTATCAACCGACTACTAGTGTCCTTTTTTTTTTCAAACAAGTGTCTCTCTTATTATAAATAATAATATATTACTCCCTCATGTCAACTTTTTTTTTGTGTTTCAAAATTTAAAATAATTTTTTTATACCCCTATTAAATACACATCTTTATATTAATTATCATCCACTCACTACTAATTTTTTTTCATTTACTTATTTATTACATATTCTCTCTCATATTTGTTATTCATTCTCTTTTCTATACTCTTTTCATAAATAAGGATATTTTTAGAAGAAGAAAAACTTGACATTTTTTTTATATTTATTATTTTTAATTAATCTTCACTACCAGTTCATTTTATGTAATAAAAAAAAGTTATTTATAAAAAAACAAAGGGAGTAAATATTTTAATTTATCTAGTCCAGCGTCGACTTCGATTTCTCACACAGCCTGCCAGCGTCCCTCCTACACTTCTAAAATATTGAGTTAAATGTGTGAGATTCAACTAGCTATTTATTCCCCACTCAGTTTCTTTTAAAAAAATCAAATATTCACACCCGCAGATCGTGCAGGTTTACGAACTAGTTTTATTAATAAAAATGACTTAAATTAGAGTAAAATTTACGGAGTATACATAAATGCTTTGTGTAATATATATATATATATACACATATATATATATATATATACACACATATATATATATATATATGAGAGGCTTCCCACCAATAAAATTTTTTCCTCAAATTTGTTTTTCTATTGAAAATTTCACGAGATGCTTCTCACCTAAAAAAAAATTCAACTAGAAAACATTTGATGGAATATGGTTGGGTAAATGCACTTTGATTAATATTTATTTGTTATTCTGATAATTGATTGGATAAACAGTGGTTTATACTTGTTTGGATAAAGATAATCTAAAATCAAAAGGATTCTGTGTGCACCTCACTATTTCTGTAAGGCCTCACTACTATTCTAATCGCATTCTGGCTTTTCATAGAACATGCTGCGTTCACCCGCGTAGTAAAGTAGCTCGTTGTTGTGGTGAGACCATTTTAATGAGTACTCCTAATTAGCACTTTAAATTTATACTTTATTTTATAATCGTTTAAGAGTTTAATTAAAACTACCCCATCCGTTTCTATCTTATCTTTACACCAGAGACCTTATCCTTGTACTTAAATCCCTTTCTTTCTTGTGTTGCAATTTCAATTTTCATGTCCCTTGCCAACTATCATCCATGGGAAAGTACGAGCAGCAGAATACTTCTTAAGGATGATGTTATCCTGATGTGGCTTAAATCATTCAAAACAATGCTAGATGATATATTTAGCCTAAAGTATAGAAAAACAAAACAAGATAGGTAATATATGAACTAAAGTAAGGGACTTAACTATAATAAATGAGAACTGAACCTTGCAGTTTGGATTGATTGACAATGCTAGATGCCCAACTGAAAACTAATCGGTATGTTTATGTACACAGGGTCTAACCAGTTAGCAGCTCCATCAGTGATTTTTATTTTTATTTTTTTCTCATGAAAACTATATACAGGGGTGGGGGATTTTTCCTTATTTGGAGTACCTATGGAGAGAGATGAAGAAGTAATCGCCAATTGCCAATCAGATGTAACTTTTACCTCCTCTATGTGAATGGGTCAAAACTATGACTTGAAACTGCTGTTGCTGTATGAACCAACGCTGAACAAAATCAGCCTCAGCTTGTGCTCAAGATATTGTTTGCTTTTGGATGTTACCTTTACTAATCTTATTCCCTCTGTACAGAAATCCACATCCTTCGGATGAGGTATTTAGGTGATGATTAGGACATAACTCTGCACTTAAACAAACAGCATCTCTCCATTATCTACCCAGTTTGCGAAACTTTCAGGGTATTCTACTTCTTTTTTGAGCTCTTCTCCACTCTGCTTCCTCTCCTGAAACATTATTTATTAATAACAGATTTAGTGTAATTCCAAATTGGCAGTCACATAGTATATAATAAGTCCGTAAAGCAGGAAATCTAAATATTAATAACAGAATTATTGAATTCCTAGTTGGCAGTTGCATAACATATAATGAATCGGTAAAGCAAGAAATCTATTACTATCTTCGGTTGTTAATATAACATTCACTTTGTAGTTCAATTTCTCCGTTAAAATGGATTTTATATTAAAGACTAGAAAAAGTATATAAAAACTGAGGTGTAGTGAACTAGAGCATAAAAGTTAGTATAACAAAATAAATATTCCCAATAATTTTCAGTCCCTGCTATTAGATTTGAATTTCCAAGAATAGAACAAGCCATATTCCAAAAGCAAGTTGACAAAAGAGCTGGTGTTCCTTAATCACACTTCCCAGAAAAAGAGCTGTATATATGCTTTATTTTGAAATTTTTATTAACTTTTGGAATAACATTAATTGATTATGAAGCAGATTAGCAAATTATATTTTGATAAATACTCGTATCATTGATTAATTATATCAAGCAATGTAAATGCACCCACTCCTCTCATTTTTGCGCTCTTCCATTAAGTTCTTTTAATTTTTTCACAGGTTTCATCTATAACTATCTCCAAATACATTTTCATCATTTAACAAATGCATTACATCCTGATTCTACATTCTGGCGCTAACATAACATGCACTGACCTTCATACTGGATCCTGATTCACTTGCAGATGCGGTTGTTTCAGTTCTTAGTTCATTCACAATATTCTCTGATGAGATGCTGGTTAACCTGTAGCCATGAGTATCAGTTTCCAGTCATAACAGAAATTGAACTCGATAGACAGGCTCCAATCTTATAGATACCATCAACAATATTGGCATAATTCTCATGAATTAATTTACTCAAACAAGAAAAAATAGAAATTCAGCAATAATATAATATAATTTTGTAGTAACTGATTAAAGTCGTTTAACTCGTCTTGTGGCAAAGTAAAATGAATAGTATGACCACAAGAACTACCTTTCAAGTAATTCCTCTTCACAAGAATTCCCAGAAGAAGAAAGCCCGTCAAGATCAAGGAAATTTGACCAGTCACAAGCGTCTCCATGTTCATCATAACAAATATGACCATTTTCATCACACCATTCCTCAAGAATTCTTTTATATATCAGCCTGTAAGATATTGACAAAGCATTAATGAAAAGGATTTGGATGGCTTGCATGACAAGGCATACAAAATACTGTACATATATCATTTGTTGCAACCATACTGCTTGGCCATTTCTCATCTTTATTTGATTTACATGATAATTATTTGATTTCACAGAAAGGAGAGTAAGGAAAATAATCACTCATTAAATATCAACAAATTGAAGCTTTCGTTATACAGGAAACTGCACAGGCAGCCGTTCAAGGTGGTTCATTAACTTTACCCCTACTCTTCCTCTTTCCTTATTTTGCAAAACAAACTTCGAATTTCAGAATTTAAATAGTTGCATTCAACAGATAGCCATTAGTTAGCCTACCCCCTAAATTTACACACATATAAGCAGCCACTAGACTATATAGGCATAGCATCTAAAATGTAATTTAACCATACCTGCAGTGACAAAGATCACTTCCACAAGTGAAAATATCTGGAGTAGACTCTGAAAGACAATGGCTGACTATTTTTTCACAAGAGTGGTGATTACGCCTAATATCCATGTCCCTGATTGTTGCATCATTTCCACGGGGAATATTTCCAGCTGATAGAGATCTTTTAAAGATTGACCTGCCAAAAAGACTTTTTAGAGAATAATAGTTGGAGACAAATAAAGGATATACAATCAAGTATTCAACTACTGTCATCCTCACACATGCAAAATGTATTTGACAATGAAACTTCTCTCCCTACAGTATTGTCCATACAAATGTCAGAAGTCTAGGCTGACCACACCACATCTCAACTACCTGAGAAAGCCATCTAATTTTAGAATAGTACATTTGGGCCTCTCTACTATTAGCAGCAATTTGATAGGAATGAAGGCCATTTTGTTTTTTTAGTAGACTGCGCAGAAACAAAAAATGGAATGCTTTGACTCATACCACCTCGAGGTCTCTGACCTACTTAAATGCTTCATAATTTCAGATCTTGAAATGTGAAGTATCACAATCACTAGTTTTTTCCTTAAATCACAAAATTATCAACTTCCATCACTGTGCTTGACTGCATAATTAACCTGGGAGGAAAATCAGATGTAACAAAGCACATGAAAGGAGTAAATCTAAGAGAATTTAAATGCGTAAATATAGCATATATTGGTAGGTTTTAATTGCTAGTTTTTTTCTTTTTATAGACTTTTTTTTTTTCAGAATAAGCCACCACTCAAAACCCATGGTATAAATGGAATGGAAGAAAAAACCAGGTATGCATCAAAAGTCAAACTCTGTACCTAACATTGTCACCACCCAAAAATGGACCATGCCTCCCAACATAAACGTGCTGATCTGAATCTAGCTCCCACAATGCTGGCTTTCCCTGTTGTGGCTGAAAATGCCCCAAGAATCTGAGTAACATAAACAGTAAATAAGAAATGTCAAACTTTTTATCTAACACAACTAGGATAAATTCAAAGCTTGTGTGATCCTGTGATCCTTATTATCATAAAAGTACTGCAAAACACTTACATGTTAATTGCTTTTTGTTTGTCACTGTCCAAGTAGGTGTTATTATAATAACGCTGTAGGGTTCTAATAAATTCCTGAGATTGTGTTGCTGCCTTCCATTGACCTCTTTTCTCAGAGAATATCTGTACAGCAGGACCAAGTGCAAAATGTTCGAATAAGGAAGCACTAAAATCAGGCCAAGGTTTTTCACTAAGAGAAACAGCACAAGTAATCATGACAGTCTAAATTTCAACATCAATAGCCTGGAGAAATTTTCATGGTCTATAGGAATTACACTGCCCCATAATCTACACACAAAAAAAACTTTAAACACCTCAAGTCAAAAGGACAAGGTAAAATCTACACACAGCACATCGCTACAAAGTTGTGTTTAAGATTTCATTTTCATACATGTAAATTGAGGAATTTATAGTAACACAAACAATTCAATTTACTTGGAAACAAGCATCTGAAACTGTGCCCAAAGATAAAACTTATGTTGGAAAACTTACATAATTATCCTGGGGATTATCAGTTAGCTGCATAAGTGCATATACTAGGCATTAAATAAAATCATTCTGGCTTCTGGTGTCACGCTATATTTCATAATCCATAAACCTTAAATGTTCAAAAGAATACCTTATTGTGCGCTGCAGAACCACCATATTGAAGTGCTAATGTATCACCCATGGACTCATAGACTGCCATTAACTCTCTCGCCAGAGGGTTGTCAAGGTCTATGTGTGAAGATTCCATAAGTCCTAAAGCTTGTAGCTGGCATCCAAGCGCTGCTAGTCCATAAGTAAATTGTGCAACATTGGTACGATCTAAACAATCTATACAATTAGTTCTTAACACCCCTGCTTGAAACATCTGAGGTTTGACCCTGTAATTTTTGTGCAGTTCAATGTTACAATAATAATTGTCAGCTTCTACTTGTCTATCAACTGTCTCCTCACTGAGGCTAGCTTGTTCTGGGACGCACTGATCACTGATATTTTTATTCCTGCATTACATATATCCAAAATCAGTAATATAATTATTGTCATGCATTACATTAAATAAAATGTTCATTTATTTGGCTACTAGAAAGTGTTTCTAAGCAAAAACAGCTTGTCTTATGTTGTAATGCACTGGCAGGAAAATTAATGGGAGTTCTTTTACAATAAATTCATCAAGTTAAGCATCTTATTTAATAAATATACCATAGATCAGATGCATCCATGCAAGGGAAATGCGTCAGCAAGTGAAATATTAGAGAAAAATTTCAACTTGCCTTTTCAATTGAACACCAAACAGTAATGCATATAAAGCAAAAGCTTATGAAGGTCCTACATAAATTCAATTTTTTTTCCTATAAGAACTAGTCAGAAAACAGATACATGCAAGGTAGGGAAGATCTTGTGAATTCTGATTGCCTATAAAGGAGAAACAAGAACACCGCACACTTCAGCTGTAGACACACAATAAAATAAAGGGCGTGAATGAATAAAGTAAAAGCTGCTGTAATAACGCGTACTCTGGGAAGGAGTATCGTAGAAATCCCTCTGGACCTGGAATTGGAATTACTTCACCACAGAAGATGCCAGTTAACTTCAAAGCATATGCAGCAACTCTTCCCAGTTGTGTCAAGACATTAGAAGCTTTGCCGCTAAAGTCAGTTGTTTAATCACACGTCAAATAAAACCCGAGAAAAACTTACATAGTTGGACAACAAGGGAAGAGAAAACTACCATCTTGTATGTTGATGTAGATCCCAGTTAAAGAACCTCAAGCGACTTTCCCCTTTCAAATCCTTATTAATACACTTAATAGCATTTGTAAACTCTTCTTGAAGAATAGTTTCTCGAGGCTTCTTCTCATGGGTCTTAAAGAACAGAAGATAATTAGAAGAACCAAAAAGTTAGGAAAAATCCTATAGTTGACAAAACACAGCAAAATTAACAGTGCCAATGCCATAAAAAGTTTTGTTGCATATGTGGGAAATCCTACCTTAATCAAGTTCAAAATGATAATTGGATTTCCATATCTTTTCACAAGATTATCAAAATGAAGTCTTGTGGCTTCAAAGTTATGGTCCTTCTTTGATACTGAGGAAAAAGAACCATAGTCAGTACAACACATACAACATGCAAATGACATACTACGCAAAATTGTTCCATATCATACATATAATGTTAGGTTTTATATTCAATCGAGAGGCCTCCTGAGACCAGAAAAGAGGGATTGAACCCCTGATCTGCACTACAGAACTTATTTGGATGGGGCATCCAATATAAGCATCTTCAAAGACTATCTGCTCTGTCTCAACATCATTAGCCACTCTACCCTTTTCATTCACTCCTCGTTTTAAATATCTGCACCAGAAGATATAGAAATAAAAGTGAATGTTATTTCATGAAAAGGAAAATAAAAAAGACAATTAAACTCTGAATAAAGAATAATAAAAATAATCTTCGCAAGAAATCACGGTGCATGCATCAAATAATTTGAAGTGCATGGAAAAACAAGCATATATATATATAGCATGGAAACCATAAGATCATTCAAGACTCAAAGAAATTGTTGCAAACTGCCAAGGGTACATAAAAATATTTGTATTTTGTATCCTGGAACAAAAGCAAACGGCTGTGAGTAGATTGTAGCTTTAGTTAATTGATTGTATGGCTAACTCAAAGGGATAAAAGTAGTGCACACCTGGTGCCAGCATAATGCCGCGAACGTCTAGCAATGATTATTAAATTGAACTCCTTGTCAGATATAGAAAGTTTGACCTGGATGCCATATAATGAAACAGAGCACTTATGAAAAAGAAGATACAAAATTTTAGGCAACAGATATACTAGCATGAACGCAATTTACTGGCACAATCAGTGAAAGGCTTTAAGCCTTTATAATTAGCAAATCATTAAATTACCCAGCAATAAGGCTTTAAAACTATGCCCTGCATATCAAAGGGTCATTCTAACCTTCAAATCAGTGTTGAGGAATGAATATCCAAACAAAAGATAACTGGAACATTATAATGATCTGGTATGAGTAAAAGTGACAAGAAGGGTTTGTTCGTACTACAATGATAGAGGTACACTTGTATAAACAACATGAATTAAAGATAGAAAGCGGAGATCAAAAGCAAAAAGAGAAACATATACAAGTGGCTAGTAATATTAAAAACCCTAGTCATCCCCCTTCAACAGTCCCTGTTATTCACATCTATTAACCTTGAAAGGTGACTTCGTACGTACCTGTTTAAAAAAGCCATACACTAAGGCAACTGTCCAGGAAGTGTTCTGCAGAATATTCCTGATTTCACGAGTTAAGAACTCATTCCAAACAAACAATGTTTCATAAAGTAACTGTCCACTTGGACTATTATCTGATAAGTTCTTTTGAAGACTATGCATGACATGGTATGAGTAGCTGAAAAAGAAGTCCTTCGTAAGATCCACACTGCATAGAAGCTTCTTGTATCTAAGTCACAAGAGAAGAAAGAACAAAGTCCATTAATAAGATGTTTCATACCATGGAGAGGAGGAGGAAAAGAACAAAATGGTCACAAAAACAACTTATGGAGCCACAAGTGTAACAAAAAATGTAAAATGGAAAGAAAGTGATCTCCCCAATGAAACCCTGGTGATGCCTTGGCTCACTGAAAATGTTAGATTTACATCACAACAGCAATGAAGATTGCCCCTGTACATTTGCAGGAAATGAACTGGCAATAGAATGTAGAACATGAAACCAACGTATTGAAGAAGAATAGTTCTACTTCAAAAGAGACAAATGGATTGTACCATAGAAAAATGAAGAGGTTCTGAGGAACCCCACATTGTGTATGTACACCAACGTGAAACTATTATCTACACGATACACAGAAAACCCCTCACACTGTAGAAGTTCAATGCTAGATGAATATGATACTTTGATAGAATGTTTTCACTAAATATTAATATATGAATTCAAAAAAACAAACAACTATAGTATATAACATCCATCTCATCTAAGTACATTGGACAGGGTATAACTCTAAATGCTACTCTTTTATGTCTCTTTTTCAGCAACATAGACATGTTACATTTACTTGCAGAATGAACTAAAGACCTGTTCTCATCATTAGAATAAGCCATCTTGGATCGCACAGAAGCATGTGGAACCGGAATCATTTGGCTATTTGAGATAGCATAAATTGTATGCCCACAAATTGTGCCAATCTTCCTCCGTTTAGTAATGATCAGCATGTAGTATGGCTCAAGAAACTTGATAAACCCTGGATCAAAAGAAATAAATCATGAGTTGATGGATATAATCAAGTTTCAAGTCAAATCAACCATAAATAATAAAACATAATTTAATTGTAGATTCAGGAATAAACTATCAAATTCACTACTAACATGACGTGTAATTTTTTTTACACCTAACACCATACAATGGGGTGTTTCATAGAGGTTCCTCTACATGTTATGTGCTTGATGGCAGATATCTACTTTTTTAAATCATAATGATAATAAATTAACAATATTAACAATGTCGTGCTTATATAGTAGATGGGACGTATCAACATACCAATAATTCCATAACACTTAGTCAAAAATTTAAGACCCCCTGTTGACTTGTTTCCTTCATGTATTCGTCTTAGAAGGTCACAACACTCTAATTCCGAGAATAGCGTAGAATCTTCCGAGATGATTAGTTCAGATGGCTCCAATCTGTCAATCTTTAAGACTCTCCAAAAGGTTCTGTTCTTTTCTCTTCCAACCATATAAAATTTCTGTGCACAGAAGAATGATCTAAGCAATTCATGAAATTAATGAAGATAAGAAATGAATGGTTATATAATTATTCCATGAAAAAAAAATGACCACTCATGCAATATCCCGAGTTTAAAAGCATCCTACAATGAATAAATCAGCTTGCTTGTCGTTATATTACCTATCATAACGTCCTTGAAGTATGGTGAGACAAAAAAAACATGCGAAATGGACAGAGAAAGATGAAGGAGGAACAAGTGCAACCAGATAAAGGTAAAGACTGTTAAGGATGTGTTTTGCGGTTGAAAATTATGACAATTTTACTTTTGAATTCCCTTTCCTGAAGAAGAAAGCAATATTTCATTCCAAGGTGTCAGTTCCTTTTTTGACGTTTCCCTATTTTCATCAAAATTTCCAGAAACTCACATCACTGATTAATGTTGCCGACAAGAAATAACCATTGAATATTACTTTTGCAACTGCTAAAATTCCAAAACTAAAAGGGCACGATATCTAAAGAAGTGATGCATATTAGAATAAGTCAAAAAAATTAAAAGGCAAAGCTCTGGCTTCGCTGTTTAAAAACTAGCCAGCGAAGTCAAAGTTTACCTAAACAATCCATAGAAGTTACAGTTAAGTTTATAACAGTCAAGCCAAATGAACAAATTACTGCTAAATGACTAGAAAGTGGACATCAATCAACCCTTGCACGCATGTAAACCTTAAAAAAATTAAAATAATATATGCAGCGTAGTAAATTCTGTAAAACAGTGGAATCAATATGTTCACCATTTTTCTGCAAAATCATTTTATGCTAAGATATAAAATTCAGCATATATTTACCATCACAAGCAGTGGGAAGAACGCAGAAACAATGAGAGGACATTTATTATGATTCTGGTATTTGCTGGACCAGCAAAGAAGTGGAAAATCTGGTTCATTGTAGTCTTGAAAAACATGAGAATCAAGAATCTAGATGGACAACTATATTGAACCGAAAGCTCTATTGACATGAACATATCTACCTTCTCGGTGGAAAGAAGGTGAATCCCAATACACTAATTACTGAAAATGCTTTCTTCTAACAATTATTAAGATTTTTGGCGCACCTAAAGCATCATGAACAAGCCGCGGGAACTTCATACATGCAAATGAATGCGAACAAAAAATTTGTAACAACAAAAAATGCACATAGGAATCGTTTTCTCAATATGTGGAGAAGAAAATACGCCGAGAGAAATGCAGATATGATTTTCAATACATAGAAGGGGGAAAAGTCAGCTATACCGATCGAGTTTCATAGAGGCTGAACTTCTGCATATAGCCGGACATGAGGTCAGCTCCATCGGAAATACGGCTCCGCTGCTCCTCATTCGCTGGCTCCATCACAATTCAGATCCCGAGCCTCAGAAAGGCCGGGTTCTCCGACCAGATCACCAAGAGAGAAATTTCAAAACACGAAAACACAAAGCACGGCAACAAAAATTGAACAAAACAGCCAGAATTTTTTTATGATCACAACAAAAGTCTCAAGATATTACATCAATAGACTCTGAAAGAACATAAATAGAGGTTTGCGTATACAATGAGACCCAAAAACCGAAAGCATTGGTAAAAAGAAGAAAAAGAAATGGAGGAAGCTTGAAACCGAAATCAGAACAGAGAGACACGCCGGTCATGTGAAAGATAAATCTAGAAACGCTGGTTTCGGAAGTATTGGGGGGAAGCAGAAGCAGACGAATAAGTGGGTTTATATGTTTGGTATGTGATTGGTGGGTTCGAAGAGGAAAAGGAAGTGAATGTCAGATCGTCAGCCAAAGGGCAGAGAGGAAGAAAGCCACAGCTTCGGCGACTGCATCCACATAAAAATAAAACAATTTTTTAAAAAAAGATGAATAACGCAAAGCATATAAAAAATAAGACAACTTTTAAAAAGCGGAAATTCCTTTTTTTTCATTATTTTGCATAATTTACAATAATATGGTTTGGAAATCGTAACTTGCGCAACGATGTTGTCGCCGTCGTTCTGATTTGGCAGCGGTGATAAGTAACGACTTCTAAATTTACTTGCAGTGAAAAACGAAAGTGGAAGTTGTGTGTTGAGAATTCACTCCAATCCAATCCTCTCGCTAACCAACTTTCTTTTCCTCGGAAATCTGAGGCTCCCGGCGGGAGAGGTTTTGACCTCATTTCCGTACATATACTACTTCTTATTTTTAATATAAAATCTACTTAATTTTTTAAAAGATTTAAAAAAATTAAATAAATTATTTTAAAATTTAAATTATTTATATTTATTATTTTCATATCAAACTAATTTATCTAATTTATAAATTTGTATATAATCAAATAAAATATATCATGTATTATTATTAACTAATTTATTTAACTTCTTTAATCTTTTAAAAAAATTAATTAAATCTTATATCAAGAATCAAATGTATGTTGTATGTATATATAAACTTAAGCAATGTAATGGAAGTGAAAATTAAAGTAAAAAATAGAAGTGTGAATAAGATGGATGTGAGATTTTGAGTCTATTTGTTACTTCATTGCAGCCAATCAGCCATACAAGGATAATTTACCATGATGTTTGTGTGTTTGGTTGGATTTTTACATACTATCGATATTACAATTGTAATTTTAAATTGTGCATTTTTAGTTTTTTGTGATTCCCTTTTATAGGCTTTTATGAATGGATATTACTGTTCTTTGTCAAGTCTTTAAATGTCTTTTTCCTTAAAGGAAAATCACACTAAATCCTAAGGATCAGAAAAAATAATAAAAAAATTTCATTGTAGATTCATTTATCAAAAAAGTCCCTAAGAACCTCAGTGATATAAATTTCAAATGTGAAATTACCGTCTTACCTTTAATAATTAATATTTAGATATTATATATGACTAAGTTTAGATACTTGTCAATTGTCACTTTAGAACTTGTCAATATAGACATATCCACTTATTAACGAGAATTGTTTTAGTTAATATAGATTGGCCTTGTTAATGGCTATTTTTTGACTTGTCATTATAGGCACATAAACTTGTTAAAACATGCACATACCCTAATGCATAACTTGTCAAAATAAGTATATACATTCGTCAATATATAATTTGTTATTATAGGCACATAAACTTGTCAAAATAGGTGTATAAACTTGTATATATACTTGTCACCATGTAACTTGTCAACATAGACACATACACCCACTAATGTATAACTTATTATTATAGGCACATAAATTTGTCAAAATAAGCACATATACTTGTCAATGTATAACTTGTCAAAATACACACATTGACATGTTCATCCTTATGTGAACCATGGTTAACAAGTCAATGTGTGTATTTTGACAAGTTATGCATTGGCAAGTGTATATGTTTATTTTGATAAATTTATGCGCTTATTTTGACAAATTTATGTGCCTATAATAAGAAGTTATACATTGGCGAGTACATGTGTCTTTTTTGACAAGTTTATGTACCTATTTTGATAAGTTTATATGTGTATTTTGACAAGTTATACATTGGTAAGTGTATGTACGTATTTTGACAAGTTTATATGCCTATTTTGACAAGTTTACATGTCTATAATGACAATTATACATTGGCAAGTGTATATGTTTATTTTGATAAGTTTATGTGGCTAAAATGACAAGTCAAAAAGTGGCGATTGACAAAGCTCATCAATGTTAACTATTACAATTTTCCATTACAATTTAAAACAACTCTCATTGACAAGTGGATGTAACTATATTGATAAGACATAGAGTAGTTATTAATAAGTTCATTTATGTTAACTAAAATAGCTCTCGTTGACAAGTGATTTTGTCTATATTAACAAGTCATAGAGTGATGATTGACAAATACCTAAAAATAGTCATATAAATTAATATCATATAATATCCAAATATTAATTACTGAAGGTAAGAATGTAATTTTACATTCGGAATTTATATCATTGAAGTCCTTAGGGACTTTTTTTATAGGAGAATCTACAATGAGACTTTTTTTATTACTTTTTCTTGTTTTTGGGACCTAAGTGGAAATTTTCCTTTTTTACTCTTAATTATTTAGGTGCAAATATAGGAATCCCAAAATCACTTAACCGGTCTCATCTACTTCTTATTTAATGCTTCTCTCCCTCGATCAACTACTACACCTTTTTTTTCCCTTTTTTTTTTACGTGAATACCCGATATCCTAACCAACTGTAGGAAATTACAAACAACACTAATTCGATAGTAAAACTCATATGGGCTCCCTTATTGCTCACCTCCTCATACGTCTTTCTTTCAAGCATCGCTCTCCGCTACAACTCACCTTGTTCACCTGAAACATAAGAGAAATCAAAGATGAGGGCTAATTCGATAACTAAGGTTTTACTTTTTACATAATTAAAAATAAATGCTTCTAAAAGAAGAAAAATCCTTTTAAAGAAATTCTAAAGGGAGGGGAAACTTTATTCAAGCATAAGCTTAATTAATAATAGTAATCTTGTATATTTCATAGCAAAATTTTCAGATTCATTTTTTCTTTTGTAAATTTCTTTCCATCTCAATACTCATAATAGGTTAAAACAACATCTTCATTTTTAAGTCTTGTTTAGGGCAATTAAATACCATTTTTGGTATCTCTAATAGGTTAAAATATTAGCATTTTGGGATATGTGGAAATAATAATAATTAAAACCTTCTTCCACTACCACCAATACTAGCTATTAAAAATAGAGAAGAAACATGCGATCTGGAAAACAAGTATTTAAAATTTAAAATTTAAAACTGTATTGTGTCTGTGTGTGTAGAGAAAGAAATGGAATGGAATAAAAATCGTGAAGTAAAAAATGAATATGATATACTAAGATTCGCCGTAAGTATGGAATATCCTAATGTTCGTTCATATGGCTGCGAACCAACCAATCATTGCCACATACTTTTCTAACCTACCTTCCCCATAAATCTTCCCAACTTTAATTTCCTAGCACTTCTAACATTTTATTTATTGAATCATATTAACTGGTCAATGTTAAAATTAATATCAACTTAAAACATTAAAGGTTATAACATATTATATTAGTCATAAATTATAAGTTACTAACTATTAATTAATTTCTTGACTCTTGACTCTACATTTATATAATACTAATAAGGTACATGTATTAAACATAGCGTCTGATATATATATACACATACATATATACATATATATATATATATATATATATATATATATATATATGATATGCAAACATACGTGACATTTGTCTAAATTTCCATTTTTTGTCACAATCAATTTAAATGCACACAGTCCACCTGGATACCTTAATTTCACTACTATAAAAAAAATATTTGTGGCACTTATTTTTAAATTAATTGTGGCATTTAGGAAGTGTCATATATCCCATCGCCACTAACAAAAATTGTAACGTTGGGAATTGCCACATCATATATCATTTTAAAAAAAAACACTTCATCAGGGAAGCACCATAAGAAATCTACACTTCTTGTGGAAGCATCATAATAAGTCTATTTATTTTTTTAAAAAAAAATCTTCAAGAAGTATTATTTTTTAAAAAATAAATTTTTTTCGTATTTTTCTTTTGAAACCATATAATTATAGTTGATAACACACTTTAAACACATTTTCATATTCACAACAAAATGAAGAAAAAAAATCACAATCAAATAACTCCAAAATGATATAAATTAATAAATAACTAATTAACAAAATCACTACTAAGTAAAATACAAGTGTTAAAAATAAATAATTATTTTACTTATAGAACTCATCAATGTTAACAATTATTACAAAAACTAAAAATTATAACTATTACATATTTTCACATACAACCTATATATAATAACACTTAATTTTATCTGGTTTATTTTTCAGCATATAAAAATGAGAATAATTTTTTTCAGATTTCATATAATAAATTAAATATAAAAGATATTGAGAAAATTGAATTATTAACTATTAATAAAATTAAATTTGTAAGCTCAAAAATAAAAATAAAAAACTTACAGTGTATAGGAAACTTGAATAGATTGAGCTGAAATTTCAAGCACAACACTTAAAAAAAATTAATAAAGGAAAAAGACAAAGATAAAGTTGCATGCATGTTTAAAACGAAAAAGAGTAGTTAAAAAGACAATGCATTGTATGTAGTTTTATATATATATATATATATATATATATATATATATATATAAAAGAAAAGTGAGTGCATACGTGCTTACAAGACAAAACGAAACTATCAAAAAGATGAAATGGGATTAAAAGGGAGGAGGAGTGGGGTCGGTTTGGTGTAAGAAATGAGATAAAAGAAATGAGGAGGAAGTGCCGAAAATGAGAATAGAAGAGGAAATGTGAGAAGTGATGGAATAAAAAAATGAAGAGGAAGTGCCAATCGAAGTGGAGACAGTAATGAGTGACAAAAAGAGGAGAATGAGGAAATGTGGGGACTAAGAGGATAATGAATGATAACACGTGTTGGATAAGGAGTAGAGATTATGAGGATAAATGTGATGAAAAAAAATCATGGTAGAGAGAAGGGTTTGAGAAAAAAATAAAAAAATATTACTTTGTGTGGCGCTTATTAAGCCAAGTGCCACACAAAGCGCGTAGCAATTATAGTACTTCCTTAAGTAAGTGTTATAGCTGCTATTTCAAATTTTTTTTTTTAAAAAAACCTGAAATGGTGCCTGATTAAGCAAACGCCACATAAGGCGACTAAGTAGCTGTAGCGCTTCCTTAAAGAAATGCCACAATATACAAATTCAAAAAAAATTCAAAAAAAAACTGTGACACTTTTTTAAATATATGTTATAAAAAATGTGTCAGTATTCCTTATTTTTATAATAGTATTTAAACAAATGTCTAAGCGAGGTAGGTAGTTTTGTCTCAGGACAAGTTGTCATTAACATGGTTTGAATTTTAATTGAGATGCATCTATAGGGATGATGTTCGTATATAATTATATATATAATTCTATATGTATAATTTAAAAAATTCAACTTTGAAAAACAAAAAATCAGTATTGAAACTGTAAAGTAATAAACTATTAATAAATTTCATTAACTATATGGAGGACTCAATCTGACTCAAATTTAAATTATAAAATAGTATCGAACACCAACTAAATATCACTGGTTATAGAATTGTAGAAATCATATTACTTCATATTTTTAAAACAAAACTACATACACACATCATCATGCATGTGCGTCTCATTTTATGGTGACTTCAACGAATCGAATTTAAAAATAATATATACTTAAAATTTTCAAGTGAGAGGAAACTGGGAAATTGTTGTTTTTTGATATTACTGAAAATTCTTTTAAGATATTACAAAGGAACGAAATGTGAATTTCTCTATTCCATGTCTTATCTAGGGAACACTGCGTGTTTTTTTTCTATTTAGTGAAATGTTTCATCAATCTATTTTAAAGTTGAAACTAATCTCTTCTGGAGACTTATACCTCATTTGATAGAAAGAAACTCATGGTAGATAAGTGGAAGTGGGTTTTACTATTTTATCTGTTTGGTACCATAAATCACACTTCTTCATAGAAGTCATTTTCATAAAAAATGATGAAAGTGAGTTCCACCACTCATCCTATGGAAGTGAGTTCCACTTCTACTTCTTAGGCTTATTTCCCCTACTAGCCTCACATTCTTTCTTCTTCCCTCTATTGGCAACTATGATCTTCCATCACATGGGTGACGGCAACAGCGATCCTCGATGATGACTATGGTCTCTGGGTGGAAGATGTTTTTTTTTGTTGGAGGGTATTTTGGTATTTTCATATTATGAATATATATTTTGATTAAAAATTATATCTCATTTCTACTGTCATATCAAACACACTTTTAAACCTCACTTCCATCTCCATCTCCATTTTCAATTCTCTAAAAACTCTTCTATTATACCAAATGGGGCATTAGAGCATAAATGATTTATATCTCTATCAATAAGTTCACTTTCCCTGATTTAAATTAGTATTTTTCATTCTTATAGCTTAGGACCAATTACCACTCAAACAATATCTCATTAGTGGAATACTACAATATTAATGATATATAAAAGAAGTGTGTGACTTTATCAACAAGAAAAGGAAGTTTAATGCTTCCCATCATTTTGACACAGGGACTCTCTTTTTATTTATATATATATATATATATATATATATAACATAGGAATTCTAATAGATAAAAGAGAAAAAATAGTCTATTGAAATCTTAAAATTATTTAAAAAGTTTTTTTTATAATAAATTTCAATCATAGATTTACTAATATACGTCCATGCACTTGTCAGTAGACGCCCTTAGATTTATTAATGATGTGCTCATAAACTTATTAGTATAATTGAAATTTATTATAAAAAAAATCTCACAAGACCTTTTGATAATTTTAAAATTTTAGTATACAATTTTTTTATTTTTGTTCTTATCTGGATTGAATATAATTTTGGCAATTATAATTAGAGGCGAGATTGGGTAGTTGGGGGGGGGGGGGAATCACACGTACAGAGGAACGTGCCAAAACTGGCTTCTGGAATCACTTGCTTTCACGATTATGCGTCGGGCTGAATTTTACGTAATCGCTATCTATCTATTTCATACGCACAGCTGTATAAAACATACGTTTTAATTAATACTAGTATATGTGTGCAAGCGAAGACTTTTTTGCAGACTCCAGAAAAAAAAAAAAAGCGAAGACTTTTTGTTTATATAAAAAAAAAAACCTCATTTCTTTTGCCAGCACAAAAAAAGCGTATTAAAGTTTGTGTCTTTGTGATGAAATGATGACGAGGGAAATATAATACTATTTTAAATTAAAACATTTTGCTGTTTTTGTGGTCGGTTGCCAGGTAAGTACAATGATGAGAAAATAAATATAGGCATAGAAATTTCTAACTAAAAACACACGTGTTGAATAAATGAAACGCAATTTTATTTGACACATTTATTTAACTCATTAATTATACCATTATGGCATCTGCCATCACGGATCTTAATCGCTCTATTATTATTATTCTTATCCCAAAATAAAAATTTCACATTGGCACGCCATCGTTTTGAACCTTTTGCTATCTATCTCAAGTTCTTGCTATTTGCTAACATATCAGGTTCTCATATAAAAAAGTCAATTTCCCCTCCCACTTAGAAAATCTTTTCACTGATAAATTTTTTAATAATTAATTAATATAGATGATGATAATGATAATAAATAATTTAATTTAATTTAATATATATGGGACTCTGATGGGATGAGGACAAGTTATGAACGTGGGCAGATCGATGAGGGGTAGCAGGATGATGTGGACGTCCCATATGAACCACGTGGTGGTGCTGAGTTACCCTTACTGTGCCGACAAACATGCCACGTGTTCATTTGTTTATTGGCTGCTCTAATCATTTTTGCCCAGATCTCGGGGGCCTCCTTCCTGACGCGCGGGAGCCTGCCTTCTATCACACACGCCACATACTTTTTTTTTTAGGTAACATGGGAGCTCAAGCTCAAATCACTATTGAAAAAAAAAATGATAGTTGGTAATAATTAATTTGTTGCGGTTAAAATAAACTGTTATATGTATCAAAATTTATAACGGTTTAGAGTGAAACCACTATAAATTTGTAACGGTATGACTTGTGCTAAGTGACGCGATGATTAGTGAATGACATTGGTAATAGTTTACACGATTGAACCATCACAAAATGTGGCATCAAATTTATAATAGTTTCAATATCTTATCTGCCACAAATGTGGCGTTAAATGCAAAGCTAACGTGACTTTTGTGATGGTTACTTTATAGTGATTTATATGACAAAAACTATTATGGAATGCAAAATGTCACTTATATGCATAAAGTTTAACACATATTTATAGGGGTTTCTATTTATAACTACTACAGAATGTAAAAGTTCTGCAAACTTATAGCGGTTTCACACACGTTATTTGAGGTAGGTTTTGTCGTTTGTAGCAGTTTAGGTTGCGGTTTTCTGTAAAATTGCTACAAAATGCAACGTTATAAAAGCACCTCCACCCCCATTTTATCACTTTTTCCAATTTCATTTCTCATGCAGCTTCTGAAAGGTTTTGCTTCAGATTTAAGGTTATGCTCAAGGATTTACAGAGTTAAGCACTTGGGGTTAGTAAAGTTAACTCATTCACTTCGTTTTTTCCCTATTATTATAATTTTGTTATAAATATTGATATTTATTTTTTATTTTTTAGTTATGATTACTTTTGAGGGAGATAAGTGGAAGGGGAAGGAGGCTGAACTTTCCCTAGACCTATTCTATGGGGGAGAAGTAGTAGAGGGGGCAGTGATAGAGATAGTAGAGGGCAGTGCAAAGGTAGACATATCCCTATGCTATCGCAAGAGGCAACCTCACCACAAAATCCATAGCAAACGCCCCCATCACATGAGGTAGACAAGTTATATCTTTTAAAAGAAAAAAAAAATTTGTTGCCATAGGGGATGCCATCTTCTTTAATTATTACTTTAAAATTGTTGTCTATTTTGGGGCGAATTTGCTGGTTAACCCTCTTGTAATATGATTTGGTATTGTATTATTACTTTAAAATACAAAATAAAAAGATACCTTGAATAACAATAGATGGGTATTAACTATTAAGTATATATAATATAATTGTTATAAAATTGTGAGAATATTTGTATTAAGAAAAGGGCCCACGTATATATAATATATACTTAGAGATAGAAAAGGTTGAAAGAAGAGTAGGATGTAAATTTTGTTTTGACTTGGGGGTTGCATCAAGTGAAGTTGCTTTCAAACTGGAGCATCTGCAGGTGACTTTTCCCAAGTTAGAGAGAGAGAACAATAATTGAGAAGGTGGAGCGGACAAAAGGGCAAGGCGTAAAATGTCAAAATGAAGCTTTTTATGTGAACGAACTCATCGTCGTACAAAATGACAAAAGAGGCCTTGCAAATTTCAACCCCAACGCTCGCAAAATAATAATTATTGATTAATAATTAAATAACGCAACGTGCATAATAGGATTCTTTGTTTTTACTTTTTACCGCATTGCAACTCTGTGCTAATCCCTATCTATGGTCTCAGCTCCTTCCCCTTTTTATTTTTATTTTTTGGGTTTGGTGTGTATCCAAAACAAAAGTTCACTGTAATGATTGGATCAATTGATAGGAGTTGTTTAAGTTTAATTAAAAGTTAATGGTTTAATGTTTTAGAAATACAGCAATCTAGGTGATAGGATCGCTGCTTATATGGGTCATGTCGTGACCCAATCTAAATTAGTTTGGTTTGTAATTGTGATTCCCTGAGCGATTAGCCAGAATACTCCATACTCACGCAGAAAAAAATCGATTAATAATAATGATATGAAACTAAATTTTTTTTTTTAATATGGTTATCTATTTTGGGTAAAATTATAGTATTCTCAGGATTAATTAAGATGATATTCAAAGGCTTACATTGGTACCAACTCAACTTGAGACCTAATAATTAAGGGATGAAAGGTCCTTTTCACTGGAACTGCAACAGTCCTTTGTCATCAAACATGTGGCGTCTAAGCAGCCACTTCATTCGCCTTTGCATCTCATTCTATTCCCCACCCAGACAAATTTCAATAATCCTCTCCCTCCAATTATTGTTCCCTACTTTTGACCAAAAAAAAAAAATTATTGTTCCCTACCCGCCAGGAAAATGAGATTTCATATTCATCTCAATCTCTCTACAACATTATTTCTGGATCCTACAATTTTTTTTAAAATTATGTTTTAATATATTTTTTCAATCTTAAATGTAACTAAATAAGTATTTTATACCACTCAATAGATAAATTTCATAACAATAATTTGATTAATTATAGTAACAATTTCAACCTAATTAATAATCATTGTTTTCTAAACGGTGCTGTTTCATTTTATTTTATTTCTCAAAATTTGTTTAACTCAGAAATAAGAAAAAAACCTAGTCTTTATTTAGTCCTGAAAATTTTGGCCATATTGGATCAATGTTTCAGTAATATTTTTTGTTAAAAAAATGTTCCTTGGAATATGCGCTAATTTTTGTTTTTTTAATAAGATTCTTATTGGAAATTATGTATTGCTAATGTGATAATAATATGTCAATAATGTTTCGTCAAATGGAAACTGGAACTAAAGTGGACCACAAATCGAAAGACTGATTTTTAAATATAAAACTACAGGGGTTTTATTGTTTTAACCTATGTTGATGAAAACTTTAGAAATCAAAAACTATATTCTATTTAACTAAAATTAAGTAAACTTGTGTTGATTGTTAAATAATTGACACCAACTAGGTCCTAAAAGGCTTGAAGGATCACGTGGGCTATTATTCACACCACGTCAATTAATTTGTTAATTAAATTTGAATTAATGTGACAAGGGATCATTTTTATTGGGAACTTTGAGCAATTAAATTAAAAAGATTATATTTTTTTAAGAAACACAATGGAACAAAATGTTATTCATTCATGACTAGATCATTATTTTTTTTTTTGAGTTATTTAAAGCATGGGGTCCTCCTCGGAAACACGAATCCTCGGATTACATAGAAGAAATTACTAGAAAAATAGACGCCTCGGAGCTCTGCGTTTATATAATTGTCCATTTGTCTTTGTTATTTGCTTTGCTCATACCTGATTCCCAAAAGTTAGTTTTTTTTTTGTTGGTTCATACTTAATTAGCTTTAGTTGTTGATAATGAAATCTTACTAGCATGATAATCAGTACTCTCCCACAAAAAGCATAGGAATTTTGTTGAGAAGTGGTTTACCAAAATCGTTGGTTCAAATAATAGATATGAATCATACGAGGACAATTAGTTTATGGTTATAATTGAAGGGTTAAGATGTAATTTTATCAATAAATTTTTTTTTAAAAGGCATCTGTCACAAATAAATTTTGAAAAGGGTAAAACTATTAATAAATAATTTAAGAATGTGCAAATTCACTAAAACCGTTAAATTTTACTAAATGTCCTTTGGGTTTTTTTTCCCTCTTATAGTTTAACAGCGGTGTGGTTAAATTTAACGGTTTTGGTGAATTTGCACCATTTTAAGTTATGTATTAGTATTTTTGTCCATTTCAAAACTTAATTGTGCCAAACACTATTTGGAGAAAACTTTATTGATAAAATTATCCTTAATTCTTAATTTAATTTCATTTTTTATGGCAAAATATAAGTATCCTATTAGTGATAATTCTGTTTTAGATGCTGTCGGGGACAAATAAATGTAAATACCCCTCAGCACTTAATTCACTATATTATTAGGGATTATCCTTTTCTGTTGTGTTAAAGTTTTTCATTCATGCACACAACGCCAAACTTGTTCCGTTGTTTGCACCTTACACCTGATGTGAACCCATTTGAACCCACTTTCTCAACACTCTCCTAACCCAGTGAGTATATGGGCTTCAATCAGATTGTAAAGCCCATAGTCCAAGCCCAACAACCAAATGGGCTTCATTCCAATACAACGCCTTCGCTGCACGACGTCGTTTTTACCATTCCCACAATCTGAATCCTAACCCCCTTTTCCTCATTTCTCCAGGTGCCGGCGACACTTTCCCTCTCACCAGAAGACGATATCGCTTGAGTCTCTGGTCTTCACTCCTGCTGCTTCCGTCGAACCCGCCGCTGCGTTCTCCGTTCAATCTCACTAGGTGAGTGGGTGAGATTCTCCATCCGCCTCTATCTTTCTCAAGTAATTTCTTCTACTATGTAAATGCAGACTAGCTTTTTGTAATTTTAAAATATGGAGCTCTTTGTAGAGGCCTTAAAGGGAAAAAGTAGCCTCAACACATTGATTATGGGCTCTGGGAGTGGCAGAGAAGCTTTTTAGATTAATAATTCTAAATACTGGTTTTTCATATCTTGCATTATGTCTTGCGTTATTTTGGGTATTCTTATAACAAGAAACTTCTGTCAAACTTCATAAATTGGTTTGTGCGAATTGTGAGTGGTTTACTTGTTCGCTGGAGGAAATGTGGAGAGGGCAAGGGGTTGTACACTTTTACCGGACAATGAAATAGATATTAAAATAAAGCCCCAAAAAATTTAGGGTCCTTGATTCTGTTTAAACATCTCTTCTCTCGACGTCTTTTATTTTTTAACCATTTAATTTTCTCTTGAATACTTTTCTTTTTGAATCTATCAGATGGCTTTGCGAGGTGTTTGGCAACTGCAGAAGTTGATTGTGAGCTATTGCGATTGGGGTGGAAGTAGCAGAGGAATTAGGTATTCTTCTCATTATTTACATTGAGCATCCGCCATTTCTTAATGAGATGTTGGTCAGTGTTTTTCAATGACAAGTAGTTCTTGTTTGAATGGTGCTTTTACTGTCAATGTCTATTCGCAATATATTTTATTGTCTTATTGTTAGTGACTTTGAACATGGAATCATTGCATTTTAGCTTTTAAAATTCTGTTAGATGCAGGATTTATAGTTATACTACTTCTTGGTGATTCATTTCTCCTTCCTGTTGCCCTTGTGTGCGGGTCCAAAATTCTATTTTCTGGTTTGAAGAGGAATTTTGTCATTTTCAATGTGTGTAAGGGCATTTATGGAGTCCCAGTTGCCAGTTTTTAAGGAGAAGAATCCTCAACTAGAGGTAGTTACAGAACTTATCCGTGGTCAGCATCCCCATCTGAAGGGCTTCTACAGTAAGACTTTCAAGCACACTTGTAAGTTGCAATTTAATTGCTTAAACTTTTGTCAAGTTTTAATTGGAAGACTCTGTTATGAAATGCAGAGAACCATAACCAGAGGGTGATATGTGTGAAGAATATGGATCTAGAAGACATACTTCTCCATGCGACCAGGCTAAGGAATGCATTAGGCAGAAAAGTTGTGAAACTGAGGACTAGACATGTAACCAAGCATCCCAGTGTGCAAGGTACATGGACAACTGATGTGAAATTTTAATTTGCTCAGATCTGTGGTACAAGGAATCCTTCTTGCTGTGAAAGTTTAAGTTTCTCAGCCTTTTAACTTGCCCCAGTCCCTGAGAACTTATCAGATATATTTGTTATAAGGCACTAGTTCTTGAATAGACCTTGGTAAAATTTTTTTTTGCTTCTGATTGCTATGATTCTCTCTTCCTCCACTCTTATATTGCAGTAAAGTGAGCTTTAACTGCATCGGAGATCAGGGCTAGTCAAATGTATTATATTTATTAATGTATTTTCACTCGACTTCAGTTTTGAAATGGCTTTTTTTGTAGACTTGGCAAACTTGGTTAGGTTCTGGTCTGAAAGAGAGAATTAGAAT
This sequence comes from Albizia julibrissin, assembly GCA_037074505.1. Lineage (NCBI taxonomy): Eukaryota > Viridiplantae > Streptophyta > Magnoliopsida > Fabales > Fabaceae > Albizia > Albizia julibrissin. The sequence goes on along the minus strand of CM073487.1, from coordinate 4,699,454 downwards.
TCCGATCTTTTAAATAATGTGTCCAATTGGTTCTCTAAGTTTGAAGTGTCTCAAATTAGTCTACTAATTTCGAAATTGTCTCATAAAAAAGCTTTTCAGTGAAATCGTTGGGTAGTAGCAAATGTTCATTAATTGGTCTCATGGCTTGCCAAGAGAGCAGAAAATGTCCAAATGGTTCTCTAAGCTTGGAAGTGGCATCTGTGTTTTCTTATGACTGCAAGCATTTCTCCGTGATCATAATTTTCTCATAAACCCAATATCAGAATCTCATACTTTGTGAGTGTTGATGTGTGTTTGAGAAACCACAAGTTCAAAGCATGAGATTTCTCTCTTAACATAAAATTGTAAAGGGTAAAACGCTGAATGGAGAATATCATCAAACCATATTTTGAATCATCATTACATTATATAAAATAAAATCATTTTGCACTTCTAAAAAATACTCCTCCGGTAGCTCCTGCATTTTGGACCGGAGACTCTATTAAATAGTATGAATTATTTCATAGACTCGTAATATTTCAAGTGGTGTCTAGATTTTGCCTTATTCACGGCCTCCTCGTTCTATTAAGTAGTTAACTTTTTTGGTCAGGTAATAACTGGTACTTTGTAATATTTTTATTTTATTAATATCATTTTTCCTTATTATAATAAAAAAAGTAGTTTCTAAATTACATGGAGAAATGGGCACGAAATTAGAAGAGAAGCATAATATTAATCCGCATGAATCAAAGTCTCATTCACACACATATGTAGTTTTAATTTAATATAAATTTTTTTTTTATACTTTTGATTTAGTCCTTCAACTGCAACAATTATCAACATTAATATACAACCGCAAATAATGTAGAAACATCAAATCATAAGCTAAGATATTTTATAATATAAAATAAAAAAACGAATAAATAAAAAGTAGAAGTCTAGAATTGAAATTCTTATAGTACTACAATGACAAAGACATCATTTATTTATTGATAACAAAAGTAGTATGAACAAAAGCAAACAAGCAAACATGAGGAAGATGCATATTAACTTAAAACAACAGTTGATTTACTTGGAAACAAAAGACGATAAGAACAAAGAGGTCGAGGAGTACCCACATCCCCATACAACAATATGGACGCAAATAGGGTGATTTAGGATTTAACTCTACGGTAAACATAGAATGAAGCAGTGAAAGTGCAGCAGGGTTGATTATATAACACAACTAAAGATCAGAGTTGGAAGAGTTGTTGAACAGTGTAAGGGTAGGTGATATTGAGGGGTCCTCCCTCCCATATCAAACGAGACAGTTGTAAGTTGCCCTCTTCAGTGGTGTGGGCTCCATCAAACCACAAGTACTCAGATGGATCCTTGCATGTCTCAAATGGGTACTCTCCATATCCTCCACACACAAATTTTGCCCTGAATGCCCCTCCTCCACAGCATGCTACTTGCCCCTCCTTAAATCCTTCACATCATTTTCACCACAACAATGTCTCACACACACACACACACACAAAATCTTCGTTGTTATGAACACAAATTTAAAGAAAAAGCTTAATTTCAAAAGTTTAGCTTATTAAGAGGAGGCTTCTTGAACTTATAAATAACACTTTACTAGGGAGATTACTCGATGTGTGACTTATGACAATACACTTTTTTTGAGAGTTGACGTTGCCAACGACTTCAACCCATGATACTTCACTCGGCCTCTTGCCGGTCAGAACTCTCTATGTGGGTAGCCCTCTTTGTGAATATCATACTCTCAATAAAAGTACCATTGTAATGAGCACAGGTTCTTGGAGAAAGCATACGGCACTTTCTTCAAAGTGACTTTCTCGATGTAAGAGAGACTCATGACTCATGAGAGAGAGAGAGTCTTATGAAATCTCTATATCAGGTTAATCAGAGGCTTACCATATTTATGAGGGTTGAAGATTCTGTCTTTCAATGCTGCATAGTAATCCAATATTGAGTATTTAAATCCAGGAACCTCCCTCTCTAACTGTTTCATTACTTGTATCAGAGCTTTGTTGTGTTCTCTTGCCAGTAAATTTTGCTTTTCATTACACTGCCCATCTGATATTCTGTTGCTTGGAATGCATCCCATTGGTCCCACGTTCTGAAATGCAATTTTCTTGGCTCCTAACCTCGTTATTTCCTGCAAACATATAAGATAACAATATAATATTAATACATGACAACGACAAGAACAAAACAAATCACAATAATATATTAATTGGACACCATCATTATCGTAATTGTATTCATACTAGGAGATAATTATGCAACTTTCCAGTCACTAGTTTCACAAAGGCCTTCACACTTTTTTCATTAGCATCTGGATGCTCGTCGTAGAACTTGACATAATCGTTACCCCCGCTGCTGAATAAATAGACAGCATCGGTCAGAATCCTCTTGGCTTCAGTTTCACCAACTTGTTCTTTCAATAACCCTGCCACACGCTTGAAGTAGATCACCTGGATTGGTAAATCTATCTGAAACACACAAATTACATGCATACATACATATATATGTCAAACCCAAGATTCAATCAGCTTGATTAGTTCGATCTGTACCTACATAGATAATTGATATGTTGTAGTTTTGTTCCTAAATATAAAATTCAGTTAATTTTTTTTAAGAGATTAAGGAAATTAATTAAATTACTTTAAATAATTTATATTTATCTTTTTTTTTTCAAACTAATTTGTCTAACTTATAAATTAATATATAATTTAATCATTCATAATATATGATATGATTAAGTAATTTATTTAGTTTTCTTAAGAAAAAGTTAATTAGGTCTTTTATTTAGTAGGGAAGATAACAACTAGCTAGGGAACATACATATTCAGATGAATTAAAAAGAACACAGGATCCACCAGATGCAAAATTAGCTCCATTAGTGAACACATGAGGTCCTGGTTCCAGATATGGAGGAAGGATAGGCAAGCCTGCAAATGTAGCTGTGTCCAACGCAACAAAAACATGACAAGTTGTTTGATTAGCATGTTTGGAAACTCTATTTGTAATCGGGCTTATTTTATAAGCCCGATTTATGTAAATCGAGATAAATCTCCTCCACATATTTACCTCGTAGATCGTAAAAGCAACTTCGTAAACTGTAAAAGTTACTTCGTATTCCGTGAATCACGATTTATAAGCACTTATATAGCTTCCATAAGCTAATCCAAAAAAGAGAGAGATATAGAAGGCGAAACAGTGATTAATTATATTATAAAAAAGTGAGGAATTAAAGTTACCGATGAAGTCAGGGACGATGCGTCCGTCTGAGAATCTGCCGGTGGCACGGTGGAAGAAAGTTTCGCCGTAAGGCCAATAAATGGAACTCAATTTCAGAGAAGTTTTGACGTAAACGTCATTTCCAGGATCAAACAAAGAATCTCCGAAAACAAACAAGGCCTTGTGGCGGTCATTCACTGCTTGCGGAGGCTGCTGCTTGTACTGAACAAAACAAGTCTCTAAGTTGATGAAAATGCTGAGCAAGGAACACAATACATAAGCAAGTTTTGCCATATCACGTAACCGATCGGTACTCTTCTTCGCACACTTTCTATATCTTCCTCCAATATGTATGTGTCGGTGTGTATGTTTATGCTAACAATAAAATACTTTAAATTTCAATTCTAGAGGCGTTTTGAAGTGTAGAAATGGTCCCCCCCCTTTTGCCAAAGAAGGGTAGAAAATAGAAAGGATCGTGAACAAGCTTGTACATTGTAGATAGGAAATTCATTGTGTGAATAAATGATATTTTTTAAAAAAAATTACTAAAAAATTTCTTATTATAAAATTTATTGTTCAAAAGTACTTAAAATTTGCAATTATCTTAAGCGGGTGCAAACTATCCTTAACTACATTTAAAATGAAAGTTATTTGTACATAGTTGAAGATATATATATTAGAGAAAATGTTCAATTTTATTCATAAATATTTTTCAAAAGAGCTACCAGCATAATAAATATTTTTCGGGTGCAAAAATACTCATGAACATTAAAAAATTGATTGATAATGCAAATTACGTTAACTTGGGCTAACGACGTTACTTTTTTGTTCATGTGGACCCCACCAATTTTTTAACAAAAAACTAACGCCGTAAATAAAGTTAACGGAATTGATATTATCATTATACTTTTTAATGTTCATAGGTATTTTTACACCCGAAAAATATTTATTGTGTTGGTAGCTCTTTAAAAAATATTTATAACTAGAATTGCATATTTGCCCTATATACGACAAAGAGATGAAAAAAGGATTGCACCCACGCTGAAGATGAGTTACACCAACTTTTAAATGTAGGCTTTTAGGTACCTTTAAATAATAAATTTTGCAATAATAATGGTTTTTTTTTAGCAATTTTCTCCCTGGTTTCCTTTTTCGCCAAAGAAATGTAGAAAATTCACAAATCTCACTGTTTTCCTTCATAACTACACTCCATCCATGTTCTTCTAGAGGAAATTCAAGCCCATCCGGACTTATGATATTAGCTATATTTGAGGTTTTATTGTCTTGAATTGAATGCGTGTTATGTAACTTTCTATCCACCATGCCAAACTATAGAACCTATTGATTACAGTAATAAGGTTTTCTCCCCTCATCGCAAACAAGCCCTAAAGTATCTACATATGATTGTGCATGTTAATATGTTTCAATCAAGGGATAGTTCCTATAAATAAAAAGGACAGATAATTAAGCTTATACGCTTAATGTGCTTTTTTGTCCTTCATTTAATCAAATATAAATAAGTATCCAATTTTGAATAGTTTTATTTCTTAAAGGTCTCACAGTAATTTCCCAGCACTGAATAAGATCTAGACTAATATCATGAGTCATAATACAAGCACCATAAATAATTTACAATTCAAATATATAGAAAAGCTAGGTGATATATGCTCCCTCACACACTAAATATAAGAGATAGATAAGGGCTTTACTTCGATAATAAACATAATACATTAATTCACTTTGTCTTCAAAATTTATAATTCTTTCTCAACAACATCCATATTAATTGCACTTATTAAGGAGTTTCAATCAAGGGCTTTCAGTACACACATGATTAGAAAATGATACTCCTTCTCTGATCCTTAATATATGACATTTATTAGGAAGGGAATACCAATAGGAAGGAAAACTTTAAAAAATGATAAGAAAAATAAATATTTTCGGGAGTTTTCCCTCTTGGTTTCCCGGGGAAATAACACAGGTAGGGCCAGAAATTTGATTGGAAATCAGGTGTTGTGTTGATGTGGTTATTGTTTCCGACATCAAATACTGAGTCTCCAAAATATGAAGGCTGCTACTGAAAACCAAGAAACAAATCTGAATCTTTGAATTTGCCATTCTGTATTTGATTAAAGGTTTTCTTTTTCTCATCTATATTTCCTAGTTAGCATCCGCAAAATTATATAGGAATAGCTCATCTGTTTTCAAATTGAACCTGATACAGTTTTTGGTTTCACAAATGGCAACAATTTCAGGGCAAACGGTTGCTGATATAAGCCATTGCGTTATTAGCAGATTGTTTGATCTGTTCAAACTCTGATTCAACACGAGTCAAGTAACAAACAAACAAACAAACAAACATAAAGAAGAAGCATATTAACTTAAAACAATAGTTGATTTACTTAGAAACTAACAAATGATGAGAACAAGAGGTCCAAGAGTATGCCCAGCCCCATGCAACAATATGGATGCAAATGGGGTTATTTAGGATTTAACTCTAAGGTAAACATAGAATGAAGCAGTGAAAGTAAAAGGGAGGGTTAATTAAAACCCTAGGTAGGGTGAATCTATATATATAAAATACAACTGACGATCAAAGCTGGAAGAGTTGGTGAACAGTGTAAGGGTAGGTAATATTGAGTGGCCCTCCCTCCCATATTAAACGAGACAGTTGTAAGTTGGCCTTTACAGATGTGTGTGCTCCATCAAACCACAAGTATTCAAATGGATTCTTGTATAACTCAAATGGGTACTCTCCATATCCTCCACACGCAAATTTTGGCCTGAATGCGCCTCCTCCACAGAATGTACTTGCCCCTCCTTAAATCCTACACATCATTTCACCACAACAATGCCATTTATATATATATATCTATATATATATATTTGTTATGAATACAAGTTTATCTCATCTCTGAAAAGACTAGCTTGTTAGGAGGGAGGGGCTCTTAAAGTTATAATATGAGGATTCTTGATGTGAGATTCATAACAATGTATTTTCTTCGATGTCCTAAATGGCTTCACCCCACAGTACTTCACTAGCTTTTTTTCAACTAAAACTCTCTATCTGTAGCTCTCTTTGTGAACATTGGATTCTAAAGGAAAGTACCATTGTAACTGGAGCCAGAAATCAGGCGGCCGATTAAGTTGAGGGTCAAGCTTATAATTTAGAGTTTGAAAATGGAATCATGCTTAAAAAGGCCAGCCCTGTAAGGCCGTGGGCTTAAACGGCTTGCCCTGCAGGGTCACGGGCCGGCTCATTTATATTTTTTTAAATAAAAAATATATCATTGATGATGGTCATGGAGAAGAAAATGATAATATTATTTATATTGTTTAGTGTTTAGTTTATAATTTATGACTTTATCTAGTTATTTATTTAATTGTGGACATTAGTTTTTAGATCTAATGTTTGTGATTTGTTAAATATGGATAATATTTGATGTTTTAACGATAATATTTATATTTTAAATTATGTATTTTAGTATCCAAATATATAAGAATTAAGAAGTGAAAATATGGCAAACAGGCTTAAAGCCTGCGGGCCGGCCCATGGCCTTTAATTAAATAGGCCGGGTTAAAAAAAAGTGCCTTTTTGGGATTTGAGCCTAAACAAGCTCGTGATGGGCCAGTCCGTTTTCTCAACTCTAACTGTAATAAGTATAAGTCCCTGAGAAAAACTATACCCCAAAAACTAATTATTGGAGTTGAAAAGCCCAATGCCTCATCCACCTTCCTGATGTGCGAGACTCATGAGAGAAAGAGAGAGAGATTGAGTTGTTAGACTCGGCTGATACCCAAGAGGGGGTGAATTAGGTATAAGATAAGTAATTAGGAATTTTGAAAATATTTTTACATCTTAGTGAAAATAACAAATATGAAGATAATGAGCCAAACGACAGTCAATTAAACAAATCAGGTATGCTGGAAATATAAGAGATAAGAGAAGAGAATATGCAAACGGTGATTTTGCTGGTTCGATCCAATCCTTGATGACCTACGTCCAGTCCTCAATCTCCACTTGAGATTTTCAATCTACTATCTTTTTGTTTAATCCGGGCACAAGAGAAACCTCTACAATCCTACAAGTTTAACTTAAATATTACCTAATTGTCTGACTATATACTACATGTGTAAAGAGTAAACTTAAAAGATCAGAGAGGCTGATAATCAGAATTTGAGTTATGAGGAAAAAAAACTAATAAATATATAAAATAAATATTATATTTAAGATCTAAGACAACTTTTTAATTTGATCATATATTAAGGAATATTAAGGAATGGAGGGGTAATAGAAGAGCCTACTTCTGCTAATAATATATCTCAAAGTCAAAGTCAAAGTCAATGTCAATGTCAATGCCAATGCCAGAGGCGTTTTGAAGGGTAGAAATGATTTTTTTTTTTTGGGTTTTTGGTCAAGAATGGTAGATTGTAAAAAAAAAAAATCGTGAATAAGCCTGTACATTGTCAATAGGAAATTCATTGTGCGTCGAAATGATCTTTTTTATTTTTTTAATCACAGTGAGGTCCTAAAAATCATAAAAAATTATAAAAAAAGTCCCCTAACAAATTCCACTAAAAAAAAGGGTTCCTATGAATGTGGAATTATTTTGTTGTCCTCATTAATTTGTTATTTCATAACTTGTTAAAGTGGGACAATGCACTTATCAAAACAGGTAGACGAAGTTGTTAAAATTGATACGGAGGCTTGTGAAACTAGGTACATTAATTTTCCATTTTATAACTTGTACAAGTAGGAAAATGAATTTGTCAAACTAGACAAATGCACTTGTTAAAATAGGCAGATGAAGTTGTTAAAATTAGCACAGATGCTTTTAAAAATAGGCACATTAATTTGTTATTCTATAACTTGTTGAAGTGGGAAAATGAACTTATCAAAGTAAGTATATGCACTTGTTAAAATAGATAGATGAAGTTGTTAAAATTGACACAGAAGCTTATAAAAATAGGCACATTATTCAATAGAGGCAACAAAATAAATTCACACTCAAAATTAATCACAACGCAGTTTTTAGGGAACTTTTTTTTTGGCCAAAATATTTCAGCCATTCACACCCACAAATATGTAATGTTAGAATTAAATCTATAACCTCATCTAAATAAAGCGAGTAGTATTATTGGGACAACTAGTAAACATTAATTGATCAGAGGATTCTCTTTTAGTGAACTAGCGGCACATGTTTGGTGAGACCCGCAAACTTCACTCTTTTTCTTTATAACCAGTAAAAAAAAAATTAGATTGGGTAATGAATCAATCAGGATATATATTTAAGGGTTAATAGGTTAACCGGGTCTAACCGGTGGTAGGACCGGTCACATTAAAATATTATAATTTATTAGTAGCAATATATATATTAATATATTTTTAAATTTCTATAGATAAAAATAAAGATTTTTAGAAAAAAAATGTTTAAAATATATTAATATTAGTTATGATGCCTATACTTATGTAATGATATCTCTTTTTCTATAATTATTATATCCTTTTAAATAATTTTTTTATTATCTTCTTTTTTTAAAAAATTATTTTTTCTTTACCTATTTTTTTTCTTCATCTTAGTCTTAACCTTTCATTTTCCCATAAAAAATAGCGTGAGATAATAGTTAGAAAATAAAAAAAATGTATTTCACAAAAAAAAGATAAAAAAATATAACCGGTCCAACCAGTTGAACCACCGATTTTTCTGATTTATGGTCCAATGATTGAATCTGACCTGACAATTAATTAGTTCACCGGTTGAATCGGCCAATTTTTTTTTTTTCATTGTTTATCACTACTCTCCATCCATTTCCTTCTAGATAAAAATATATTAGCTTGATTTGAGGTTGTTGTCTTGACTGGGATGTGGTGACACTTTCTATCTACCATACCAAACCACAGTGATAGAGTTTCTAATCACCTCATGCGCTATATTAACTTTTTTTTTTGGGTACAATATGTCCTATCGTAACTTGATTACAGTGATAGTGTTTCTTATCACCACATGTACTGGTTTTTCTGCACTGCAGAGTCAACAAGAGAGACAGAGAGAAAAGGCGCCTAAGGTAGTCAATGCACCGCATGCGAATCAGGATCTTTACAAAATGGAATATTCTATCATTGTTAACTTTAACTATCTCATAAATAGTACTCACAAAATTGCTTAAAAGCTAGTCTGCCTTCTAAATTTTGTTCCACACCATGCTTATTTTCTAGATTCACCCAAGTTTAATATTCTCTCCGATTCTTAATATAAGTTATATTTAGAAAATTGTTTGTAGTCTTAAATATAAAATATAATTTTTATATTTATCAATTTTTTTTCTAATTCACCCATATTCATTTTCTTTCAATAAAAATTAAGGGGGAGAGGAAATGAGGGAATTAAAGAAGATGATTAGGGTATTTTAGAAAATATTTTTCATATTAATTAATTCAACTAACTTCCTTAATCCAATCAAATTAGGTAAATATATCTTATATTAAAGACTGGTGGAGTATTAGTAACCACATTTAATCCCTAAAAGTTGAGAACAGGGTGTTTGATCACTGATGTGCTTATTGCCGTCGCCCATCATCACTCACCGCCACCAGCCTCCATTGTTGTCCCCATCGATTGGCCATCGCCATCAACCGCCACTATAGGTGGCCACCCATCACCACCAGTCTTCACCAATACACAATTACATACACCAAATTGTCTAACTAATACATAACATATCTATTATTAACATTTAAATACACTTTACACTTCCCTCAAGTTGGGCACTCTATATTCATAAGTGCCCAACTTACCAAGAATGTATTCATGTTGTGCACCCCCAAGAGCTTTAGTCAATATATCTGCATGTTGTCCTCCTAATTTCACATACTTGAACTCTATAATTACAATTAAGAGTTTCTCCCTTACCAAGTGACAATTCATTTCAATATATTTTGTATATTCAAGGAAGACGGGATTAATGGCTATGTGGATGATTGATCTACTATCATATAAGACTTTAATCTGACTCTGATACCATATTAATTCATAGACTTAAAAAATACCTGAATAATATTCATACATTAACCAATCTCATCAATTTTAACATATGTCCTTAACATAAATATATAAACCTAAATTAACTATATCTAAGCTAACCATAACTTACCTTGGCCCAACAAGCAAGTTGGCCCATTACACAATTACATTTACATACACCAAACTACCCAATTAATAAATAACACATGTTATTAACATTTAAATACAATTTCCACCCCCCAAGTATTCCAATTTGGAACAGTTTTATTACTTAAAGGTCTAGCTATACATTCCCAGCACTGAACAAGGTCTAAGACTTATCTCATCAGTCATATATAACACAAGCTCCATACATATGAATGTTTAAAGTTGATATAATTCCTTGAGATTGTAAGGCTGTGCCACATTGTGATCATCTTCATTTCAAATTAGCTCAGAGATTTGATGGTAAGCTTTTCCAGTAGGATGAAGAGCATCAAATATAGAATAATCTGCCCACTTCATTACACACTTCATACTCTTTCACTGCCCTTTTCCCTCCACAGCTTTGCCTTCCTCTGTATGGACCACCACCACAGCATCCTATTTTGCTTTCCTTGAATCCTTTTAAGCATCACACAACCAATAATACTGATCAATAAGTTTGAAGATTGCAGAATAAAGCAGGAGAGGTTAAAAAGGAAGATCCAGTACCATATTTTGATGGTGACTTTATTCTTTCAGCAAGAGAAGTGTAAAAATCAATGTATGAATATTTAAACCCTTGTAGCTGAGCTTCAAGTTCATGGAGGGCTTCACTGAGTGCTTCATTATGTGATTTTACAACTTCTGTAACCTTTTCAACGCAGCCATCTTGAGCCGGTGAGATAAGTTCTTTCATTACAGGAAGACATCCTAGAGGAGGCAGGTTTAAAAATCCAAACTTTCTTCCTCCTTTCTTATATATTTCCTTTAAAAACAAATTAAATAGTTCAATCTCGGATTGATACCTTCGAATTGTGAATCAGACAGATTAAACAAATTTTCAGAACTGATAAGTACTTACTTTGATAACAGTGGTCATGTTGCCTATCACCATGTCAACATATTTTTCTTTAGGGCAAGTCTGAAGAAACTTGGAAGAATTAGAATTGAAACGTACAAAATAATCATTGGTTCCTACGCTAAACAAGAAGATAGCTTTGGACAATAATCTCTTGGCTTCTTCATCTCCCAAGCTCTGCTTCAGTAATCTCACCACATTATTGAAATACTTGAGTTGTTCATTAAGGTTTATCACCTGATAAAGTGTTCAATACAGAGTCAACAATTCACTCTTTCAATGCTTTTGCCATAATTATTTTTGTTATGCTTATTTACCAGAGCATATAATTTTGTCCTGATAAGCTCTACTTTCAAAGATTAAAAGTCCATTTTCCTAAGCTAAATTGTAGTCCTCCGGTCCTTAATGTATGACCTAATTGGAGAGTTGGTATTAAACCTAAATGTAAGACCTGTTTCACATGTTCAACAAATTAACTCTATTGACATTCCCTCAACAATAATCAAGTAGGAGAGAGAGGGAGATAATTAAGGAAGATGATTAGGGTGTATTAGAAAAACATGTCATATTAAATAACTTAACTAATTTCCTTAATCTAATCAAATCAATTAATTATGTCTCACATTAAGAACAAGAAGAGTAATAGACGAGCATTTAGCTTTTAAAGGGAGAATCACATACAAATCCTTGGTTGGTTTCAACAAGAGCACCACAACCAGCTGATGCAAAATTTGCCCCATCAGTATATTGTTGAAAACCAGGTTACAGGTATGGTGGTATAAACGGCAGTTTTGCATATTCAGCTGAGAAAAATGGTTCAATGTTAGACAAACTCATTTTAAAAAGAGTTAAGGTGCAAAAATAGCAATGAACTATTTCTCAAAGTGCACCCAACACAACTAATTATTTTAGGGTGTAAAAGTAGACATTATGAATTTTTTTTGGAGCAAAAATAACAATTTTTACACCCTAAAATAGATAACGAAATTACTATTTTTGCTCCAAAAAAAATTCATAATATCTATTTTTGTACCCTAAAAATTCATAATATCTATTTTTACACCCTAAAATAGTTAATTGTGTTGGGTGCACTTTGGGAAATAGTTCTTTACTAAATCTGCACCTTAACCCTTTTAAAAAATAAAAAATATTCCTAAATAGACTTGGCTTACATTAATTATGAATCAACATGTAAGCATGTCAAATCTATTTCCAATGAAATCTGGAATCAGGCGCCATTTGAAGGTCTTCCAGAAGGATACTTGAAAGTGGTATTCGCATAGGGCCAGAAATTTGCTTGGAAATTAGGTGTTGTGTTGATGTAGTTATTGTTTCCAACATCAAATATTGAGTCTCCAAATATGAACAGGGCCACATGTTCTTTTGGCAAACAAAAGAAGCCATGGCTGATATAAAGGCTGCCACTAGGACCAAGAAACAAATCTGAATCGTTGAATTTGCCATTCTGTATTTGATTAATGTTTTTCTTCTTCCCATCTATATTTCCTATTTAGCATCTGCTATTTATATAGGAATTGCTCATCCATTTTCAAATTGGACCTGGTACAGTTTGAGGGCAAGTTCTTGCTGATATAAGCCATTGCGTTATTAGTAGCAGATCGTATCTGTCAAACTTCAATTCAAGATGAGTCTACAATTAACATCAACCTCTGAAACATGATGAAGTAGCCCAATGCTTTCCACTTTTACTGGTCAAAGTATTAAAGTTTCTTTCCTTTTGTTTGTCTTCTTCAAAATGTATAAACTTTTCAACTGTATGATTCCTGAATAGGTTTAATAGCCGCCATCAAGTCCTTGATTTGTACTGTTTCTCTCTAGTCTCTGGTTATTTTTATTGAAATATGTCCCACATTGAATAGTTAGGCATTGAATTATATGTATATCCTATCAATTGGCTTAAATCATTTTGACAGAAAGATCACCTCAACCTCCACATATATCTAAAAATCTAACCGTTTTCTCTAGTTTTGAATTGCATTGGTGCAAGTTTTCGAACCATACAAATAAATTCAAGGCATGAAATGAGTCAGCTATTCAACTAAAATCTTCTTATTAAATTATATGCATCATGTTTACATTTATTATTCTGTATCATGTCAGTTTTCTTTGAATTAACATATCACTAATGATAACTAATTTTCAATTTTGTTTTGCTGTTCTTCATTAATTTGGGCACATCCATAGAGAAGTTAATGAAATTCTACTCTAATCTATAAAACATTGACACAATTATCTTCATCTGTCAACATGTGGGACATCTGACTGTAGCCACAGTAAACTAATGTAGCTTCAAATATAGCTAAATTGACTTGATATATCTGAAGAATGAGAAGATACAGAGGAAGAACATATAAATTGAAGGGCATAAAAAAAAAAACTCAGAATTTATTTCATGAAAATATTGAACAGAGAAGAGCCATAACATATAAGCCATTCATTTGATTAGCCAATAACAGAGCTGGGAAACCGATAGTGTTCTGTTCATTATTCAAAGTCCAAATAGTTGTCTTAGATTGTAAGGCTTATTGACTGTGAGATTTCCACTCCACATCAGCTGTGAGAAAAGCTTATTGGCCTTATCTGTAGGATGAGCAGAATCAAAGAACAAATATTCACCCACATTTTTACATAACTTATATTTCTTTATCCCTCTCTTTCCTCCACAGCTCCTATCTCCTCTGTAAGGGCCACCCCCACAACAAGCCACACTAGCTTCTTTGAAACCTTTCATCAAACCAGAGATCAACAAAATTGGTTGGAAAAAGCCAACAATCTAAGTCATTTGATCATTTTTATTTCTTCGTATCAGAAATTCAATCTTCTAAAAAGGTTCATTTACATGTTATGATTTGACCAGATAACCAGTTTACTTTAGAAGTAGACATCCATATTCCATGTCCAAGAATGTTAGAGACTAATTAAATTAGAATTATAATTGAAATCATAGGATCTAAACAGCAATACTCTAGACACGTGTGTGGTTCTCATTGTAATGCTATTTTACCTCATGTACCATGTGCAATTTTGCCCCAATAGTATCCAGAAGTTTTTCGATAAGCAATTTACTTTGAAAGCAATCAAAACATAGCAATTTTCCCCCTTCTTGTTAAAAATATCAACAGTCAGCGTTAATTTTTAAACTATCAATATTAGTTTTTTAACCGTTAAGGCGAATTTGCTCCTCTAAAAACTTCGGGATACCCAACTCTCCTACATGATTACTTTCAGAAAAACTGTACCTTGACCCTATTATAAACAATATGTAAGCCAGAGCCGGGGTACGTTGGTATTCAGTAACCGATAGCCTATTTTACTCAACTCTGATATTTCTCTCCCCTTCCCGTGGGTGATACTGTATCAAAGGCTTTCTAAGAGCAATTTTCACAAACAGTTTCAAGGCATACCATATTTTGAAGGGTATTTCATCACATGAAGAGCCGAATCGTAGAAGTCAAAGACTGAATATTTGAATCCGTCGAGCTGTTTCTCCAGCTTCATAAGCATCTTCGACAGTTCATTGTTATGAATCCTTGCAACTTCTAACAGTTTTCCATGGCAAGCACCTTTGGTTCCATTCAAGAGTATTTTCATTACAGGAGAACAACCAGCAGGACCCATATTAACAAACCCAAACTTCCTTCCACCTACGGTATGAATCTCCTGAAATCAAAGTTATCATGAATTTTTAGAACTATATGAACAAAAGGAAGTAGCAGAAGAGGATAAAGTAAGAAACTTTGAAGTTTAATTAACTGTTATAACGTTACTTTGATGGCGGCTGTTAGATTGCCAATGACAATATCAATGAATTGTTGTTGAGAGTAACGAAGAAACACACTTGAATTTGAGACGAAACGTGCTCCATAATCATTGGCTCCAATGCTAATCAAGTGTACAGCTTTGGACAAGAATGCTTTAGCTTCTGCATTCCCCAGTTTCTTCCTCAGAGCATTACTTACATTCTTGTAATAACTCACCTGCGTATTCAGGTCTAACACCTACAAAAAGGCAAGCAACTAAGGGTTTCTTACATTTTCCTCAATAACATGACCAAGTCGTGACTATATATATATATATATAAATGGTTCTGGCAGAGGGTAAATTAATCTCACATATCGGGGAGGAGCTGTTTCAATCAAAGCACCAGCTCCAAACAGCTCCAGCTGATGCAAAATTTATCCCATAAACATAGTAATTTTCAGAATCTGGATGCAGGTATGGAAATATCAGCGGCAATTTGGCATATTCAGCTGCAACAACAACAATTCAATTCAAGTAATTTCAATTACTAGCTATGTCATGCAACAAAAAAATCTTAAAAATTAGCCACTGGGGTTAATCTGCAGGCATCTTATATATATATACATATATGTGACTATCTAAATGGGTAGAGGGTGAGCCTTGGACAACAGCAAGATTACTATCATGTGGTCTAGAGTTCATAGGTTATGAAAATAAACTCTCCAATTGTAGAGTTAAGTTTATATATATTTATCTTTCTCCAGACCTGGCCTAATAGAAGTCTTATACAATAGATCACCTTTTTATGGTTCATCTAACTGGGTCATATTTGAGGATCATCTAATCTATTTAGGATACCCTACCAAAGGCACTTTTTTTTTTAGCATTTACACGTACTCAAATTCATGAACCTGTGAAACACTTTTATTATTAGGACTAATGAATGTTGGCAATCTGCAGGCATCTTTAAGATAACAAAAATGTTTGACCCAAACACAGAACTTAAATAGCGTACAATGAAATCTGGAATAACACGTCCATCAGAGAATCTACCAGTTGGGTAGTTGAAGAAGGTTTGACCATATGGGGGATAGTTAGCCTTGCTTGCTGGAAAAGAAGGGCTGAGATAGTTATTAATTCCTACGTCGAACAGTGAATCCCCAAATACAAACAAGGCAGCTTCTTTCTCATGCAACAAGCATGTATTATTCCCAGAACAGTTTCTGATTTGGATAGAAGAAATACCCAAAAACAACACCCACAAATACACATGCATCATCCTTAAAGTTGCGATATTGGCACTTACTTCTCACTGATCAGTTTCATATATTATTTGCTTTCCTGGGATTTGGCTTCTCTCTTAAATTAATAATATAATAACCAGAGATAATGGTTCTAGTCAAGTATGTAGGCTGATTTCAATACACGTTCTCTCAAATAAGTTAGAATATGCCAATATGGATAATGACATCGATGAGGACTAAGGGCAACGCCATAGTCTGAACCGACAAGGGTACAAGTTGTTTTGAAAAGTAAACTGAGATCACTTTTCACTTCTGATTTGTCAGAGCTGTCAGCCTTTAAGAGTTGACTTTGACTCGCAGTAGAGTGTAATACTCGTACTCTTCCAAAAAAAACGGAAAAAAAGACGTTTTTAACTGATTCACAAAATTAAGGAATCTTACATAAGATAAAATTGACATATTTTACTCTTATTATTAAGGAATGTGATTTTCAATTATATATTTAATTATTTCTCTTGTCAGGGATGAAAATGAAAAATAATGTGCTTGTTTGGAATCATATTTGGGACCTTTAAAAGTGTTTATTTATATAAATTGAGATAAAATTCTTCTTACATATTTACCTTGTATATTATAAATGATGATTAAAAAATTATTTTTGAAAGTTCCAATAATTATTTCAAACAAACATAATAATTAATTACCTTACCAACTTTTTATATTTTAAATCCAAACGAGTAGCTTAGCTTACAAGTAATTGAGGGGGAGAAAACTCCAAATTTATTTTCATACAAAGAAAAATAAGGTACAAGAATGGAAGAAAATATTCGTTTAAGCAATCAAAGTGCAACAACTTATTTATTCAAAAAAGAAAAAAAAATTACTACGACAACTTAAAGTTCAAAGAGTTGCTTCATGTTGTAAGGCTTATTGAAGGTGAGATTTGCAGACCACATTAAGTTCGAAAAATACTGATTAGCCGTGTCAGTGAGATGAAGAGAGTCGAAGAAGACGTGGTCATTCACATTTTCACATAACTTGTACTTTTTTATTCCTCTTTTACCCCCACAGCTATCATCTCCCCTGTAGGCTCCACCTCCACAGCATGCCACTTGCCCTTCTCTGAATCCTGCTCATCAAAATTCATATAATTCAACGAATACCACAAGTCACAACCACGAGATTCTATACATATAAAGAACTTTTAATTCTTCTTGAAATTTGATTATCCTCAGATTTGAAAGTTTTTGCTTCTCACAATCACAAACTTCAATTAAGTTCCATTTAATATCCTGAAATATCTTTTTTTATTTAATATTTTAAAGTAATTTTCGGTGCATTCAACATCATAAAATGTCATTCCAGTAGTACTCATTATACTAAAATTAAGGTGTTGTTGCTACTAAATACTTTAAGGGTAAAGTTCTACAAAAAAAATTACTGGGTTCTATGAAAAAATTCCTTAGAACGACGAATACACCAAAATTACTTTAAAACACTAAGTGCTACTGAAAACATAATTAATGTTGCTTTTAATTATGCTCTACATTTGATTATCTTGGGATTTGAGAGTTTCTCAGCCTTAGTATTCAATCCTGAAACAGGGGCTGCTCTGTTTTTTGTTTTTTTTTTTTGGGGCAACAATTTGCTTAGCTATGGAATGTTGAAAAATAAGAGTTTGAAGACACATACCATATTTAGAAGGGTACTTCATCAACTGAGAAAGTGAACTGTGGAAATCAAAGACAGAGTATTTGAACCCCAAGAGCTGTTTCTGAAGCTTGTGGAGCATTCTGGGAAATTCAACATTGTGTAGCCTTGCAGATTCTGTCATCTCTTCATTACATTCATATCCTTTTACCTGAAACCTAATGCCCGGAGTGCAACCTATGGGACCAATATTCACAAACGCAAATTTCCTTCCTCCCAGGTTGTGAATTTCCTGTAAAACAACATAGACTTTTACAATCCTGAACAAATGGGTAGGACCAAGATAAAAGAAAGGAAGAAACTTGGTCATTAATTTCTGCAACACACACTCACTTTTATGGCTTCTGAGATGTTTCCAATCACAATATCCACGAACTGGTGCATGGAGTAACGTTGAAGAACACTGATATTTGAGATGAAACGAGCGCCATAGTCATTGGATCCAACGCTGAATAGGTTCACTGATCTGGACAACAATGCTTTGGCTTCTTCATTCCCAAGTTTTTTCCTCAGAACATCTCTCACATTCTTGTAATATCTCACCTGTGTTTTTAGGTCTACCAACTGGCGATATAAACGTAAAGATAGTAGTATTAACGTTAGAGATAATCAATTCAGCAGCTGATATCTCAAAAAGTAGTATAATATAATTAAGCAATGTCTCATATATATAATGATGGCTTAAAAGGGTTAATGTGTCGTCATCAACGTTAATAAATGACCACATTTGGACAAAAAAATATAATGAGACTAATTAATGACGTCTTACAATTCCTTCACTGGTTTCAACCAGAGCTCCGGATCCTCCTGATGCAAAGTTAACCCCAAATACATAATTATCAAGGGACGATGCTGGATGCAGATATGGTAGTAACAACGGTAACTTGGCATATTCAGCTGCATCCACAACAAAATTTAACTCAAAAAAACACTTCACAAAACCAGACAAGTTCTAAAAGAATATATTTTGATGATGATTCATGTAACATTCCAGTGTCTCACTCTTGAAATTGTTCGCTATGGCCCATTTCCCCTCAAGGTTTTAAAACGTGTTGAGAGTTAATAGGGCCACAAAGCGTATAATTTGAGAGTTAGGCGTTGGGGTGTTACAATCACTTTTTATACCAATAAAATCAGGGATGACCCTTCCATCAGAATATCTTCCGGTGGGATACTTGAAGTAAGTTTCTCCATATGGCTCGTAGTTTGCTTGAGCTGAAGTGGTGGTGTTGATGTAGTTATTGTTTCCCACATCAATTAGTGAGTCTCCAACTATGAATAGAGCTGACTGCTTTTCCGGCAGGCAGATTTTGCTTTGGCAGCAAGTCATTTGGATAGAAACAATTGCATAAGAAACCATGAAATACATGAAAACCCTCAAACTTCCCATATTGGCACTTCTCTCCAATGTTTCCGCGTCCAAAAGTTGGTTACGAATTTCACTATTTATGGTCCTCGTTAGAGTATCCCCCCCCTCTAATCCTGTATAATCTCCTGAATTTTGAGTTATCTTCAAATAACTTGTTTAATTCTTAATTAAACTTGGAAGAAGTCTCTCTAAACTTTTGAATTTACGTAGATGATTAACTTTATTGTTGTAATTTGTCTCATGGGTTAAATTGCGTTTGTTTGATCATAGCAAGCAGATTTGAAGTAGACAGGAAAGGAGAACTATTCAAAATTAGGCACTGATTATTTCGTTCAAATGTCATAATTTGTTTGTCATTGATGACGAATTTGAGGGAGACTAAATAAGTTTCTTCCCTAGTAAAACATGGTTGTTGGGACAATATATTTCAATAACCCCCCTCCACCCAAAAAAAAAAAAAGTTTTTTATGCCAATCTTCCAAAAATTCCTTTTAAAATTAAAACCCCAAATTCAAAGAAAAATTATGCGTTTTTAACATTAAAAATTAGTATATTATTTTTAAAAGAATAATTTCAACTTCTAGAAAAATAAAATGTTAAAAAAATAATAAATTTTGCAAGAACTTCTCAATTATAAGATACTTTTTTCAGAAATTAACAAATAATTTCAATTATAAATTGTACATCGAATACTTTTCCTGTATTCCAATGGACATGCCATACAATTACTAACGTCTATATGTCAAACTTCAAATAGTATACTTTTATAGCAGGTTTGGTTTGATATATGGGGGAGGACTAAATCTTGATACAACTAAGAGACCGATTATAATATTTAGTTGGGTGTATGTAATATAAAAAATTATATTTTTTAATTTTAATTATATTATTTAGTGTAATTAAGATTATAATATTAGGATTGATAAATAGAGATGCAAACATTCTATAATCAAGTGGAAAAGACATGATTACCATTATAATTTTTTAATTTCACCAAAGTTTCTATCCATAAATATTGTTAAATATTAAATAATTTCTATCATAAAATATTAAAAATTAATTAATTCTATAAAAAAATAAAAAAAATTTCCTCAATAAAAAATTTACAAAATTATATTCCACCATTAAAAATATTAAAATATCACATTAAATAATATTTTCACCATTAAATATTAAAAAATTAACATGAACCCAACTTGTACATTGCATAATATTTTTACTATTAAATATTAAAAAATTATTATGAACTTAACGTATACACTGCACAAATTTAAAAAAAAAATTATCATTAATCCAATATATACATTATATATGTGTGTGTGTAGAAAAGGGTAATTTCATCTTTTACTATATTATTCTCATATATTTTCATTTTCAATGTAATTCAACCAATTTTTTTTATGTATATGCATCATCTTTTCATAATAAAGAATCAAACAAATTCATGTAATCATCATTAAATTCCATTCAATTACATTACATTATATTTTATTACATTACCTCCAATTATGTGAATCAAATTGATACTTAGTCTTTCCTTAATCCTATGATTTGAATCATAGGAAAGCTTATTAGTTATTAATTACTATTACTACTTCTAATCCAAATTATAAGAACCAGTTAATTTTTTTTGGGAGATTAATGATACTAATTAAATTACTTAAAATATTTATATTTATTTTTTTTCTTCAGACTAATTTGTATGACTTATAAACCGATATATAATTTAATCATACATAATATATGATATAATTAAGTAACTTATTTAGTTTTCTTAATCTCTAAAAAAAAGTCAACTAAAAGGATCTTATATTTAAGACTGAAGGCAGTATTAGAGTTTATGTTCCCCTCCTTCTCACAGCCATATATACAATAAACTAATGAGCACAATTCAAACATCAAAATCAAAGGTGCTTGCCATGAAAAACTGGAGAAATGTTGAGCAGCAGAATCTGTAGGATGAACAGAATCAAATAACACATATTCCTTAACATTCTCGCATATTACTCATTCTTCACAACAAGCCACTTCCCGTTCTTTGATACCTTCCCAGCATCAATTACAAATCATAATTGCTTACAAGATTACTAGCTAATTAAAAAAAAAAACAGATATTAGCTACATAGATTCTTATTATTTAGATAACTGTTAAACAATGAGCCCAAGTATACTGACTGAAATAATACTCTGATTTCATTAACCAACAACAAAACGTATCATACCTGTAGATTGTATTTATGTTAATTTTTTAATATTTAATGACAAAAATATTATTGAAAGGAGATATTTTAATATTTTTTTAACGGTGAGATATAATTTTTTAAATTTTTAAATGAGGAATATTTCTTAAATTTCTATATTATTAATTTTTTTAATATTTAATGGTGATACTTAAAATTATTTAATATTTCACCATATTTATGGATGGGCACTTTGGTTTATTTAAAAAAATTATAATAATAGTAATATCATTTTCATTAGATTACATGATGTCTGCATCTTCATTTATCAGTCCTAGTAATGTAATCCTAATTATATTAAATGACGTAATTAGGATTATAAAATGTACTTCTATTTATTTTATATAAATCTAACCAAATGTTATAATCATGTTATTATATATAATCTTCTTCTCATGTAATCGAACCAAACACACTATGTAAGATAAGCATCATTAATGTTCCGTGCAGAGACTCAAGTTATAAATTGATGAACTTTTTATTATTGCTTGGGATATAAGTATAGATCCAAGGTCTTTTTAGATTAAATGAGAGCGCAAGATAAGGGAAAAGTAAGGGAATATTGCCTCTTTACTTTGGAATTGAACTCAAGAGAAAGGTCAAAAATGAACCTTTTGAAGTACTTTCCTCTCTAGTTCCTGAAATCAAGCATATTCTGAAAAATGTGTTGGTACGTAGGTATAGGACTAGTTCTTACACACACACACATTCTTTAAATTATATGAATTTAATTAAAACTAGTCCGACCATAAAATCTTAAACTAGTATCTTAACCTGTTCAATTTCTTGCTGGCAAATATGACCTTATCAGATTTTCCAGTAAAAGCATATATATAAACATGTACTTTTCCAAAGCCGCCTCCTTTCAAACTTCCCATTCTTTAATTTTCAAAGGAAGTTAGTCTATCTTTGATGTGGATATCTAATATGCGTATATTTAAAATGTGATCTAATAATAAAAGTTAAGGATATTTGTCACATAGCTTACACCAGGTCGTTGATTCTCTATGTACATATTAATGTGAAAACCTTGTCAATGAGAAATTTATTAATGATTTTTTAACCGTGTTTTTGAGTCTAAAGACATGCTCTAGATATTATCAACTCCAAAATCCAACTCACCACCTAAACTTTGTATGATATATTCTTTACGCTATTCACTAGTATTCTAACAAAGACTTTTCTTGTTAATATTCTTTAGTCCTTAATATAAGATATATTTATCTAATTTAATTATATTAAGAAACTTAGTTAAGTTAGTTAATATTATATTTATATTATAAAATATCATAGTCATTTTTCTTAATTCCCTTATTCCCTCTCCTCATTGATTATTGTTGAGGGATCATTAATAGGGATATATTAGGAAAAACTTGATAAATATATTAAAAAAATATTTTATATTTAAGACCAAAATCAACTTCTCAAGTAGATTCTATATTAAGGACTGATGTGAGTATATTCTAATTGTTAATATATGCCATAGCAAAATATAAATTAATAACATCTTATCTATGCCAAACTATAACACATGGAACATAAAGATGAATCTTTTAAATAGCAACACTTGCAATATGTATAGAGAATCAGAAAAGTACAAATGGTCTTTATTTCCTTAATCCAATATATGATTTGTTAACTCATAGGGAAGCTTATTACTTCCTCAGGTTCAAAATATGCGAGTTAAATTTATGAGGAAGTGTTCTGTTAAAAAAAAAAATTATGAGGGAGTGTGATTTTTATATAAGATTTATTTTATTTTTGTCTCATCATTTAAGATGTGATTTTTAATTAATTATATGCCTCTTTATCTATTTTTTTTCACTCATGTTCTCTCATATCTTTTTCCACTCATTCTCTCTCCCACCCACCCTATCCATAAATAGAGATTTCTAGAAAAGCAAGTTCTACTTTTTACATATTTATTACATTTAACCAATTTTAACAAACTTTTTGAATTGCGTAATTTATTTATTTAGCTCTTATATTTAATGAGACAAAAATAAAGTGGATCTTATATATAAAGACTAAAGCTGAGAATAGGGGCCGACCTTTTATGGGCTGACCTGTTTAGGCCCAACTCCTGTAAAACCCTTAATTAATTAAGCTTGTGACCTTTCATGGGCTCGAGCCTAAACTCATTTTAATTCAAATAAAATTCACTTTCAAGTTTTACAATTTAGTTATTATTTTGCTTTGAATTGAGATACAATATTTTTAAAGCTCATCAATTTCTAGTTAAAATAATTATTTAATGTCTAAATTAGCCTATTTTTTAAAAGTTTAAATGAATAAACCATTATAGAAAACTAAATAAATCAAATCATTTAATAAGTGTTATCTTATTACCAATACTCTATTAGGTACTTATGTGTCTCTTATATTGATAATTTAAAATAATAATATTACATATATTAATTTATTTTTTTAAAAAATTAAACGGGCCAGGGCTGGCCGTTTTAAACCCAAGGCCTTCTTATAGGGTTGATCCTTTTAAATCCAACTTATTTTAAAGACTCTAAATCATAAACTCGGACTTTGACAAGCTCAATCCAATTTCTTAACTCTATAAAAGACTATATTCCCACACAAGTTTGACTCTAATATTTGATTATGTTCATCATTCAAACAAAGCAGCTCAACATTTTGCCAACCTCATGTGGAGTGGACATTAATGATTTCACTTACCCTTACAATCATCGATTTAGCACTTTCCTTTTACTTTGTCATCCTTCACAACACTGCTAACACTGCTAACCATCCTTCTATGTTTGGACTTGCTCTCTGTCCCTTGAATGCCGCCACCTAGATCCAGATGACCATCACAACAAACAAAGAAATAAGAATCCTAAGCCCAAAAAGGTGGATCCTCCAAGCCAGACAACCTCCCTTCGACTTGGGAGGTAAAATGATTAGAAAATTACCTTACCTGTAGATAGATCTTGGTCTCGCTAATAGTTTCCTATTAAGTATGATGATTTTTTTATAACAATATTGTCAGACCCAATTGTTATAATTTTAAATTTAGTTATATGTTAATAAGCTAATCATGAAGATAGTTTAATTTTATAATCATAAAATAAACTCTCACAGGTAATGTGTAATCCAAAAGACGCCTGAAACCCCCCCTTCTCTTCTCATCCACTTCACTCCTTTTTCTTTTCAAGCCTTGATCTACATTTTAATGGTTTAGATTTAGTTGAATACAAAATATTATTCTTATTTTCTTTGCTATAATCAAATCCAATAGTAGGTATAGGTAGAACTTTTTAGCTACCAGAGTCAATAGTATCTAATAAGTTTTTTTATTCACCTTTTTCTTTTATTGATTTTGTATCTTTTCTATCTTATCTTACTCTTCTATTTCATTAATTTTTCATAAGGATATTGAATAGTTACAGGTAAACGATTTGCGTGGGCTAAGGTAATCATGAAACTTTGACCAATGTATCTTGCAGCTCGTACTGTTTGTTGACCATAATTCATGAACCCAGTTACCATAAGAAACATATCGTGAATATCTATGAATATTTTTGTTTTGTTTCTTTCTCTTGTTTGAGACAAGTTATGAATATTGAATATCAATCTTTTACAGTGAAAATAGTCGAAACGAAGTTGTTAATAATAGATTGCCCAGAGAAATAGGTAAAAGAAATTTCCATGAATTATTCATATCAAAATCTAGCAATTTGTACTTAATTATTTTTCTTTTTATAATTTAATATTTTAATGATAATTTTATAAAAGATAAAAAGTTAAAGATTTAGTATAGATTTGCTTAATTAAGAAATTTTTTTCACATTAATCATTTTAACTCCATCTCTTAAAATGGATGTAATCATGCCCTCATTTAAAAACAAAATTTGTTTTTTCTGGCAAAAAACAAAACAAAAAAAATATTCGACATAGAGAATGAGGGAGGTAATTATATTTTGAAAATAAAGATTTAGTGTTTGCCTTCTATTTTTTTGGGGGCGTAGGTATCTTAATGTTAGTGAACATATCTCCCAACAGAGTTTTGAATCTTGGTTTGTCATATTATGTTTAACCTTTTTCGCTAGACTCAATCCTTATTAATGTGTTTGCTTATCTGTTCAATAGAGCAAGACTTACACTTGAATGTTAACCCCAAGTTCCATAGAGTAATTATTCAATGGGAGGTAATTATATTGGTGTGTTTATAATATGTTCAATAGAGTAACGCTTAAATGTTATTGGTTAAATCTCCTCCAATAATCTACCCCATGAATTGGAATGTTGAACCCATCAAACCACAAGCAGACATTAGCTAGACCTCTTGCAACAATCACATGACCTCTTACTAAACCCTTTTTTTAGGAAATGAACTAATCAATAGTGCCATGGGTTAAGATTAAGGACATCAAATGACAAGGAAGACGTTGGTCAAACCTTCACAAACTTGTGTCTAACATGATTAAAGGAATTAGGGTGTGTCTATGCTAAGCTCATCCCAAGCTTATGACGTATCAGTTCTTAGAAATAGAACTAGTAGAAGCGCACCCTAATTCTTTTTAACCCATATCATACACGTATGAGCCCTCCAATATCCATCAACTTTGGGAGCGGAAAATCCAATCCAAGCCCCATCCCAAGAATTGGGATGTTTTCTCCCTCCCTCTTAGAAGAATTTTTCCCTCAAAATTGAAGTGGGATTCGAACACATGCTATCTCTGATATGAAACCTTAAAAATGAAGCACTAGCCATTATGCCAAAAGGCACACCCCAATTTTTTTAACTCCGATCAGATACGGGTTCACTAATCTCCTATAACTTTATGGTCCATCAAGCAGAACCTAATCTACACCACCATACCCTAGACCGAATATGTGATTCCCTCCATCTGAAAGGAGATTTGTCCTCAAACCCTTTGATTGAAGTGGAATTCGAACCTGTGCAAGCTTTGATATCAAACCTTAAGAATAAAGCAATGACTATTGTGCCAAAAGGCACACCCTGATTTCTTTAACTCAGATCAGACACTAGTTCACTAGTCTCCAGTAACTTTGTGGTCCATCACAGGATGTGTCATTGCCTTCCTTTGAAAGGAGTTTTATCTTCGAACATTTCGATAGAAGTGAGAATCAAACTCTCTTATACCAAATCTTAAGAACAAAATGCTAATCATCATGTGAAGAGCTTAAACTAGTATCAGAGGGGCACTCCAACTTCTTTCCACCAGATCAGATATGTGCCTTCCAATCTCCATCAAGGCTTGAAATTTTCCCCTTATTGTTTATTTGTTTATTTAATGTTTTTATTTTTCATATAAAAATATATGATATAAATTATGTTTATGGAAATTATTTATATTTATCGTCTATATTTGCATTATTGTTTTTTTGGTGATTATTTATATTTATATTATGACAGTAAAAGAAGTGGGTTAGCGTCAATGGTTCTCCAAGGAACAACATATATAAAGCTCTTTTTTTTTAACCAAGAAAGGCAACCGATTAAATTATTTTTGAGAAAGTTAAATGTGGCACAAAGCTCATTTTTCAATAGGTATGTAAGCTCTGATACACAGGAAAGATCAATGGAAGGAATTATGTTGGTATCATCGCTGATAAGGAATGGAGGAAGAATGTGATGGACGTTAAGAGGATTGAGGATATAATTATCTCCTTAAGAATGATTGTTGGGAAGGATATTATAAACATTATCAGTGTGTATGCACCTCAAGTAGGGGCAGCTGCACATCTTAAGGAAAAATTCTGGGAAGATTTGGAGGGATTAATTCAAAGTATCCCATTAACCGAAAAGATTTTTACTGGGGGAGATCTTAATGGACATGTTGGTAAGAAAGTAAGACCTCATGCAAGGGCTCATGGTAGTTTTGGATTTGGGATGCTCAATAATGAAGGTCAATCTATTATTGATTTCTCCCTTGCATGTAACCTCAAGATTGTTAACACTTGCTTCAAGAAGCGAGATGAACATTTAATAACATACAAGAGTGGAGCCGTAAGGACACAGATTGACTTCTTTTTGGTAAGGAATTCTAATAGACGTTTTTGTACTAACTGCAAAGTGATCCTGGGGGATGGCGTGACAACACAACATATGATTTTGGTCCTTGATGTGAATATTAAATATGTAAAACAAAAGCGCCGGCAAGTTTTAAACCCAAGGGTCAAGTGGTGGTAATTGAACGGAGATTTTTAAGAGAACTCTCCTGGAGGAAGGAGAGTGAGAGTTTCGGAGTAATGCTAATGTTATATGGGAAAATATGTCTAAAAAAGTCCAACAGGCTGCTAAAGCAACTTTGGGAGAATCAAAAGGTCTTGGTCAACAAGACAAAAAGAGACTTTGGTGGTGGGATGAAAGTGTTCAAGAGAAAAAAGATTGTTTTAAAGCCATACACTTATGTAATAATGCTGAAAATTGAGAAAGGTATCGCATGGCTAAAAAGGAGACTAAAAAGGCTGTGAGTGAGGCGCGTAATAAAGCATATGAGGAGTTTTATAAGAAGTTAGGAACAAAGGCGGGAGAGCGCAAGATTTACAAGATTATAAAGAACAAGGAGAGAAAATCGAAAGACTTGGACCAAGTAAGGTGTATAAAGGACGAAGAAGGAAAAATTTTGGTTACTGATGGAGATATTAAGGATATGTGGGAAGTCTACTTTTATAAGCTGTTTAATGATGGTGGGGAAGGGTCGTATTGTGATACGGAAGATTTGACGACTTGAGAAAGTGATCTCAATTTGTCATTTTACCGCAGGATTCGAATTGGCGAGGTTAAGGAAGCTCTTAAGAAAATGAAAAATGGTAAAGTTGTCGTACATGGTGATATTCCTATTGAAGTTTGGAAATGTTTGGGTGAAGAGAGTGTGTTATGGCTCACAAAATTATTTAATGAAATCTTACGAACCAAGAAAATGCCGGATGAGTGAAGAAAAAGTACTTTGGTTCCTATTTATAAGAATAAAGGGAATATTCAGAATTGTGCAAACTATAGAGGAATTAAGCTAATGAGTCATACAATGAAATTGTGGGAAAAAGTGATTGAACACAGATTAAGGTTGGAGACGGATATCGCTAAAAACCAATTTGGATTCATGCCAGGAATGTCTACAACAGAAGCGATTTATTTATTAAGGGGGTTAATGGAAAAGTATAAGAGTAAAGGAAGAGATTTGCATATGGTTTTCATTGATTTGGAAAAAGCGTATGACCAGGTGCCAAGAGATGTACTTTGGAAAGCCTTGGAAAAGAAGGGGTGAGTGTTGCATATATCAAAGCCCCATTCAGGACATGTATGAGGGGGTTACAACCAATGTTAGAACGCCTGGAGGTGTTACAAAGGATTTCCTATAAGAATTGGACTACATCAGGATCAACGTTGAGTCCTTATTTGTTCAACCTAGTGATAGATGTTCTAACTGAGCCTATAAAAGAGGAGATCCCTACATGCATGCTTTTTGTGGATGATATAGTTCTGTTGGCTGAATCCAGATAAGATATTAATTCTAAACTTGAGATATGGAGACAGACTTTGGAATTGAGGGGCTTTCGTTTTAATAGGAACAAAACTGAATATATGCATTGCAAGTTTGATAAAGGACAAAGCCAAAGGGAAGTGAAAGTTAAATTGGGAGGGCAAGTCATCCCACAAGTGACAAAATTTAGATATTTGAGATCAATTATACAACAAGATGGTGAAATTGATGGAGATGTCGATCACAGAATTCAGGACGGATGGTATAAATGGAGAAAAGCTACTAGAGTTATCTGTGATCGTAAAGTACCTAATAAGGTAAAATGAAAGTTTTATCGCACTGCTATAAGACTAGCATTGCTATATGGTAGTGAATGTTGAGCTTTAAAGGGAAGCCCAACATGAGCATAAAATGGGAGTCGCTGAGATGAGGATGTTGAAATGGATGAGTGGCCATACAATAAAAGACAAGATTCGTAATACTCATATACGTGAACGAGTGGGAGTGGCCCCTATTGAAGAAAAAATGGTAGAAAATCATTTGAGGTGGTTTGGACATGTTCAGCGTAGGCTTGAATGCTCCGGTGAGAAGGGTAGATCAAGCAGGATGGAGTCCTACTAAACGAGGTCGAGGAAGGCCGAAACGAACACTCAATCAGGTCATAGAGAGATACATTTTAATTAATAATATATCGAAATCTATGGTTTTTGACAGTACAATGACGTCGTGCGATCCATGTAGCCGACCCCACCTAATAGAATAAAGGTTTTGTTGTTGTTGTTGTTTGGGGGGGGGGGAGATAAGGGAAAACCAAAGACATAAGCTAAAACATACACTATGTAAAAGAAATTTATCAATAAAGAAATAAGACGAAACTGGACAAACGAAACTGGACAAACCCCCCAGGTGATCACAGTCTCTAGAAAAAGTCCATGCATCATACGGAAAACCGACTTCGAGAGGGTTAGAAGGCCATCAGCGGCATAATTTATTTGATTTGAAGCACTGAACCAACATAAATGATCAAAACATATTAATCACTCATAGATAATTGAAACAAAGTCAGTAAGGAAATTATGGTTCAACTACCAATCAACTTCACCTGCAATAGGTTTTGGTAATGTGAGTCTATCGCATTGGAATATTAGTATATTACTTTTTTTTTTTTTTGGTCTGAAGAAATTATGAAGTACCTGATGAAGTGCATTAAAGAAACTACAGAATGTCACAAAATCATCATAGTTGTCTCCTTTCAGAAAAGCAAATGCATCATCTTCTGACAATGAAGCTTTTCTTAATTGGTACTAAAATCCAAAAGTGAAAAGAAAATCTAAGTATTAGATATAAAGTCGATATGATATTAATAGTATCATTAACAATAATAAAGGAAAAAAGGAAAATCAATGCTCTTGTTTGATGCTTCAGGTATTTGTTCCTCTAACAAAACATGTAAAGCCTTAAACCATCCTTTGATCCACAGATATCTGATAACAAGAAGTTTATTTAACGCTTGCAACATATTCTTCCTATATAGCCTCAGCTGCATATCTAGTCTTCAAGTTCAACAAGTTAATTGGATATTAAAATAAAACTAGAAGATATAACAATGGTCTTTAGTCACCTTTATTATACTGAATAAAGCTTCATTCCAACTTGTCTTCAAGGGTTTATGTGCTTTGATCGGATTGCAAAGCCAAATGAAGTCTACACCCACATATATTTCCTCGATGATTCCGGTGGCTAACCCACTGCAGGATCAATGGATTGCAAGAAATAGGAAAGAAGTATGTTAATATAATGGCATTCTTTGGTAGAAAGCACATGATTAGAACAGTAATTTCAGGTTATCTACCTTGGGGGCATTAGCATCACTGTCAGTATATTGGTGAGCAATGTCATAGGAAGATAAAGATCCCTGTGGCCTAAGGAACTTGTAAACATGCCCGCTCTTGCTTCCATTCTAATCACGACAAACAATGAAGATCGGACATACAATTTAATACTTAATATAGAGATTTATCTTGCAACATGAAAGAATAATCAAATCATTAGCTCACCCAGAGTATAATTGGGATGGGTTTAAGCTTCTTTTATCTTTGATACAGGTCAACATTTTGCAATATTTGGTAAACCTAAAGACAAGAAAAAAAAAGAAGAAAAGAAAAGTGAGGTTTAGGAGTAAAAACAACGTAGCTGGGAAACCAATTTATGAATAAAATGTAAGTTTATATTGCAAGGCATTTTTATATCTGATGCTATCTCACTACAGACAGACATGAATCATGAGAAAATTAAAAATGTGTACTGACAATCAGAAACTCTTGGTGAAAACCAACCATTTGGCTCTGTAAAAAGGGGGCAACTGACTCAACATGTATTAACTAACTGAGCAACACAATCACCAAAGTCGTTGAAAAGCAGCTCCCGATAATTCACAACTCTTGGATATTCCTTGCATATAGCTGTGAGATGACCTGCGTCACAAAATATGAATTTTGAGTTTGAAGCATTAGAACAACACATGGAGCAATAGAATTGGTGCCGGCCACTAACAGGAAATTAGGTCTCGAGAAATTAATTTAAAGATAGCCCTCGATAAAGGATACCTGCTATTTTGCAGGTCGGACAACTTATCATTATTAATAAAATCACAGGAATTCTTTGGAACCAGCTTACATTTTCGTATGAGAAGATATTTGATCATGCAACCTTATTCATTGGTGTGTCAACATGTAATGTATAACCTAAAAATTTCAAGGATAGAGCATAGGAAGAAAGGAAATAAGTTTTCAGAGTGATGAGAAAGCAACAACATTCCAACACAAAGGACAAATTGTAGGCATTAAGTACATTGAATTAACCAGAAATTTACCAGATCATAATAAGCGGACAGTCTAGAATACTCAACATACAACTCAGAATTCACATTGAGAGAGGAAAATCCACTAACCATAGCAAACAATTGTTGAGCGAGCTTTAAAAGAAGGGACCCTGCATTCCCAAGTCTCTCCTCATACATCTGAACAAGCTCTTCATTTCCAACCCAGAATTCCTATACGCAAAACATGAATTTCTCATAAGTCAGTATATGGTGAAGTAAGAGCTGATAGCAAAAATAGAGGTCATTTCAAAATGTGTTCAGAATGAACATAACCCTCTCCTAGTAACAAAGAAAAAGGGGAGAAATTGATACCTGGAGGCACATGATGGAACATGATTCATAAAGCAACCAGTCCAGGATTCCTGGCCAAACATAATGATCTAAAATCACTTCCTCTAAGGCGTTGATTCTGTTTAAAACCACGAGAATCATGCAAAATAGAATCAGTAAAAGCCTCCAGAACAAATAATCCCAAACATCCATCACCACTCAAGCACAACAAGAATAATATGAATTTAGGTCCCTTGGAAAGAGAACAATATCCTGGAACAGTATGTAAAGTCTTTTTGAATGAATGATTCACTTCTATTCCAACACGTGGAGGAGAGGGAGAGAGAACAATACCTGAGAATCAAGTCGTTTGTAAAAAGGAGCCAAAATATTGAAAGTGGTACATGACACGCACGAGGTGTCCCTTTCCGCCACGTCCGTCATTGATGAGAAACCGCTACTATTATTAGTTCTCGAAAGATCTTCATTACTGTCATCAATACTCACAAGATGAGCAGAGTCCTTCGCTCTTCTCCAATTAAACTTGGATTTGGAACCTGCTGCTATACCCTGAACTCCAATCCCACTCATGTCAACTCCTCTATTTGAAAAATTATTTCTTTTCAAACAAATCAAAGAAATTTAAACGTATTTAACCCAGAACACAGCATATATATATATATATATATATATATATATATATATAGAGAGAGAGAGAGAGAGAGAGAGAGAGAGAGAGAGAATCACCTACCATTCTTAGAAATCTCGCCACTGTCGATAAACGGTGGCAGACTGATCGATAATAAAAATTGAACCGTTCAAAGCACGCTGATCCCAAAAGCTACACATGAGAGAGAAACAAGTCGGAAGCGAGTAATAGAGATGGCCAAAAAAAAAATTATCTCAACACGGAAGCTTTTAGTAGGCTATTCAAAGAACACTTACTAACCAGAGCATGCGAGGTGACTCAGGAGGCATCAGCTTCAGACCCCATTACTCGGATTAACATATGCCCATTCTCTAAATAAGGGACATGGGGGAAACACCCATTGGGAGCAATGGGTTACAAATAACAGTAAAAATAAAAATTATGTGCAAGACAGAACAGAAATCATTTAAATAAAAAAAAGGGTACACCAGCATGATTTCACAAAATCTGATACCCAGCACAATAGGTAATCAGCTTCTATCTGCCCCCACTGACAGAACAAGAAAAACTAGTGGCAGAACGATCGTACATACTCGATCCAGGCGACAAAATTTCATCACGTATTCAACAATTTGACGGGGTGAAAATCATAAACAGGGATCAAAAAACACATGAGCTGAAAAGGACACTATACAAAAGAAACTTATCGAATTAGGGGGGGGGGGGAAGAAAACCTTGGACAAAGCCCCAGAAGATCACAAACATGTAGAAAAAGTCCATGCATCATCATCAAGGAAGCTTGGCTGAATCTAAGAAAGGTTTGGCGTCGACCTCTGATCCACGTTGCTGCCGAGACAGGAAGCCAATCGATTCAGTTTTTCGCAAGCTATGGTGGAGCCACCGTTGATCTCCATCTCGAGATCGGGAGAAAGGTGATGGGCTCAGAAAAGTATTGACCGAATGAAATTGGATTGGAACGAAGGAATCAAAGAAGAGAGGATGGACGGATTGGTGTGATATGGGAATGCGAAAAGACGAAAGGAGTAAGCAAGCTAATACTAACCCTATAATTTTGATTCCCTATATGACCGTTGGAGCGGAACCTCTTCCTTGAGCGTCAAGAATGACTATCTGGCAGTCTGGCACCACTGCACCAGCAAAATGACCGTTGGAGCTGAACCCCTTCTTGATGAACAGCTAGTTGGGCTTGGGCTTAAATTACTAGGCTCAATAAGATCTACAGAAAACAGTTTCACAAATATATCTCCAAAAACTTGTGTGTATGTCTCCCCGAAAACAACATATCTCTAGCTCTCAAAAAAAAAAAAAAAAAAAAAAATCAGGTGAAGTTGTTATTAAATACACCTCCCAATTTTAATAAGAGATATATTTAGGAAGTTGATATTAGTCCTAACTATAAAACATAGTTTTTATATTTATCAATTTTTTCTTAATTTACTCATATAATGTTTTCTTAGAAAAAATTAATAAGGAAATGAAATGAAGGAATTAAGGATGATAACTAGGGTATTTTAGAAAATACATGTCATATTAATTAATTTCTTTAATCTAATTAAATTAAAAAAATATGTCATATATTAAAGATATATTAAAGATAGAAAGGGTACTACTTATAAGAAGGATAGGAGAAGGAAGGAGTTTTGTTTCTATCAGAAACATTTGTATCTTATATTTTTATTCAAGTTTTTTTTTTAAAAAAAGAGTTTTTTAAGCGTATATATATATAAGCAATTCATTGTCGTGTAACTTTCATCTGCTCCCGCCAAAGCAATAACTTCTGTATAATAATAATATAATACTCCCTCTTAAGTTTAATATAAGAGTTAATTGATTTTTTTTGGAGAGATTAAGTAGGTTAAATAAAATTATTAATCATAGCGTGTGTTTTATATTATCAAATTATATATCAGTTTATAAATAAAAAAATTATTTTACAAAAAATGTTGAATATAAATATTTTAAAATTATTTATTTAATTTTTCTGAAAAAAATTTAAATAAGTCTTATATAAACACAGAGGAAGTAATAAAAATAATAATAGGTTGTGAGAGATCGTGGGTGCAGGCTTGAATGGCTGATTGGCAAAAGTAAGTAAAAGATGAGAAGGCAATAATTGAAGGAAGGCAATAAACAATAACACTTGTGTGACATTTAGGGTCTGCATGGTTTGAGCGTCGGGAAAGGGAGGTGGGGGAATGGGTAGGAAAATTTTGTATATTTTTTTTCTCTTCTTTTATTTTATATTAAGGATTCCTCCCCTCCCTCCAGCTTTAAACCAAATACACCTTTAGACTATATTTAACTCGATGGAGGGGAGGACAGGGGAGGGATTTAAATGGAGAGGAGAGGAGGGGAGGGTTTGAGAGAGATTTTCTTTTACCTTGTTTGGGTTGACAAAAAGAGAGGGGAGGGGAGGGATTTTAATAGTATTATGTTTGGTATAGGAGGAGAGGGGAGGAGAAATATTTTTATATGAACAATTTTGCTCTTATTTCATTTAATTTATAATTAATAACGTTCTAACATATTTAATAAAATATAATTATATAAGGAACTTAATACATAAAATTATAATTTTATAATTATAAAAATTAAATAAATATAATTATAAATGACATTTACTATATAAAATTATAATTTTGTAATTAAATAATGAGAAGGGTATTGTGAGAATATTTTAAAATGGTATGGACATATTAGTCAATTTAAGCTCAAACATTAATATTTTCCTCCAAATCCCCCCAATTTTAGAGGGGAGGGGAGGGAGAATTTTAGAAAATTTCCCCCCCTCCTAAAATTTTTAGTTATTCAAATAAGGGAAGGGGAGCAAAATCCCCCCATTTCCCTCCTCTCCCCTCCCCTCCCCTCAGGATCTGTTTGGTATGACGGATTTGAAGGGGAGGGGAGGAAGGAACAATTTTTATAAGTTGAATTTAAAAAAATTAAAGAAGTGAGGTTACAAAATTTT
This sequence comes from Albizia julibrissin, assembly GCA_037074505.1. Lineage (NCBI taxonomy): Eukaryota > Viridiplantae > Streptophyta > Magnoliopsida > Fabales > Fabaceae > Albizia > Albizia julibrissin. The sequence continues at coordinate 4,663,589 of CM073487.1, read as the reverse complement.
AATTTAGATAAGATGTAAAATAAAAGAATAAAAAAATTAATTAAAATCTTTTAGCCCAACTTTTCTCTTTTTTTTGAAAATTCAACTAAAATTTTTTTTCCCTCCATCCACTTTCCCTCCCCTCTCCTTATAGCTAACAAGCCCTTATGGAAACTTCTTGATCCCATGTCTACCTCGCATTGTCAAATAAGGAATGATTCAAATTTTACATTTTTTTAGTTACATGGAAAGAAGGGTCACTTGATATGTGCAGTATAAGATCTCTTAATTTTGGGTTCCAATTCAGCTTCACAGGAAGTATATGATAACTATTTCTCCTTTTAAATCTATAGTGGAATATGGTTTTTCAATTTTCCCTTTTTTATGGTTAAATCATGTGATTTCTAAAAAATACAAATATCTTATTATAATATTATCTATTTATGCCCTTATTTCATGCACATGCAGATAGTGAAATATAGAAATAAGTTACATCTGAGAGATGTGAGGAATATTTCACTATATTATTTTCATTATGTGATTTTGTCTTTAGTATAATAAGGTTTCTTCCAATATTTCAATCACTAAATTATATTTATGTGTAAAAACTTGTTTCAACCAAACCTATGCACATATACTTCGTTGATAAATGATAAATAAAATATTTACATATTTATTTTTTCTTATATAATGATTTTATGAACGATATTTGAGTTTAATGTAATGAATTTGGGTGTAATTGATAAATAAATAATGATTTTCTTTTGACAGCCCCGTACAGTACCATATTAAGAAGATACTGAAAAGATATTTTTAAGGGATGGCACTGTAGCAAAATACTCTTTACTGTTCATACGCCTGCAGCAATACAGCATTATAGCAATATGCACTGTAGCGGCACTGTTCGGATTCACTGTTGCGTCGGTGCAAAAGTGGGTCGGTGCAGAAAATGTTTTTCAATGTTCCAGTGCATTTACTGTAGCACAATACTGTATCACTGTAGCAATTTACTGTAGCACCTGAAAATTGAAGTCTAAATAGAGGTTCTTGGCATCCTAAAATGAGGAGGAAGGAAGAGAGAGAGCTTCTATTTTAGAGAGAGAGTTGTTATTTTAGAATTTATTTCTTACATTTTTTTACTTCTTGCATGTCTCCTACATGGATGGTTTTACCTCCTATATGGAAGGTTTATGTAGTCATCCTTTATGGAAGGTATAGGTTGCCACCTACATGGAAGGTTTTACCTCCTATATGGTAGGTTAGATTTTCCATTTTCATGCATCTTATAGTTGTATTTTTACATTTTTATAATTAATTTTTATGCAATATTTATGATGTTTGTAATTTATTTTGGTTTTGTTTTTAATTTTATCATGAGCTAAAATTTTCTTTTCTTAGGGTGATGACGTAGCTTACTAATGACGGATTGAATCTTAACTCATTAATTCTAGTTTTAATTTTTCCTTTATGATTGAGTTTTAATTATGGTTCTTTTTGCTTTCAATAGATTAATCACCTTTTGGATGCTTTTAATATGCATGTTGAGACCGGAAGGAGATGCATATGTGTGGATCCTATAATCAAAATCATAATTTGCATATGAAATATGAATATATTCATATGAGTTGTGTAGTCTTAATGAGTTCCATAAATCTTAATGCATGATTTCTTACTTAAATTTATATAGGAATATATTAGGTTAGAAATTAATTATAGAATTACTTGACCTTGGAAGAGGCTAGTAATTAAATTAAGGAAACTCGACTATCAATCATATAGAAATAAATTGGACTAGAATAGATAAGTGATTCAATTCAAAATTTGTTAAGTAAAATCTAATCCTTAGGACTTTTACTCATATTTGTCTTCATATCACTTGTATTCATATTTCATCATTTTTATTTTGCAATTTCAATCACAACTAATCGACCAACTAAATAGTACTAAGATTACCAATTTGATATTTAGTTATCAATCATTGTGAAAACGATACTCTACTCACTTCTATATTACTTATTTACAACAGTGTACACTTACATTTTCTAAATACATCATCCTACACTCATAACAATAAACGTGTATGAATTAAGTAAAGCTTTGCCTTTATTGATGATGAACGTTCTAATCTTTAGTAAAAGCAGAGTGGCTTAGAGAAAAGATGGATCTCTAAAAGGATGGGAAAAAGGGTTTTAAAATCAAGCTTAGTTAGCTTATACTCAATCTCCTCCTCTTCCTCCTCCTCCTTCGTCTTCTTGTTTGAAAAACTCATAATAACTTCACTGCTAATAATTGCATTTGCACAGCTATTGAAACCCCACATGTTTGCTGCAATTTCTGTATCATTTCCTTTCTTTTTTCTTTTTTCTTTCCTTTTCGCCCTCTCTCCTTTTTAACATCATTATGGGGCCTCACCCCTCAATTCCTTTATTTATCATGTAATTTAATTGTTCTCTCCCTCTTTTTAAATCTACAAATTTTATCCAATTCAAGCCCCTCTAGTGGCTTGCTTTAAGTTAATATTAGTTCCTCCTATTTTGATTATAGGATAAATTTAACTATCTTTGCGGTTCTTAAATAGGGGTAGCTAATATATTTAATTTTTTTTAAATATATGACTTTTTAATTTTGCTCTCACTGAAGTTAATAACCACAATAGTGTGTTCACGAATTAAACAAATATAACAACTAGAGACAATAATATTTAAAAAAAGAATCGAAGTATCAGTCCTATGTATAAAAAGTTCAATAATGGAATTATGTGATTTAAAAAGTGGTAAAAGTTAGTTAAAAATAATAAGTATGTTTGAAATAAACTTTATTTTTTAAGTATGCTCTTATTTATGTGAGGCAAGTAAGAGAAAGAAATAAAGTAAATATGGATATAGTCAATCTTTTAATTAATATAATACATATAATTAATGAGGAGTACAAATAAAAAAAATTATTAAATGTTAAGAAAAAAGTTATTAGGCTCTTATAAAAAAATTAAGACAATTCAATTTTTAGATTTTTATAAAAAAGACTGAATAGAGTAAATCTTTGCTTGATGTTTAGAATCAACCAAGGCTTTGAAACTTTGCTTTAAAATTTTGATGGGGTGCACTTTTCAGGAAGTAGAATTACAATAAGCATATTACAGTAATAATTGACTTACTTCTTAAAATATTGTTAAATAAATACAATATTTTTAATGTTAAAAACACAAATACCCTTTTTTACAAAGATACTATTTCTTTTTGCAACATGCGAGCTAGAACGAACGTCTATGCAACTGAAATGTTCTGAGTGCAGCATTTTTCAACTGCCCATGGATTATGTCTAGACTTCTAATCATTGATCAAATTGTGTTATTTAACTCTGAAAGAGATTAAAGAAACCATTTAAATTCACACCAATAACACATAAGTTATAGTATCATAACATAAGGGAGAAAAAGAGACCAATAATATTGATTTTTTTTTTAAAAAACCAATCATACTGAAATCTACAATGTCACATTTTAATACTAAAAAATAATTTTTTTTATAGTTGATATATATTGTCATGCAGTTTATTTTAATTCATAATTCAGTGTTAATTTTCTAATTACGTATATATATGCTGTCTTGAGTAAGTAAATAATGATTTCATTTTTTTGTAATTAACTTTCTATTAAAGGCAAGATTGATGGTAATTCGTTCAATTCCTCCCTTCGTCACAAAACACAAAATGCAAGCAATATATGACGTGGATAATGTGTTGACAAGGTGGGACACGTGGCGATGCAAGAGGCGAGGTCCATCAGTAATTTTTTACCGAATTGATATTCCGTCAGTAAACTAATTTCCCACGTGAAATGCAGCAATAAAATGGATTTTGTTGGTAATCTCGGTAATTCCAATTCTGTCGCTAATTCTTCAGTAATTCAGGCAGTAAATTGAAATTCAGTCAGTAATTCTATCAGTAATAAGCTTTTTCTTGCAGTGAAACAGCCTCACTCCGTAAAAAAAAAAAAAAAAAAAAACACAAGTTCGAATTTAGTAAAAGAAAAGTGAAATTTTTTACCCTATAAACTTCAAAATAAATTATATCCTTAGCCAAATCTTATAAATATTATCTCTTATCAATTTTTTTACGATTAACCGTTTTTTAATGGAGTGAGATAATATTGCTATGTTTTGAAAGTTTTAGGACGATATTAAATCTAAAAAACTTGTAAGGCAACATTAATCATAAACGAAAACTTTCAAAATAAATGCCGCCGAACCCTTTGAAGATTTGAGGGTGAAACATATAAAAGATCATAAACAATGAAAGGAGGTAGATTATTACTATTAGAGTTAAAAAGAAAGGAAGAAACTTGGTCATTAATTTCTGCAACACACACACACACTCTTTTATGGCTTCTGTGATGTTTCCAATCACAGTATCCACGAACTGGTGCTTGGAGTAACTTTGAAAAACACTGATATTCTCCTTCTACTGAAAGTTATGCAATAAACCTAATTAGCACAATTCAAACTAGATCAAAATCAAAGAGTTGTTTGAGATTTGTAAGAGTGAGTGAAATCATTTTTGCAGTCCCCATGAGGTTGGCGAAATGTTGAGCGGCAGAATCTGTAGGATGAACAGGATCAAATAAATAATACATATTAATATATGCAGATAACACAGATAAGCATCACTAATGTTGCGTGTAGAGACTCAAGTCTCATTTAAAAAGTTACAAATTGACGAACTTTTTATTAATATTGCTTGTGATATAAGTATCGATCCAAGGTAATTTTAGATTAAAGGAGAACGGCAGATAAGGGAGAAGTAATGGAATGTTTTTGCTTTGTAATTGAGCCTCAAGAGAAAAGTCAAAACTGAACATTCAATGACTTATCAGGTTCTGAAGAAGACTCTATACAAACAACAAGCAAAGTAGAGATAAGGGGGAAAAATTCGCCCATTTTAAATTTTTTATTGATAAATATGACCTTAACAGATAGTCATTTAAAAGCATTTATATAAACATATACTTTTTAAAGCCGTCTCTTTTCAAACTTCCTATTCTTTAATTTTCAATGCAAGTTAGTATATATTTGGTGTTGTTTGTTATCTAATATTCTTTCATTTAAAATGTGATCTAATAATAAAAGTTGATCCATATGGTAATTAAGGGTATTTGCCACATAACACAAGGTCATTGATTCTTGTTGTTGATGTAAAACCCTTGATTGTGGATAATTTATAAGCATTTCAGTAAGTGTTTTTTTTTGAGTTTGGCGATATACTCTAAATAGTATCAACTAGCTCTCGGACCCAGCTCATCACCTAAGCTTTTTAATATTAAAGAAAAATGTGATATATATATAAAAGCTCCAATAAATCCAAATCCAAATGAGACAGACATATAGTTATTTCAGCATACTTTTTATAAAGGTCGCATCCAATATTTTTCTTAAAAGATAATATCAGGTCTTTCCTATTCATCCTAATCATAATTGGTCAAAATTTTACGGTCTGCATTGTCTCCAACAATGCTTGCTTAGCTACTTTTATTTTACTAGTTTTTCCCCCTTTTTTTTTTTTCCAGAATGGATGTCATGTTGTAATAGCTTCATTATGAAATACATATGATCACTCCAAAAAAAAAAAGAAAGAATTTTTGTTTGAGTCAATAACCTGTATCGATCAAACAATGACACACTTTCAATATATATATATTCAGATTAGAATAGATGATATATTCTTACGGCTATTCACTAGTATTCTAACCATAGTATTTTAAGTTTCTAACCATCGAAGACTTTTCTTGCTAGGTATATTCTAATTGTTAATGTATGCCGGAGCGAAATATAAATTAATAACGTCTGATCCATGTCAATCTAATAAGGAATAAATGATCATATAGGTGAATTTAAGTTGGGTGGGATAAATGGCCAGAAGCTATTGGAATTATTTATGATTGGAAAGTATTAAGGTAAAATTTTTATTGCATTGCAATAAGACCGGCAATTCTACATAGTAAATGTTGAGCTTCAAACGGACAACATAAATATAAAGTGGGGTAGCCAATATAACGACGCTGAGATAAATGTTTAGTCATATAAGAAAAGATAAGATTCATAATGATTATCATATACGCGAATTAGTTAGAGTAGCATCTATTGAGGGGAAATGATAGAAAATTGTTTAAGGTTGTTTAGACACGTTTAAAGAAGGCCATCGTGTGCTTCAGTGAGGAGGCTTGATCAAACAATATAGATCAGTCTTCTAAAAAGAGGTAGATGAAAACTGAAGTGAACACTTAATAAGATTATAGAGTGAGATCTTTAAGCTAATAATTTATTCAAAAATATGATTTTCAATATAGTGTAATGACGTTGTGGAATCCATACAGCTAACCCTACCTAATGGGATAAAGCTTTATAGTTGTTGGTTGGACCAAAAAAAAAAAAAAACAGAGAGAGAGAGAGAGCTTCGTTGTTGTTGATCTATGCTAAATTATAACACATGGAACAGATATGGATCTTTTAGATAGTAACACTTGAAATGTGATTGTTAACGATCATTGGAAAGCCCTTATTATAAGTTTATGCTATCCCCTTCCCCACGTAGGGAAATCCTAACTTGAAATTGAAAGAGTTGTGATTGTAAGGGTAAGTAAAATGATTATGTCCAGTCCACACGAAGTTGGCAAAATGTTGAGCTGCTTCGTCTGCATGATGAAGAGAATCAAAATACACAAAATCATTAACATTCTCACATAACTTATATTCTTTAATCCCTCTCTTGTCCCCACAGCAACAGTTAAAACAAATCATGATTACTTGAAGAGATTCAAGTCTCACTGATTAAAGTTATACATTGACAAACATTTTGTTATAATATTATTATTACTTGGGATAAGTAGCAACATATAAGGGAAATATAGTGCAAACGAATGCTTTGCTTTGTAATCTAACTCAATAGAAAGGTCAAAATGAAACCTCCTACTCAATATACAAGGGAAATATATAGTTAGCCTTGCTTGCTGGAAAAGAAGGGCAGAGATGGTTAATAATTCCCGCGTCGAATTGTGAATCCCCAAATACAAACAAGGCATAGCTTCTTTCTCATTCAACAAGCACATATATTCCCAGAACAGTGGCTGATTTGGATAGAAATACCCAAAAACAACACCCACAAATACACATACATCATCCTTAAAGTCGCCACATTTCCACTTGCTTCTCACTGACCAGTTTCATATATTATATGCTTTCCTGGGCTTTGGTTTGAATATAATAACCAGAGATAATGCTTCTAGTCAAGTTTGTAGGCTGGTTTCAATACACGTTCTCTTAAGTAAGTTAAAATATGGATAATGACATGCATGGATGAGAATTAAGGGCAAGGCAATAGAGTCAGAACTGACAAGTGTATAAGTCGTGTTGAAAAGCAACATTCAAGTAATTGCAGCTGGGGGAGAAAACTCCGAATTTATTTTTCATAGAGGAACATGAGTGGAAGCAAATATTTATTTAATGAATCAAAAGTACAACAACTTAAAATTACCCTGTCAACCTCTTAAATTTTGGATCCGAGGGAATAACTTATATATAAGTAATTGCAGGGGGAGAAAACTCCAAATTTATTTTCATACAAAGAAAAATGAGATACATTAATGGAAGAAAATATTTATTTAATCAATCAAAGTACAACAACTTATTTATTGAAAATAAAAAAGTACGACAACTTAAAGTTCAAAGAGTTGCTTCATGTTGTAAGGCTTATTGAAGGTGAGATTTGCAGACCACATTAGGTTTGAGAAATACTTATTAGCCATATCAGTGGGATGAAGAGAGTCGAAGAATAGGTAGTCATTGACATTCTCACATAACTCATACTTTTTTATTCCTCTTTTACCCCCACAGCTATCATCTCCCCTGTAGGCTCCACCGCCACAGCATGCCACTTGCCCTTCTTTGAATCCTGCTCATCAGAATTCAAATAATTCAACAAATATCACTAGTCACAACCACGAGCTTCTATATATATTAAAAGAACTTTTAATTCTTCTTGAAATTTGATTATCCTGGGATTTGAAAGTTTTTGCTTCTCACAATCACAAGCTTGGATTAAGCATCTTGAAGTAATTTTTCCTACTCAGCATTAAAAGTAATTTTCCGTGCATTCAATATTATAAAGTGTTTTTCTAGTTGCACTCGCTATCCTAAAATTAGGGTTTTCATTGCTATTAAATACTATAAGAGCAAAGTTGCACCAAGAATTACTCTATGATACTAGGTGCCATGAAAAAATTCTTTGGGACAATAAATGTACCAAAATTACTTTAGAACACTAAGTGCTATGGATAAAAATACTTCATGGTGCTTCTAATTATGCTCTACATTTGATTATCTTGGGATTTGAAAGTTTCTAGGCTTCTTTGTATTCAATCATGAAATAGGGATTGCTCTGATTTTTTTTGGCAACATTTTGCTTAGCTATGGAGGAGGATTGTGTTAAGCCATCGACAGCTAACTTAAAAATTTATCGAATCTTTTATAAACATGAGTCAACAAAGAAATTATGTTAATACTTGATCGTTGCCTATAAGTAACGCGCTGTATGGCTCGAAAGAGAAGTGAGCGAAAGCCACTGCATCGTCGCCTGAGTGTAATGTTAAATGAGTAAATGTTACTGCTCTCTTCTAAATGGAAGTAGCTAAAGAATCTAGTTTGCTAGAGCAAGATCATATTTGAAACTTGGAACATTGGATCTCTAACAAACAAGTATATGGAATTGGTGGGTGTAATGTTAGATCGTAAGATTAACATCTTGTGCCTCCAAGAAACTAAATGGACAGAATAAAGGTCTCAGAAAATTAATGGTTTCAAGCTTTGGTACACAGGAAATGTAAATGTAAGGAATGATGTTGGTATCATCGTTGATAAAGAATGGAGGAAGAATGTGGTGAAAATTATGAGGATTGATGATAGAATTACATCTTTAAGAATAATTGTGGGAAGGATAATATCAACATTATTAGTGCATATGCACCTCAAGTAGGAGCAGAAGCGCATGTAAAGGAAAAGTTTTGGGAGGATGTGGAAGGGCTGATTGAGAGCATTGCGCTAACTGAAAAGATTTTTATTGGTAGAGATCTTAATGGACATGTTGGTAAGGTGGCAGGACCGCATGCAAAGGCTAATGGTGGTTTTGGCTTTGGGGAGCTTAATGTAAAGGTCAATCTATTATTAATTTATCTTTGATGTATAACCTCAATATTATCAACACTTGCTTTAAGAAGCGGGAGGAGCATTTAATCACATACAAGAGTGGAGGAAAAAGGACATAGATTGACTTTGTTTGGTAAGGAACCCTGACAGAAGATTTATACTAATTGCAAAGTGATGCCTAGGGATAGCGTGTGAAATCACAACAAAGGGTTTTGCTTCTTGATGTGCATATTAAGTATACAAAACAAAAGTGCCATCCAGTTTTAAACTGAAGGGTCAAGTGGTGGCAATTAGAGGAGGAGAAGGGGGATATTTTCAAAAGAACTTTTTTGGAGGGGGGTGTGGGAGCTATAAGGAAATGCTAATATCATGTGGGATAATATGGCTAAGAATCACCAAAAGGTTGCTAAGGCAATTTTGAGAGAATAAAAATGTTTTAGTCAGCCAGATAAATAGACTTGGTGGTGGGATAATTCTATTCAAGAGAAAGTCAAGAATAAGAAAAATTGTTTTAAAGACATATACTTGTGTAATAATGTTAAAAATTGGAAGAGGTATCATTTGGCTAAAAGAAAACTAAAAAGACAGTGAGTGAAGCTCGTGCTAAAGCATATGAGGAGTTATATAAGGAGTTATGAACAAAGGCTGGAGAGCGTTAGATTTATAAGATTGCAAAGAATAAGGAGAGAAAATTGAGAGACCTGGACCAAGCGAGGTGTACAAAGGATGAAGAAGACAAAGTATTGGTTACTGATGGAGATATTAAGAATAGATAGAAATCCTACTTTTATAAGCTATTCAATTATAGAGGGGGAAGATCGGATTGTAACTTGGAGGATTTGACAACTCGAGAAGGTGAACTCAATTTGTCATTTTACCTCAGGATTCAAGTTAGTGAGGTTAAGGAAGCTATTAAGAAAATGAAAAATGATAAAACTGTTGGACCTGATGGTATTCATATTGAAGTTTGGAAATATATGGGTGGAGAAAGGGTGTTATGCCTTTCTAAGTTATTTACTAAGATTTTATGAGACAAGAAAGCGCTTGATGCTTGGAGAAAAAGTACATTGATCCCCATTTATCTGAATAAAGGAGACATTTAGAATTGTGCAAACTATAATAGAATTAAACTTATGAGTCATATAATGAAATTATGAGAAAAGTTGATTGAACACATGTTGATGTTGGAGACTGGTATTTCTAAGAACGAATTTGGGTTCATGCTGAGAAGGCCCACAACAGTAGCGATTTATTTACTAAAGGGGCTAATGGAAAAATATCGAAGTAAAAGAAAGAACTTGCATATGGTTTTCATTAACTTGAAAAAAGTGTATATCCTTGTACTAAGATATGTACTTTGGAAAGCCTTGGAAAAGAATGAGATGCATTTTGCATATATCAAAGTCATTTAAGACATGTATGAAAAGGTAATAACCAGTGTTAGAATGCCTAGAGGTGAGACAAATGACTTCTTGATAGGGATTGGCCTACATCAGAGATAAGTTTTAAGCCCTTATTTGTTTAATTTAATAGTAGACGTTCTAATGGAGCTTATTAAAGAAGAGATCCCTAACTGCATATTTTTTGCTAATGATATCGTTCTGTTAGTTGAATTAAGAGAGGAGATTAATCCTGAATTTGAGATAAAGAGAAGAACTCTAGAGTAGCTAGAAGGTTTTCATCTAAGTAGGAGCAAAACAATGTATATACATTGTAATTTTGACAAGAGAGAGGTAGGAAATGATGTCGATGTTAAATTGATTATCCAATAAGAGGTAAATTTTAGATATTTGGGATCAATTATACAATAAAATGATGAAATTGATGGAGATGTTAATCATAGAATTCAAGCTAGGTGATATAAATGGAGAAAAGCTACCAAAGTAATTTGTGATGGGAAAGTACCTAATACAGTAAATGGGAAGTTTTATCGCATAACTATAAGATCAGCAATGCTATATGGTAGTTAATACTAGCTTTAAAGGGACAATACAAACATAAAGTGGGAGTAGCCGAGATGAAAATATTGAGATGGATGTGTGGTCACATAAGAAAAAAATAAGATTTGTAATGTCCATATAGACAAACGAGTTGGAGTGGTACCTATTGAGAAGAAAATGGTAGAACATCATTTGAGGTAATTTCGACACGTTCAAATAAGGTTATTGAGTGCACCAGTATGGGTCCTCTAAAAAGAAGCTGATCGGAAGACCGAAGCGAACACTAGGGCTGGATTTATTGGCTAATAATTTATCTAAGTATATAATTTGCGATAGAGTACAATGGCGTCATATGATCCATGTAGCTAACCCTATCTAATAGGATGAATGCTCCCCCCCCCCCCCCCAAACAGCTACGTAATGTTGAAAAATAAGAGTTTGAAGACACGTACCATATTTGGAAGGGTAATTCATCAACTGAGAGGCTGAAGTGTAGAAATCGAACAGAGAGTATTTGAAGCCTACGAGCTGTTTCTGAAGCTTCTGAAGCATTCTGGTAAGCTCAGCATTGTGTAGCCCTGCAAATTCTGTTACTTCTTCCATACATTCATATCCTTTTACCCCAAACCTAACGCCCGGAGAGCAACCTATGGGACCAAGATTCACAAAGGCAAATTTCCTTCCTCCCAGGTGGTGAATTTCCTGTAAATTAAAACAACATACACTTTAACAATCATGAACAAATGGCTAGGACCAAAATAGAAAGGAAAACTTGGTTATTAATTTCTGCAACACACACACACTCACTTTTATGGCTTCTGTGATGTTTCCAATCACAATATCCACGAACTGGTGCATGGAGTAACGTTGAAGAACACTGATATTTGGGTTGAAACGTGCTCCATAGTCATTGGCTCCAACGCTGAATAGGTTCACTGATCTGTACAATAATGCTTTGGCTTCTTCATTCCCAAGTTTCTTCCTCAGAACATCTCTCACTTTCTTGTAATATCTCACCTGTGTTTTTAGGTCTACCAACTGACGATAAACGTAAAGATATATAGTAGTATTAACGTTACAGATAATTAATTAAGCAGCTGATTATAATATAATTAAGCAATGTCTCGTATATATAATGAAATGTCGTCATCCACTTTAATAAGTGACCACATTTGGACGCAAAAATATAATGAGACTAATTAATGATGTCATACAATTCCTTGACTGGTTTCAACCAGAGCTCCGGATCCTCCTGATGCAAAGTTAACCCCAAATATATAATTATCAAGGGACGATGCTGGATGCAGATATGGTAGTAACAGTGGCAACTTGGCATATTCAGCTGCATCCACAACAAAATTATACTAAAAAAAACACTTCCAAAAACCAGACAAGTTCTAAAAGAATGTGTATAGGTGATATCTTAGTTCTCGAAATTGTTCGCTTTAAGGCCATTATCCCTCGGAGTTTTAAAATATGTAGGGAGGTAATGCCGTAATGGTCCCAAAAGCGGATAAATTTAAAAGTGAGGTGCTGAAATGTTATAGTTCATGAAATTACCAATGAAATCTGGGATGACCCTTCCGTCGCAAAATCTTCCAGTGGGATACTTGAAGAAGCTTTCACCATATGGATCGAAGTTTACCTGAGCTGAAGCGTCGGTGTTGATGTAGTTATTGTTTCCCACATCAAATAGTGAGTCTCCAAATATGAATAAAGCTGCCTGCTTCTCCTGCAGGCACACCTTGCTTTGACAGCAAGTCATTTGGATAGAAACGATAGCATAAAAAATCGTGAAATACATGACAATCCTTAAACTTCCCATGTTGGCACTTGTCTCTTATGTTGCCGTGTCCAAGATTTGGTTGCAAATTTCACTATTTATAGTCCTTGTTAGACTCCCGCCCCCCCCCAAAAAAAAAGACTGTATAATCTCCTGAATTTTGAGTTATCTTCAAATAACTTGTTTAATTCTTAAAACTTGAGAATAAATCTCTCTAAACTACTGAATTTACGTAGATGTTTAACTTTATTGTTGTAGTTTGTTTATATTTTAAATTACATTTGTTTGATCATAGCAAGCAAATTTGAAATGCATCACAATGACTTGGCCCAAAAAGAAATAGGCAAGAAAGGAGGAATTCAGAATTAGGCACCGATTGTTACATTCAAATGTCATAATTTGTTTGTGTCATTGATGACGAATTTGAGGGGCTAATAAGTGACATCCCCAAGTAAAACATTGAAAACATATATTTTAATACCATCCCCAGTAAATGACTTCCCTAGTGTTTCATGTCCAAAAATACCTTTTACAATTGAACCCCCAAAGAAAATCCAAAGCAAAATTGTGTTTTTAACATTAAAAATTAATATATTATTTTTAAAAGAATATAATAATATCGAATTTTTAAAAAATAAAATATATAACAAATAAATTATACATGAACTTCCTTTACCCTCTAAATTTTGTGGTTTAAACATTTGATCTAAGAAAAAAAAATTGTGCAAGAACTTCTCAAATAAGTTAACTTTTTGAGAAATTAACAAATAATTTCAATTATACATTGTACATCGCAGACTTTTCTTTGCTACATATATTCCAATGGACATGACATAGAGCAGTGGGTGCCCCCGCTGCCCCCAATTTTTTTTCAGTTTCTTTTTATTATTAAATTTTACCTAAAATGATAACATTTTGATATCGTATAAGTAAAAAATATAATTATTTTTAATTTTGTATAATTTTTTAAAAATTTAATACTTTAACTAAAAGAGAAACTACACATCATTATTCATGAAACTTAATAAATTATTTTAAAATACTAATAAACACAAACTTTTTAAAGCCGCCTCTTTTTTTATTTTTTAAACCTGAAAAGTAGTCTCTTTTCAAACTTCCTATTCTTTAATTTTCAATGCAGCTTAGTCTATATGTGTGGTGTTTTTATCTAATATTCTTCTATTTAAATTGTGATCTAAAATAATAAAAGTTGATCCACTTGCTAAGGATGTCCGGCACATGATCTCACAAGGTCTTTGCATAATTCTTGTTAATGGGAAAACCTTTTGGATGGAACATTCATAAGTATTTCTTCTGTAATAAGCATTTTTTCTTAGCGGGGAGGCATATATATACTCGTAAATTTGAATACTATCATCTCCCAGACCCAACTCATCATCATCTAAACTTTTTAATATTTCGAGTTCTTAATATAATACATATTTTGATAATTGATCTTGATCGTAGATATAAGACATAATTTTTATATTTATCGATATTTTCTTAATTTACCCTTATTGACGCTCCCTTAACAATAATTAAGGAGCAAAAGGAATAGGAAAATTAAGAAAGATGATTGAGGTATTTAAGAAAATATGTGTCATATTAACCAATTTATTTAACTTGTTTAATCTAATTAAATTAAATAAATATTAGTTTTATATAGAGGATAAAAGGAGTGTTAAGAATAATAGTGTGGGCCCATTAGATCAAAACGTAACCACAGTTTGCTTTGGTCTTTTATATTAATCCAATAATGACATACGTTGGTCAAAATTTACGTTCCGCAAAGTGTACAACGGTGCTTACTTTTATTTTACCCGTTTCTTTTACAAGAATGGATGACATGATGCAATATCTTCATTATGAAATACATATGATCACTCCAAGAAGTAATTTTTGTCCGAGTCAAACACTCGTATCAAATAACTAACAAGGACAGACTCTCCAAATAATAAATGTGCGTGTGTATTTTATCATGTTAAAATAGATTATTCTTACAGCTATTCACTAGTATCCTAACCACCGAAGACTACGACGTCCAATCCTTAATATATGATATATTTATAGAGTTGATTTTAATCTTAAATATAAGATATATTTTTTATATTTGCTAATCTTTTTCTAATTTACTTTTATTGAGGATCCTTCGATAATAAACAAAGAAGAGAGGGAATGAGAAAATTAAGGAAGATAACTAGGGTGTTTTAGAATATACGTACATATTAAATTAACTAACTTTCTTAATCTAATCAAATTTGATAAATATGTCTTATATTAAGGATCAGAGGGAGTATATTGTAATTATTAATATATGCCGTAGCGGAATATAAATTAATAACGCCTGATCTATGCCAAACTATAACACATGGATCTTTAATTTTAATTAAATAGTAACACTTGCAATATGTAAAGGGAATCAGGACAGTACAAATGGGGTCTTTACTTAATTGTGTGTGTGTGTGTGTGATTTTTAACTCGTAGGAAAGCTTATTATTAGTTTATGTTATCTCCTTCCCCATGTAGGGCAATTCTAACTTGAGATTGAAAGAGTTGCTTGAGATTGTAAGGGTGAGTGAAATGATTATGTCCACTGGCCACATGAGGTTGGCAAAATGTTGAGCAGCTTTTGTCTGTATGACGAACAGAATCAAAATACACAAAATCATTAACATTCTCACACAACTCATATTCTTTAATCCTTCTTTTGCCTCCACGGCTAAAATCCCCTCTATATGCGCCGCCTCCGCAGCAACCCACCACGCCTTCTTTGAAACCTTCTCAACAGCAGTTAAAACAAATCATGCATATTATACTTATTAGTCCATGAGGAACTTGACATATTCTACCAACTACCTCATATCATAAATATAAGATTCAGTTAACTAATTTGCGTAGTTATTAATAAAACTTGTCTAGAGCAGCAACAATTATGGACGCAATGACAAATGCAACTGACAGACTTAGTGGAGGTGTGTTGAGGAATGCATTTAGTTGCTTCCCAGTTGACAGACTAGAAGGGGATGATCACCTTACAGATGAACTTTCGGGGTGCCTTATGGGGCCTCAAAGGAGCATGGGTTTGCGGTGTAATAAGGGATTTAATTATGAGGAGTGATTCCACAGAGGCTATTCAATTGATTCAATCTGAGCTTCCAGATACACACGAAGAAAGGGGATTGATCTTGGAGATCAAGGATATAATCAAGAGGAACTGGCAAGTTGAACTTTAAGTCTTGCATAGGGATGCAAATCATATTGCAGACTGGCTTGCGAAATAATGTCGTTGGCTTGAACATCTTAAATCCAGAGGCCCTTTCTGAGATTTTAGAGTCTAATCCTGTTAGTTTATTTCTTTGTAAGCGAGTTTTTCCGTTGTATAAAAAAAATCAATGTGCTATAACTGCATTAATTTATGAAAGACTAATCATAGTTTAAACTGAAATAATTTGTATTAACATATATATAAATGTTGTTCACGTCGTTGCTATTTTCAACCTCAAACAAATATGATTAAGGCTATATTATTCTCTCTCAACTTGTTAATAGTGTATTTGTTTCTTCTATATGCTAGATCAATTGTTAATGAAGATAATGATGGTTGAATTAAATTATATATATGTTTTATAGCAGCAAAGGAGGAAAATTTGCCTATTTTCAAATGTTGGTAGGTAAATATGATCATCTCATATATTCAGTTAATGGCTAAACGTAAAGAACTTGTACTTTTTCAAAGCCTCCCCATTCAAACTTCACATTTTTTATGCAAACGAGCATGTGATACCAATTAACAATATACTATGTATCATCGATCTGCTTAAAAATAAATAAATAGAGAGAGAGTTGCATTCTTCAAACATATATAAGCGTACATATGGGGTAGCCTCCTAAAGGATTTTTTTTTTTTTTTTACATTTATACGGATTCAAACTTAAGACCTCATAATCAAACAACCAAAACCTCATTCATTAGCACTAATGCATACTGGCAATCTACATCTTTAAGATAACAAAAATGTTTGATCCAGACACACAACTTAAATAGCGTGCCAATGAAATTTGGGATCACACGTCCATCAGAGAATCTACCAGTTGGATAGTTGAAGAAGGTTTGACCTTATGGGGGATAATTAGCCTTGCTTGCTGGAAAAGAAAGGCTGAGATGGTCATTGATCCCTGCGTCAAATAGTGAATCCTCAAATACAAACAAGGCAGCTTCTTTCACTACAAAAAAATCCGCTAAAAGTATAAAAGTCATCACTGAAGAGTTTTCACTGTCGCCGTCGAAACAACTGTCGTTGATACTTTTGACAGCAACATTTCTTTGTCGCCTCTGAAAATAGACAATTAGCGATGACATTTTGTCGCCATTAAAAGTACACTGGAAGGCACCAAAACAAATATCGTCACTAAAAGTGGGGTATAGGTGGCGACATTTTTCGCCACAGAAACATGTATCAGCGGCGACAATTTTGTCACCGCATAAACATGTATTAGCGGCAACATTTTTGTTGCCGTAGAAACTCTTATCAGCGGCAACAATTTTTTTGCTGCAGAAACATGTATTAGTGGCAACATTTGTGTCACTATAGAAACTCTCATCAGCAGCGACAATTTTGTCACTGTAGAAACATGTATTAGCGGCAACATTTGTCGTCGTTGAAAGTTACAATTTTTTTTTTCAATTTTTAATGTAAATTGCTAAAATTAAAATCTATACTCTATTGGTAAAGATCAAAAGTAATTTTAAACTAGCAATGATATTAACACAATTCTTCAAAATTAACATATGATTCTCACAATGCTTCAAAACTAAGATCAAGTATTTAAATTTCTTGTACAAGGTCTAACAATTGCCCATTGAAAAGATTAAACATGAAAACTATGGAGAGGGACCAGCTTATGGGCTGGCAAGATTAGGAGTAGATGAAGTAGGAGCTGCTAATTGCCCCTATTGCATCAAGACAGCTAGTTAAGTGTAACATCCTCATTTTTATTTTTAGGATATAATTATAATTATCATTTTTATTAGGTAATTTTTAGTACTAAAAATAAATAATTAAATAAAAAATAAAAAAAAATAATTAAAAAAATATTATTTTATAATATAATATTATAAAATAATATAATATAATATTAATATAATATAATATTATTATATAATATATTATATTATATTATTAAAATAATAATATATATATATATGCCGCCCCCCACTTTTGAGAAGAGAATTGTGGCACCTTACGGTGCCATACATATAATATAAAAATAAAAAAATAATTAAAAAAAAAAGGGGTAGGTAGGAAGGGGTATTATAAGTACCCCTTCCTCACACACACTTCACGCAATTTCTGCGTGAAGTGTTGTGTAATAAGGTGACGGGCAAGGCTCTGATAGGAGTATTTTCATTTCTTCGAGGATCAATAAGGTACTCAAAATCTCTTCTAATTATAAAACTTCTTTTATGAAATATTTTCTAAATAATTTTCTCTTTCTTATGATATTAATTTTATACTGATTAGAGAATATTTTAGGATTAGAATTTTGGGCAAGTTTGAGTTTTGTCAGTATATGATTATAAGAATATAGATGATAATTAATAGTTAATTTTAATCGGTTTATTTTTATTATTTAGTTGATATAAGATTTTATAATGAATTTTCTATATATATCAACTTATAAATAATGTTATTTTGGACTTTTAAACCGATTAAATTTAGATTAAATAATTTATTTGGGTTAATGGAGATATTATTGAAATTTTAGTTGGTATAGTTTAAAATCTGAAGGACTAAACTGTCATTTATGAAATTCGTAGGATTAAACGGTCATTTATGAAATTCTGAGGACTAAACTGTCATTTAGGAAATTTGGAGGACTAAATTGTCATTTATGAAATTTGGAGGACTAAACTATCATTTATGAAATTCGAAGGACTAAACTGTCATTTTATAATTTAAACCCTAAATTATTATTTTCAGTTTTTATAGGATATTATTATTAGAATTTGTAAATAAGTTATAATTTTGACTTTTTAGAAAATTATTAACGGGTAGTAAATTGATTGTGATAGATTGATTTTGGCGTGTGTTTGAGCTCTTGGATTTGGAACAGTGTGATAATAATTAGCTTTGGCGAGAGGTAACCACTTTCCACTTATTATGTGTGTTGGTGTGTGTTTGTGAGTATTTTGTAAAATGATTATGAGATTGAAAATCATATATAAATATTATAGATTATTTCAATGAGTAATATTGAGGAGTATTTTGTTATACACTTGCTTTGTGGAACCATGTGATTTAAATTATAAGATGTATTGTATATTTTGAATATCATCATATGTGTATGGAAATCTTGAGAAAATTCCTATTGAGCTATTTATTGATACATATTGGGTTGTTTGGTTTGGGTTGAGATGGAGAAAGTTATTTTTACCACGTGGTATAGCCTCCATTGGTGCACGATGGTTGGCTTTATATTGTCCCACCAGTTCAATGAGGGACTGCGACACCCCACTAGTTCAATGAGGGGAAAGACCCATGGTCTGGAAACATGCTATGTGGATTTTGGCCAATCCTCATCATGTGACCGGAGAGCTCTTTGAGTGGCCAGTAACATGGATATTAACTTAGCCCATGGGTCTAGTCGGCGGAAATAAGGCGGTTCGGATGGATTGATGGGAGGCATTTGGGAATTGTGATATGAGATTTGAGATATAATATTATCATTTCTGATAAGAGATTTGTGTACAAAACAATGATATTAGATTTTTAATATTTTATTATATAAACTGTTTCACTTCGTACCTCATGAATACATGTCAGCATGTGTAATGAGTTGGAAAGATGGTTACTGAGGCTTTTGTCTCACCCCGTTGATTTAACATTTTTCAGGTGATAGTTTCCGTGCTGGAATATCGGGAGGAGCTCCTGAGGCATAGATATATCTCTATGGCCTTTTGTGGTTTATTATGTGTTGAATTGATATATATTGCCACTCATAGGGCCTACATCCTATAAACTCTGATTTGTCTGCATATTTTGTATTATCGTATCATGGATTGGATATTATAATATTTAATAGTTTGTGTGATTTTATCTCTATTATGATTAGTCGTTGAGAGATAATATTTAATATTATGGAATTAAAGAGAGGATCTTACATTAAGCATGTATTCTTTGCTCCATTTGTTCCATCTTGTGCTGAAATTATGCATGCTCTGCTTCCATCTTTACACGCTCTGCTCCTATCTTTACACGTTTTTTTTGTAAGATTTGCTTCCATCCTTGCACGCTCCTCCTGAAATTTTATATCAAACTCCTTATGCAATTAGGTACGCACATTCTCCACAGTTGAATTATCATTGGATTGAGAGCGATATCTCTTCCTCAAAGGCTCTGATCCATACCTTTTTCCTCTTATATACCCTGATCTCTCATCAAGAACAGCTGTTAATATTTCATCAAAGGTCATTCGAGCATCACTCTCTACCTCATCTTGTTGTTGTTGGAGAAGTTCTTGCAAGTCAGCTTACAATTAAAGCATGAAACAAATGAGAAAAAAAATTCTTGAACTTAGTATAGCATATAAAAACACAATGCATACATGTATTTGCTCAGATTATGGATCTGCCCACACTAACTGTCCATCTATTGTCTTCCTAGTGTGTGTGATCTGCCAAAACTATTCAAGGGGTGCAGGTTGTCCAGTAGTGGGGTTTTTCTATAAAGCATAATATACAAAGACGATAGATGGTACAATTTAAATTAAAAAATGATTCAAAACATAAATGAAAGTGAAGAGAGATTGAACTTACAGTAGCGAAGTTAATCTCCTCAAATGATCGATGACCACAAGTATGTTTTGTTACTTATTTTTCTCAGTTGTTTTTGTTTCTTTTACTTTTTTTTCTACAAAAAAGTTAGTAATAAGGAATTAGTGACTAAAACAAATATATGATCCATTTAAAAGGATAAAAAAGGTACCTTAAACACGTCAGTCTGAAAGTATGTTAGTAACAACTCCCAATCTTCAGAACTAAGATTTTGAGGAGGATTAGTCAGTCTATCCTCATCAGAAGCATATTTGTTATAGTGTTTGTGCAAGTTGGTCTTCCAATTTCTAAAGGTATTTTTCAAGTTCATTCTTATAGAACTTCTCTTCATTGATTGCATCAGAAGGTTCAAATTTGTCCTAAAACATTGTCAAAACTCAGGGCAACATTGTAGAACAAGGCTAGGCTTTAAATGCAGACCTGGCAAAGATGACTGGAGGGGCCTTTTCACAGTTTGTGGAATTTAAAAAAAATAATATTCGCATACACATAGTTCTTCCCTATCTTTCAAGAGAGTAAATAATCAATTATCATTTTTTCTGAATCAAAAGCCAACCAGCAAGACAACTACACGCTATGTAGGAACAAATAATTATTATGTATGGAGTGGGAATATAAAATCATTGATATTGATTAATTATTTTTATACGTTTGGTCTAATTGAATAAATCACGTTGAATTTAAGTAATTTCGAGGATATAGCTCAACTCAAAACCAATTTTGAAGTCAATAATCCTATTTATGATCCTGTTTGTCTAAATCCAAAGCCAAGCAACAAGATAACTCTTGAAAATTTCGTCAAGGTTTTTTCAACTAAGCTAACATCTTGTTCTCATAGATAAAACCTAGAACCAAATTGGCTAAATAGAATATACAGGAGAAAGCTATGTACCTGTTTTATTTGTTTACTTCTATTGTTCAACGTAATTCCTCCACAAGAATTGACAAATATAATATAAATAAATAAGTCAAATGGGTGACCCCTTCAAACTAAGGCAAGCTGGGAGACTTAGAAGGGCATAAAAAGCCACCAACTTTCATATAAAGAATCTAAACTGCGAACAGAGTATATGTAGCAAGTTGCCAGAAACCCCCTTAAGCCAAAACAGAGAGATTTCACAAATTCAAAAGCCTAAGAAAAATTCAAACTTTAGACCTATGATTGATGACAAATATTACGGTTTGAGGCTAATTTATATATCTATTTTTGAAGAACAAGAATGAATCATTACCTGAATGGAAGAGTAGACAGCAGTGACACTGTCGGAGGAGGAAAGGAGCGAAGCAGAGAATTGTAGCGAAACAACGCTTTATGTATTTCCCATTCAGATTCGCTGGGGACGGAGAAAAGAAAAGTGGCACTGAACTAAAATTTGGGTATTAGGTTTTAGATTTTAAAGAATTACATATTATATAAATAATATAATTTTCACTAGAAGTACCAATTATCAAGTAGCTCGGTGGCGCTAGTGCATTGTTGAAACAACCCAGCATGAGTTTGAATCCTTGCTGGCTTGTTGTAAGTAATATTCTCTAATATATATTTTTTTTTACAATTAGCATCATTTAAAAAAGTATACCACTGAAGTTGCACAGGAAGAATTGAACCACAAATCTCTTAATTGGCTCAAGAACCCACAATATACCAGCTCGCCTAAATAATTTTAGTGATAAAATTTTACAACAAATAATAAAAATATAAAATATTAATTTGATAAAATAAATTATAATTAATTATAAAATATATAAATAAACTTAATTAAATTATATCTTAGGTTAATATCACTTTTGGTTCTTGAAGTGTCACTTAATTTTAGTTTTGATCACTCAAGTTTAAAATCGGTATGTAATATTAAGATTTTAATTAATATTACATATGAAACAAGAATTTAGTATATCTTCTTAAATGACAAGTCCCCTCATCAATGAAATCCCATAAAAGGCTACTCCAAATTAAAAACAACTAATTAAATTAATTAATATTAAGATTTGAACTGCAAATAAAATGGATATGAAATAATTAATTATATTAGACGGCACCATAAAAAATGAAACAGCTTCAACCTTAAAATATTAGGTTTGAAAATAGGCCTTCTTCGACTTATAAATATTAGGGCCTTTAAATTAAATGTGGAATATAAGTTTGGAATAATAACAAATAGGATACAGAATATGCCTACTTCAACTTATTAAAAATCATGTTTTAAAATAAAATATGGAATATGAATTTGGAATAACAACTACTTTAAAAAATATTTTGAACATTGTTATCTATGATATTTCAAAGTGCAATTTACAGATAATGGCATTGGAAAAGACCACTACCTAAACACTGTTGCTACATGTAATTCAAAGGTTTAAGATGGAACATTGGGTCCAGCTCATACAGCTTTAACATACAGTTTTACTACATTATGGTTTTTATATTATATACGAAATATGATTTTGGAATAATATAAATTTTTATAGAATATTTAGGACTATATTATGACATCCAAAAGGAACCCAATCCAATTTATTCACTAAATCCATTTAAAAAACCTCTAATGAACATTACCTTTCACATTCCATCTATTAGGAAAATAACATTTTGGACAAGGATTGCAGTGATGGATTTGGTATAAAAGAATGACTCGTGATACGACTAAAATTTAATCAAGCACTGTAAGTGTACGGGTTATGAAAATAGTAAGAGACAAATCAAGGTTGTCCTATAAAGACTCAATTTATAAAAAAAACTAAAATTTTAAACAAGACTTTCAGCGGTGACATGGAAGTCGCCACTGAAACACCCTTTCGGCGGAAACATATTTTATCGCCGCTGAAAGTCTTATAATCATTAGTGACATTATGAAGTCGCCGCTGAAGGGGGAACTTTCAGCGGCGACTTCATAATGTTGCCACTGATTATAACATTTTAACGGTGACAAAATATGTCGCCGCCAAAGGTCAGAATTTTTGGCGCGACGTAATTGTCGCCGCCGAAAGTCCAACTTTCAACGGTAACATTATAGGTCGCTGCTGAAAGTCCTTTTTTTTTTTAGCATTTCTCATGCGACAAGCATATATTTCCCAGAACAGTGGCTGATTAGGATAGAAATTCCCAAAAACAACACCCACAAATACACAAACATAATCCTTAAAGCCGTCATATTGCCACTTAATTACTTCTCACTGATCAGTTTCATATATTATTTGCTTTCCTGGGCTTTGGCTTCTCTCTTCAATGAATATAATAACCAGAGAGATAATGCTTCTAGTCACGCATGTGTAGGAATATTTTAAAATTAAAAAAATGTGTTTTTTGAAAAATTATGTACTTATAAATTAAGAAATTTATGTGGAGAATTATGTAAGGAGTTATAATATTAAAGGTATCAATGATCATGTCTTATTAGTTTCTAAAGACAACTACAAAAAGATGTGGTAAATACTACTTTGTGAAAAGTTGTTGGTTTTTGAATAAAACCCTATGTAAAATAAAGATTTAACTCTTCATGGGAAATGTTATTTAAGTTATGTTGGTTCATTAATCAACTATGCGATTTATGAATCTAACATATGGTTATGACTTTTAATTGAAGAGGTATTGATTTAAGAGGTACTATTTCAAGACATCACTTCATGATCTATAAATATCTTGCACCATCATATCACTTCATTTGGGACACACAAGATACAATATTAGAAATCACACGATAAGAGATTAAACTTATTGCCTTTATATTCTTGAATGCACACAAAGATAAAGTCAAATTATCATTTTGTAAAAGTCATTATTGTCTTGGCTTGCGTATTGGAAGTATAATCTATACTCAAAGGTCTTCATTATATCCTGTAAGAAATTCATCCATCAATCCAAATTGTCCCCTATTAAACATGAATAGGTGAGGGCGAATTAAACATAAAGGAAAATGTTGCTCATACTGTAAAAATATTATGCACTAATTTCTTATTATTATTATTTTTTTGGGTAATCCTAAGAGAATCAGCCCATCAACAGTATGTAGGCTGATTTCAATACACTCTCTCAAATATGTTTCAATATGGATAATGACATAGATGAGGAGTAAGGGCAACGGTATAGTCTGAACCGACAAATGTACAAGTGTCAAGTTGTATTGAAAAGTAAACTGAAAGATTTTATAAGAATAAATTAAGAAAAGATTAATAAATATAAAAAATATCTTATATTTAAAATCAAGATCAATTTTTTAGATAAGTCATGTATTAAAAATAAGAAGGAGTATAATACATTTATATTCTTTCCATAATCCTACTATTTGAGTCACAGGATACAGCTTATTAATTACTACGATTAGTTCATATTCCCCTCCAACTCACAGCCTTTACAATAAACTAATGAGCCCAATTCAAACCTCAAAATAGAAGAGTTGTTTGAGACTGTAAGGGTGAGTGGAAATATCATTATTTCCAGTTCACATGAGGGGATAAATTAATGTATAGTACGAATCAAGGAATAAAAAATGAAATCGGGTAATGAATCGGTTACGGCATAGGTTTAAGGGTCAATTGGTCAATTAGGGTCAGACCAATCATATTAAAATATTATAATTTATTAGTGGCAATATATATATATTAATATATTTTTAAACTTCTATAGATAAAAATGAAGATCTTTAGAAAAAAAATGCTTAAAATTTATTAGTATTAGTTATGGTGTCTGCACTTATACAATGATATCTCATTTCCTATAATTAATTAATTATTTTATCCCCAAAATCTTCTTTTTTTTAATTTATTCTTTCTTTACTTACTTTTCTTTTCATCTTGGTCTTCAAACTTTCATTTTTCCTTTAAAAATAACATGAGATAGTAGATAGAAGAATAAAAAAATGTATTTAAAAAAAAAGGGTACGGCCCGACCACCGATTTTGACCGATTCAAACCGGTTCGCCGGTTTAACGCACTAACCGGACCGGACCACCGACCGGTTCACCAATTTTCCGGTTCGATTTTTTTACACATTGGTACGAATAGGACATACGGGTGAGTGGAATCATCATTATTTCCGGTTCACATGAGGTTGGATAAATTCCATAGTATTAAAAATTGGACCGGACCGGCCGGTTCAGACCGGAAACCGGTGAACCGGCCGGTGATCCGGTCTGGACAGGAAAAAAAATCGGAATCAGGTTGAACTGGTCGAACCGGGGAAAACCGGTGTGGACCGGTCTATCCTATTTTTTTTTAACTTTTCTATACTCCAAACGACGTCATTTTAGCTTTTTTTTAAAGAAAAAATTATTTTTCTAAAATCTTTTGATTTGTAGGGAGTTTTAAAAGGATTGTGAAATACTTTTGACATTGGTTGGAGAAAAATCTTTATGTACTTAATGATATTTTTGTAGATATTAGGTTTAAGAGATTATATTGGACTATTTGTTGGAAAAAACTCTTATATGGTTTTTTAAATAGTATTCATGAACATTTAAATTATATATTTTTTTTAATTGACCCTGGTCTGACTCCCGGGTTGACCCGGGTCTAACCCATTGACCCTTAACTCAGTACATCAACCGGTTTAGTCTCCGGTCCGGTTTTCAGTACATGTATAGTACGTATAGGAATATATATATATATATATATATATATATATATATATATATATATTCTTGAAATTATATTAATCTAATTAAAACGGGTCTACCTATAAAGTCTGACTAGTATCTTAACCAGTTTAATGCCCTGTTTTGTTATGAAAAAGACTCATGTAAATGCTCACTACTGTAAAAGAGAGATTTAGTGGCACCTCTTTTATGACACTTTTTTAAATAATTATTTTTTTAAAAAAATAAAATTAGAAGTTGTGGTACTTGCTATTACAAAAGCGACAACTAGTGTATACGCTTGTCTGACACTTGCTCTTATTAATTTTTTTAATATATGATGTAATAGCTTCATCATGAAATACATATGATCACTACTTCAAAAAAGAATTATTGTCTAAGTCAAACACTTGTAATGTATCAAACAATTAAAGACGGACTCTCCAAATAACACACACACACTATAATATTCATGTTAGAATAGACTATTCTTACGGTCATTCACTAGTATTCTAACCAAAGAAGACTGTTCTTGCTAGGTACATTCTAATTGTTACTCCTTCGATCTTTAATATAAGAATATTTTAGAGAGTTAATTTTAATCTTAAATATAAGATAATATTTTTATATTTATCAATATTTTTTTAATTTATCCATATTATTATTAATGCGCCTTCAACAATAGTCAAGAAGAAGGAGAAGGAATGAAAAAATTAAGGTAGATGACAAGGATATTTTAGAAAATACATGTTATATTAGTCAACTCAACTAACTTTTTTAATATAATTAAATTAAATAAATATATGGATAAGAAGACAAGTAAGAGAGAGAAAATGAGTAATAAATATATTTAAAATAAATATTATTTTTTAAAATACGCCGGTATTTATAAGAAGACAAGTAAGAGAGAGAAAATGAGTAATAAATGAGAGAAAGTAAGAAAGATAATGTAGAATATAGTAATAGTATAAAAGAAAATGAGGAGAGGGAATGAAAAAAAATCCACCTTTTAATTAATTAATGTCATATAAATTATTTGTGAGAGGAAAATATGGAAAAAATTTATTAAATGTTGAGATAATTTTTTTCAGATTACTATAAAAAAGATCAAGTCAATTCAAACTTTTAGCTCTTGTAAAAAAAAACTAGAGGGAGTATTAGTTTATATTCCCCTTCTATCTCTGATCATGCCTCATCTAATAGGAGCCTTAATCACTAAGTTTTTTATTTTTTATTTTATGGTCCCCTTCTATATATGTCTAGTCCACATGAGGTTGGCAAAATGTTGAGCAGCTTTGTCCGTATGATGAACAGAATCAAAATAAACAAAATCATTAACATTCTCACATAACTCATATTTTTTAATCCCTCTTTTGCCTCCACAGCTAAAATCTCCCCTATATGAGCCTCCTCCACAGCAAGCCGCCTCCCCTTCTTTGAAACCTTCCCAACAAACCGTTAAAACAAATCATGTGTGTGTATATATGTGTGTATTAGTCTATGAAGGACTTGATATATTCTACTATCTCCAATCTTTAATATAAAAATCAGTTAACTGATTTAAAAAAATTAAGAAAATTAAATAAATTACTCTGAAGTCTTTATGTTTATCATTTTTATCCAAACTAATTTGTCGAAGTTATAAAAAAATATACAATCTAATGATACATATAAGTATTTTAAAGAAATCATGTAGCATATATTATAATTAAGTAATTTATTTAACTTTTTAAATTTTTCTAAATTAGTCAAACGGGTCTCATATTAATGACTGGAGGTTGTAATATGTTTAAGATAAACTGCTTCAAACTATATACTCCCTCTGGACGTTCTTAATATAAGATTTTTTTGGGAGTTAATCTTGATTCTAAATATAAAACATAATTTTCATATTTTTTAATATTTTTCTAATTTATCTATATCGATGCTCTCTCAGCAATAACTAAAGATGAGAGGGAATGAAGAAATTAAAGAAGATAACTAGAGAGTGTTTTAGAAAAATATATATCATATTAATTAGCTTCCTTAATATACTTAAATTAGGTAAATATGATGTTAAAGACCGGAGGGAGTATATTAATTAGGACATATTTGTAAGCATACAAATTTTATTTAAAAGTTTTATGTATAGTCAATTAGTCATGTATTCTAAGATTAAAATTTCCCCTCTAACAGCCGCATATATAAATATTTGATTTTATTGTGTAAGGTAAGGGCATGTTATAAGTTTTAAGGGCATACCGTATTTGTAAGGTATCTCATAACTTCAATATGAGCACCGTAATAATCAGTGAGAGAGTATTTGAATCCCTCATCAAGTCGTTTCTGCAGTTTCTGAAGCGTTATGGGAAGAGCACTTCTGTGTAATCGTTCCATTGCCGATGCTTCTTCTTTCTGGAACTCATCAAAGCTGCTTCCATTCATAAAGATCCTTAGCTTGCTATTGGATAGCAATTAATAGGACTTGTGAAGAAATCATTCTTGACCTGAGGTTTTGTTTTGTCTTTTGTGAAGTTGTGAAGAAATCGTTCTTGGCCTTGATGAAATTTCGTTTTGTCTTTTGTGAACTATTATCTGCTGACATTAAAATGAGAGAGAAGCAAAGAAAATGAGAAAGGGAGATAGAGGGAGTGAAAATTTGAAATGAAATTATGAAAATATGCATGTCGTACAGATCTTTTGCATAGCTCAGACAATTAAACTCCATTATGATTTAACTTATTAATTTCCCATTAGTTAATTAATTAAAAATATTAAAAGAGAATAAAATGGGAAAAAAGACAAAAAAATGCTATTTAAATTTCAAAATCTTAAATCAATCTTATTGTTTAAAAGAATATAGATATTGACTACAAGAGTATAGAAAGTAATAAATTATTTTAGTAGAAAATTACTAATATGGGATTTTAAAGTTCAAATTGTATTTTCTTATTTTTTTTCCCAATAAAATGTTAGTATTTGTAATCCATAACAAATAATCTCTCAATTCTAAAAATTTATTCCTACCAATAAAATGCTAATTATTGCTACTTTCAGTTTCAAATATAGAATTGGAGAAGTCATTTATTTTTGTCTCTCAAGACAAGTGATTTACTTTAGTCATAAATATAATATCTTAATTCCCTTTGAGAAAAAAATTATAAGTTTGAGAGATAAAGTTCAATAAATTTATCGTGAGAGAAGTGATTTATTTTTTTTCTAAAATTCATATTTTTTATCTCAAAATTTATTAAGATCATATATTTTTTACAAGAATAAATGACTTGTCTAACTCCTAAGTTTGAGA
This sequence comes from Albizia julibrissin, assembly GCA_037074505.1. Taxonomy (NCBI): domain Eukaryota; kingdom Viridiplantae; phylum Streptophyta; class Magnoliopsida; order Fabales; family Fabaceae; genus Albizia; species Albizia julibrissin. Next base: position 4,634,007 of record CM073487.1, on the reverse strand, counting down.
CCAAAAGCAGTAATAATTGGTATTTTATTAGTAGGGAGGACTTTTTAGAATTGAGAAATTATTTTTTCATGGATTGCAAATACTAACATTTAATTCTCTTTTAATATTTTTAATTAATTAATTAACTAATGGAGAATTAATGAGTTAAATCATAATAGAGTTTAATTGCTTGAGGAATGCAAAAGATTTGTTGATTTTAGAGATGAGTCCCACCGCATGCATATTTTTATTTCTCATTCTCTCTCCATCACTCTTGCTCGTTTTCTGCCCTTCTCTCTCTCCTTATGTCAGTAGACAAAATGAAACTTCATCATGCCAAAAACAATTACTTCACAAGTTCACAAAAGATAGAACAAAACTTCATCAGGCCAAGAGCAATTTTTTCACAAATTTAAACTCGTTCCAACCGTGAACAAGTTTAGCAATAACATATAAGTAAATATTTCTCAAACGGTAGCATCTTAGTAATTTTTTTAGTGCTTACAGAATAGCAGCCAAAAAGCCGTCCACAATCCATGGATTCATCAACCATGATCTTATCACGAGGTTGGCACTATAAGTATTTAAAGTTCAAAGACAAAAGATGAAAAAAAAAGATAGTATTTCTTTCTTTTCTTTTCTTTTTTTTCTAGATAGTACTGATAACATTACTCGCAAGGAGAAGTTACAAGGCAATGTCAAGCAATACAAGAGTCTCATATCAACCTATACCATCATATATACAAGATGGGGGTTGATCTGAGACGCACAAACTACCTACTACTATGCTACGAGACAGCTGATCCATGGTTGAGATTTCTTCTCTAAAATCTTGTTTGGTACGAGATATTGGAAGGGGAAGGGAAAAAAATTCTTATGAATTAGATTTAGAAAAATTATAGAAATGTTGTTATAAAATTTTAATTAAAATCGATGTATGATAAAAAAATAAAAAAAAATTATTTTTAATTTTATTTTCTATTTTTTTTTATCCGAATTCAAAAAAATTTCTTTCACCCCCTTGTCAAATAGCCCATAACTGTATGGCCTACAAGTATACGTCAATCTCACCACCCACCTCAGAGGCTGCTAATCTACCTCCCAATAATATTTGGCATGAAGGATTTAGAGGTAAGGAAGGAAAGAAATTTTTTATAAGTTGAATTTAAAAAATTTAAAAAATAAAATTATAATATTTTAATTTAGAGAAGATATAACATAAAAGAATAAAAAAAATTTATTAAATATTTTTATGACTTTTCTTTTTTTAAAAAAAAAATCTAACCTAGAAAAACTTTGGCTCTTCCCGCTTTCCCAGTTTCCCTCCCCTCCCTGATACCAAAGAAGGCCGAGTCTCACGGCGAACGGCGGTGATCTTGGCCCTCATGCATCACTCTCTGTCTCAGTTTTTTCTAGCAATACCTCGAAGGCAAGTATGGGTTCAACTTTGCTAATCAGATCATGGATGATGATTTCTCTCTTTGTTCCAGTAAGTTCTCCTCACAATTAGTGAAGCATTTTTCACTTCTTTACTCATTAGTCTTGTCGGAGAGAGGAAAAACTAGTAATGTACATGCATGATTTCTGTCTTGATCTCTTTTGGTTTTGACTTGGAAATTGAAAGAAAATCAGGGCGCAATTTCTGATTCTATTGCTCAATGCTTTTGGTTCTCAATTGATGCTCAAATTTTCAAATCCTGACTGATCAAATTAATCTGCGATTGAGTTTAAGCACAAGAAGATGGGAGCTTTGGGTAAAGGGGAATGGTGGCTCCTTGATGAACTTAATTGCAAATTCCGGCATTGGATAAGTGGGTTCTGATCACAGAGGGTTTTTTTTTTTTTTTTAACTCAACGCTTCTTTCAAGCTTTATGCTTATGGTTCTGGTACTGCCCTCTTGCTGTAAGATGCTTCTTATACAATGAGAATGTTGCTTTCTGCTAAGGAAATTTTGTGGGATCCTCTATTCCTCTATATGGGTTCCTCTTTTCCATGACTTTGTGCTCTTGGTCTCTCTATGTTTTTTGCTCAGATTTTCTCCATCTACAGGTTATATCTTTGGTACTTTGGTTCTTCTTTGAAAGATATGTTGCTCACTGATAAATTCTTGACTGCTTGAGCTGAGATTGCTGAAAATTCTGAGGTGTAATTTTAGTGGTTGATATTTGACTATTTTTAGTGTCTGTCCAGAATTATCTATTGCAGATTGCACTGTTATGGCTGCGAAAATTTATGAAAGTGGGTCCCCTGGATCAAATTGTCATCTCTAGTTCTCTACACTATCAAATTTTAGTGGTTGATATGTTAAAGTCACTTTTACCAAACATGCTTCTGTGGTTTATAACCGGATACATTCTGCTACCTCCATGTACAGATCTTTTCTCAAGCACCTTGTTATAGGCCTGGCCGTAAAATGGTTCCCTGGTGGACAACATGCACCAGCATCTACTCTGCAGCTTTGTATTGGGCATAAATGCTTAATATATCAACTCAATCACTCATTTTCTGTTCCCAAAATATTAAGGCGATTTCCATTAATCCAAGCCACACTTTTGTTGGATTTTGGAATCATATTGACTAGAGCCGATCGAACCAGTCTATTTAGGTCCTGAATTTATAAGGGCCGGGTTTAAAATTTTTGCCTCAAAAGTGAAAGCGGGCCTAAAAGAGCCAGTCCTGTAAGGTCGATGGCCTAAAAGAGCCGGTTTTTTTAGGCCCTTATATATTTTTTATTTTTTAAAATTATTTATATGATAATAATATTATTGATTTTTTATATTTTGTTAATGATGTTGCAAATATTTAGTTGTTATTATCTTTTTTAGAATTAAGTTTCATAAGAATATCTTGTATTAAGAATCCTAAAAGTTAAAAATCTATAAAAGATATTTCTTATTTTATAAGAAAAATACGTTAGATATTTCTTATTTACTTCAAAGTTTCATATATGATGGTAATTTACTAATTTATTTGTATTTTGTTATAGAGTTATTTATCATTTTGGTTTATTATTTGTTGCATATAAAGATTATGGATGTATTCATGATATGAGAAAAGAAATTCTTGATATTTTCCCCCTTAAGCAGAGCCTACTACTTAAAGTGAAGCATAATCAAATTTCCTTAAAATTGATGATAGTGACGAAGAAGATAAAAATGATAGTCGTCATACTTATTTTGTTTATAATATTTAGCTTTTTATCTTTTTATGTTTTGTGTGAGACTGCGAGTTATTGGTGGACACTATTTTTTACCTTTAATTATTAATTACTAACTATATTTGTTTTATTGCATGAGGTATGTAAACATATAGTTAAATCTTATAAAAATGGCCTCCGGTCTTGGTCTTGGGGGCCTGCATGCTCTCGGACCAGACTTTAAAAAACAGCAATTTTTCTTATCTCGAGCCCTGCAAGGCCGGCCCTTTTAAGCCCTTACCCGTCAAGAGCCGGCCATAACTCCCACTCTAATCTTGACCGAACTAAGCTTGAACTTTCAAAGCATAAATTGCAATTGTTAAGGGATCCACTTGACATTAGACGCCTCTTGAAGATGGACAATGAGTGTTTTTTAAATGCTTCTTTTAAAAGAGTTGTAAAGAAAGGTCTTGATATCTCAGGAGTTCGTCAAGACATAATAATCAACTTAAGCAACTAGGATGACACATCTCTTAGCATGGATCATATTCTACAAGCGTCTCTTGATGTCTATATACAGTTTTATGATTGGAAAAAAATTTCAAGCATGGAAATTCTCTAGAAAATCATTATCCGCAGGATTATATTCATCTCATCAAAAGTCAACTCCAATGCCTTCCACAACTCCTCGTTGGGTTAAAAAAGATTTTAAGGAACATCAACATGAGGGAAAAAATGGTGTTAAATCTCAGCAGGTTGACAACAACAATTGTGAAAGAATGGTAAATTCTCCAAATAACATGCCTACAAAATCTATGATTAATGAAGGCCAGAATTACCATCAAAATGTGCAGCAGAAATCTCATGATAGAGGAAGTTTAGATCAGCATATCCAGACTTCCAAGAAAAGAACTCGTGTCTCTTTTGATTCTTCAATAGATACGCTTGGGTTTTATAGGAAAACTCTCTCCACCTCTAAAGAAACTGGAGGGACTAATTTTAGTGTTGATACACAAGAAAATTCTCAAGTGGTATCCATGCCTCTCTTTCAGACAAAAAGACTCAAAATCAAAACTTGAGATGGGCAAGAGAAAGAGAAATACTTCATGGGAGAAATCTGTTGATTTTTCTCCTCCTTCTAAGATGTGTCTAGCAACTTTTAACTTGATCCAAAGTTTAATGGAATCTCTCAATCTTCCATATGCTCGAGATCAGTTTTTCTTTGAGATTCATAGTTCTGTCAAAACGGCTAGGGAAGCAGCCCAAGTAAAGCTTCCCCTTGAGCCATGAGAATCTAATGCTGGAACTTCCGTGGCTTCAGAAAAACCACGGCAGTTCAACGTTGCAAGCAGCTGCAAAACACAGGCCTGACTTTGTATACTTATCGGAAACTAAAATCTCTTTTGATGTTGCTTGTAATATTTTTAACAACTTGCATTTTCACTCTTTTTCTGGCACTGATGTTGTTAATCGTGAGGGTGGTACTTTTATGGCTTGGAGGGGTGCTTTTAAGGTAGATATTTTGGATCAACCCCCCTTCTTTTGTCACTGCTTTATATCTAGTAATGTCAATTCTGCTTCTTACTACATCTCCTTTATCTATGGACCTCCTCAGTCCAATCTAAGATATGTATTGTGGGAATGGATTAAGAACATTAGCAAATCTATTGACATCCCTTGTTATTGATTGGTGATTTTAATCAAATTCTTAAACGGCATGATAAGTCTGGAAAGAGGGGGTCTTCTTCTACCATGAATGATTTCTTAGAGAATTCTTGAATGAAGCTAATCTTGTACAGATTACATAACATGGGCCAGCTTTCACCTGGACGAACAACAGGTCTGGGTCTGATAATGTTATGGAGAAAATTGACATGGCATTATGCAATGTGGAGTGGCTTTATACTTTTCCTTCATCTTTTGTCTCCACCCTTCCTTTAGCTGCCTCTAATCATTCACCTATTTTACTCTATGGAATGTCAAATCATTCGACGGAAACAGAGAAGATTTGAGAATTACTGACTACATTATAAAGATTTCTCAGGCATAGTACAAGACTGTTGGAAACAGTATGTGATTGGCTCCACTGCTTTCTTGGTTCATAGTAAGTTATGCAGAACACTTTCCACCCTTGTTAATTGGAGTAGGAAAAATATTGGTAATCTTGCTTATAGAGTTTCTCAAGCTGAGCGTAAACTCCAAGAGATCTCAATGAAAGATCTAAATCAGCACCATTCTCACAGTGACATCTCTGACTTTCTAAATGCTAAACATAAATTGGAATTTCTATTTGATTATGAGGCAAGTTATTGGGCTCAATGTGCCAAAATCAAGTGGTATGTTGGAGAAAGGAATACAGCTTATTTTCACACTTTGGTTAATAACAGAGCTGCTTCTAATTACATTCACAGTTTACAAAAAGCAAGGTGATTGGACATCAAACTAGGTAGAACTTTCTGAAATGACACTCTTATAATTTCAAAACTTGTATCAAAATCAACATCAAACTTCTTATGAGGAGATTATTCATGGATTGGAGCTTATTCACATTCTCTCTCTAGATGAAGCTGATCATCTGGAGCTCATGAAGCCAATATCAAAACTGGAGGTCAAATAAGCTGTCTTTGGGTTACCTAAGGACAGTGCACCATGTCAGGATGGTTTTAATGCCCGATTCTATCAAGAATATTGGGACATTATTAAAGATGATGTATTCAACATGGTCACGCATTTTTGGCTCTCTGAGCATCTTCTTCACAGTTTAAACAAAACCATGATTATCTTGACCCCAAAGTCAAATCAACCACAATCTTTCAAGGATTTTAGACCCATCAGTCTTTGTAATGTTGCCTACAAAATCCTTTTCAAAGTGCTTAGCAACCGTTTGAAGAGAGTATTGGAAATGCTAATAGCTCCAATTTAGTGTACTTATCTCAAAGGTAGATTTATTTCAGACAGTATTTTGCTTGCTGCTGATCTAATGTCTCAGATTCATAATGTAAGGGAAGGGAGGAAAAAAATTGGCAGCAGCCTTAAAGGTGGACTTTACCAAAGCCTTTGATAAGTTATCATGGAACTTCATTGCTGTTGTCATGACTCAAATGAACTACCCTAGGAAGTGGATTAATTTGATTGTCCAATGCATCTCCATTGTTACATATCAGATCCTTCTTAATGGCCAGCTCACTCCAATGGTCATTCCAAATCATGGTATACGCCAAGGTGACCCTCTCACACCTTACATATATATACTTTCTGCCAAAGTGCTATCATGCATGATTTCCAAATTTGGTCATCAAATCATTGGATGGGCATTAAGGTTTGTCAAAGAGCACAAGATGTTTCACATCTTCTTTATGATGATGACTCCCTCTTCTTTTTTGAGAGTTCAGTTAAAAGTTTCTACTCTATCAAGCTTGCTCTTAGCATGTATAGTTTATGGTCTGGTCAGATTAGTAATGGGTCTAAATCCTTTCTTGTATTCAGCCTAAATGTTTCTCATGTTGATAAAGTTAGATTCTCCAAAATGTTGGGTTTTAACTTTTCTTCAAGACTTGGAAAATACTTGGGAACTTGGATTGATCTAGATAGGTGCAAGAGTCAAATTTATCAGCAGGTGATTGATTCTGTGAACTCGAGAATAAGTGTGTGGCAAACAAGGCTTTTGTCTCAAGCCTCACGCTTAACTCTCATCAAATCTGTCCTTACTTCAGTCAATGTTCATATCCTGTTTTGCATACAATTACCTAAATATGTATGTGATCGTATTGATGCTAGCTATGCAAACTTTTTTTGGGGGTCTTCTAATTCCAGTCGGAAAATTCATCTTCTTAAAAGATGCATTCTTTTCTGTCCTATTGAAAAAGAAGGATTGGGTTTAAGACTAACAAAGGTTGTTAATCAGGCTCTTTTATCTAAGTAGATTCGGAGAATCATTTCATCTGAAAATTCCTCTCTATTGGCTTCCACTTTGAAGATCAAATATATAGATCTCACTAATCCATCAATTATTAAAATTCCATGCAATTCTTCTTGGATTTGGAAGGGATTGTCAGAAAATGCAGGTGTAATTATCAAGAGATTAAAATGGTGTAGGGAATGGCCTCTCAATCCAATTGATCACCACCTTCACCTTTAGTGGCCTATGCAGCAGGATCAAGCTTCCTTGTTGAATGTTCAACGGGTGGATGATCTATAATTGCATGTCCCATTTTCCTGGAATTCTACCACATGGAACTCTCACTTAGTTTTCGCACCATATTTGCCAAGCATTGCCAAGGCCATTATTGGCACACCCATATCCATTCTGAATTCTCCTGATAAGCTAATTTGGACTGGAAACACTACAGGAAATTACACAGTCAAAGATGGAGTAAATCATTTGCTACGGGATGCTTTGCCTAATGAGGCTGTGACTGATGACTTCTGGAAGTTTCTATGGAGGTTATAGATTCCCTACAAACAAGTTCTTTTTACCTGGAAATTGTTACACAATGCTTTGCCGTCCAGTGATGTCCTAACCCAACATCATCTTCCTTAACATACCCTCTGCTTATTTGGTTGTGATGTTGAGGAATCTCTTGACCATCTTTTTCTAACATGTCCTTTAACCAGGAGCCTTTGGTATGATAGTTTCAACATCAGAATTCCCTCTTTTACTTTTTGTGATTTCAATAAATGGCTCAAAGACACATTACTTGCCTTACATAATGATGGTCTATCTCAATTAGCATATTAGATTATTTGTCTTCTGCATACTATCTAGAGAAAGCGTAATCAGGCTTTGCATCAAGGGAAAAGTGACACTCCAACTGCCATAATACAGGAAATCAAGCAATCTACTCATTTTACACATCTAGCTTTCTCCAATTCAACACTTTTGGGAAGATCTAGCAGGCCTAAGATGCTCTTGGAATCTTGTTTTTCCCTTCATGATGACTGATGGGACATTGTATTTCACAAGCATAAAAGAGTTGGCAAGCATTTTCATCATGGAATCATTTGACACAGTGGTTCTCCTCTTGAGGAATTTCTATGGCAAAATCAAGCAACATCAAGAACAATCTTTCTCTCCAAATGTTTTTGAGTAGCCCTTTATTGGATCCATAACTCTGAACTCCTGCAGGTAGATCACAAGCCTCAACTCACCACTTATTGTGTCAACAAATGCTTCCTCCAGATCCCTCCTCGCTCCTCCTTATTGCCTGACATCACCTGGCAGGAGATATTGGCTCTACTCTTTGATTTTCCAACTGTTGACACTAGAGTTATTTTTATGTCTGTATTTCATAAATTCATAGGTACTTGTTTAAGTTCTATAACTATATAACTTGTCAACCTAGTTTGTTTTAATATCATTTTGTCTTTTATAAAAAGAAGAAGAAAAAATCTCTACAAAAAAGACTCCTACCCCCTCCACTACATCTGTAAAAGGCTGACCAACATCACAATCCCTAGTAACTAAGTTGATAGCCTTAATACAATATGAGAGGAACAAAATTTTCCTATAAAACCTTTTCGCCAACATAGATGAAGCCCTTAAATGATTAGTACAGGTAGTATTTTCCCCCCCTACGCCCAGGAGTCTTTAGAATCATTGAAAACAAATCATTCAGAATAAATGTACTTTGATTCAATGAATCATTCAAAATAAAGAAATATCTTTCTTCATCTTTTGTTCCTGAACTTTGAATACTTGTGGACATTTTAATAGCCTTCAGACAAGCTGGCATTTTACCAGCTCATCGTTTTTTGCCCCTTCTATACATGAAATCCGTTTTTCCATGTAAATTAATTCTCCAAACATCAATTCCATGAGTCCAAACCATTCTAATACATGACAAGCATCAAATTCTCCAACATTTTAATACATTACAAATATCAAGAGGATCATTACAAAGTTACTAACCTTACTTATTGCTATGCCTAGCTAAAACTCTGCTTTTCATTGACATATCAACCTCTGTAAAGCAGATCAAAAGATAATACTCAGACTCTGGACTAAAATTTGCATTTTAGGCCTTAAACAGTGACTTCAGATTGTAAGGTGCAGCAACTTTGAGATGTCCAATCCACATTTGCTGTGCAAAAAATTGATTTGCCCTATCAGAGGGATGAACAGAGTCAAAGAACACACATTCACTTGAATTCTTACACATCTTATAACTTGTACTTCCCAGAATACCCCCACAGGTTAACATTCCCCTGTAAGGACCACTACCACAGCATGCCACATCCCCTTCTTTGAAACCTGTTCAAAGTACATACATATACATATAATATGTATAAACACAATATATACTTAGAACAAACCAAACCTTCAAGTCAGATTCAATAATCATGCATTTTTACCTACCATATTTAGCGGGGTTATCCATTAGGTCAGTAAGTAAATCATAGAAATTAGCAAGTGAATATTTGAATCCTTCAAGCTGTTTCTGTAGTTTCTTCAGAATCCCAGAAAGTGCTTTGTTATGGAGTTTTGCCAGAACAGAAGCTTCACTTTCATGGCAGCAACATGTCCCATCTGAAAGCATCTTCATCCGTGGAACACATCCTATGGGAGCCATGCCAAGAAACCCAAATTTCCTCCCTCCTTCATTGTGAATTTCCTTCATATATCACCAAAACAATATTGCAGATAATAAAAACAACTTGTGGAAGTGAAGTGATATAATATGATATATTGTAGCACTCACTAGTTACATACTTTAATAACACTAGTCAGATTGCCAATCACCAAGTCAACAAATTGATCTCGAGAGTACGATGAATAGGCACTGGAATTCAAAGTCACACGTTTTATGTAATCATTGCTTCCAATGCTGATCAAGTAAACAGCTTTGCATAGCAAGCCCTTGGCTTTATCTTCTCCTAATCTCTTCCTTAGTAGTTCAGTGAAGTTCTTGAAATACTTAAGCTGAGTTTTTAGGTCAATCACCTGGGAGAAAATATCAAATTGGGCCCATCAATCTCCTGGATATTTCAAGACGAGGGAAAAAATGGAATATGTGGGAAATAGAAATACCAGTCCTTGGTTTGTTTCAAAGAGAGCTCCAGATCCACCAGAAGCAAAATTCGCTCCATCAAGACATTGTTGATAAGCAGGGTGCAAATAAGGAAGAGCCAGCGGCAGATTCGCATACTCAGCTGCGTAAAAATCTGATTTTGAGAAAAAGGGTATTGACCTAAAACTCAAATTGAGATAACCCATAACAAAACAAGAAAGTTACCAACAAAATCAACAATGGTTCGTCCATCAGTATATCGGCCATTGGGGTAGTTGAAGAAGGTTTGGCCGTAGGGCGATCGGTTAGCCTGAAAGTGAAAGGGAATTTTGGGGGTGAGATAATAGTTATTGTTTCCGATATCGAAGAGGGAATCCCCAAATACGAACAATGCGACGTCGTTTGTTGGTGTGCATGATTTGGCGCAGCACCGAACCGGGATGATACAGAAAAGCAACAATAGGCTGATAATTAAACCACAAGTTGCCATTACTGTTCTAATTCTAACGTTCTACAATTGAGTATGGAAAGGTAAAGTGAAGGTGCTAAATTAGATATTCCAGTCAAAGCATATACATAAACATGTACTCTTTTAAAGCCACCCCTTTTCAAACTTCATATCCTTCAATTTTCAATGCAAGTTAGTCCATATTAGGTGTTGTTATCTAATTAGCTTATATTTAAAATGTGATCTGATAATAAAAGTCAATTCACTTGATAAAGATGTTTGACACATAAGTCTTACAAACTCTTTGATTGTCGTTGTTAATATAAAAACCTTGTTGATAAAAGATTCATAATAAATTTTGTAAGTGTTTTTTGAAAATTAAGAGATATGTTCAGAAACTTAAATATTGGATCTGTTTGGATTCCCACTAAAGAGTTAAAAAAGCCCATTAGACATACAAAAGCCCATTTATTTTAAATATTAGTATTTGGGAACTCATTAAAAATCAATGGGTTTTTATCTCAAAAGAGGTTTTTTTGCAAAGCTATTAGTTGGAGCTTTTTTCCAGCTTCTCATTTAATGCACGCATTTTAATGACATTTTAATTGTCCAGCTACCGCACACAGACGCGTTCATGTTTACTCGACACACACATATATGCTTCTCTCCCCAAACCATTTGGCAATTTTAAACTTTTTTTAATTATTAAATTTTTTTTCAATTTTAAAAACTTTTTCAATTATTCTCTCCTCAATAATTATTAAACTTTTTTTTTTCAATTTTAAAAATTTTATTTAAATTTTTTAACATCAATTATAACAATATGTACACAAACAATATATATAGTATTCAACAATGTTCATACCATTTTCAGTCATTTTTCATCCAAATGGGCTTTTCAAAAGCTAATCCAAACAGGTTCTATTTTTTTTAAAAAAATCACTTCTTCACCGTCAATCCAAACACAAATCACATTTACAATCTGACTTTTTTTTTTAAAAGGGCTTCTGCAAAAGCCCCATTAAAAAAAACTACTTTTTCACCGGGTTCCCAAACACACACATTATCAGTTTTCAGACCCAACTCATCATTTAAATTTTTTAACATAGAAGGAAAGTGATATATTATATAAAAGATCTAATAAATTCAAATCCAAATGAAACATTATGTCAATATAGTTTTTATAAAGTTAAAACCTAATATCTTTCTTAAAAGATAATAATAATATCTGATCTTTTCTATTGATCCTAATCAATGTTGTTCAAAATTCACGGTCTGCAATGTCTACAACAATGCTTACTTTTATGTTACTAGTTTTTTTTTTTTTCCATTTCCGGAATGGTGGATCGATGTCATGCTGTAATAGCTTCATTATGAAATACATATGATATGAAAACCTTATTGATCAGAGATTCATAAGAAATTTTGTAAGTGTTTTTTGAATATTAAGACATGCTCAGAAACCTGAATATTGTCATTTTTTAAATCCAACTCATCATTTAAATTTCTTAACATCAAAGGAAAGTGATATATTATATATAAGATCTAATAAATTCAAATCCAAATGAAACATTATGTCAGCATAGTTTTTATAAAGTTAAAACCTAATATCTTTCTTAAAAGATAATAATAATATCAATAATAATATCTGGTCTTTTCTATTGATCCTAATCACTGTTGGTCAAAATTCACGATCTACAATGTCTACAACAATACTTACTTTTATGTTACTAGTTTTTTTTTTTCATTTTCTGAAATGGTGGATCGATGTCATGCTGCAATAGTTCATTATGAAATACATATGATCACTTCTCCAGAAAAGAACAATTTTCTGAGTCAAACAACTTGTATCAAACAACTAATAACTCTAATTGTTATTATATGCCGTAGCGGAATATAAATTAATAACGTCTATGCCAACGTGGAACAGATGAATCATCTAAATAGTAACACTTGTAATATATATAGATCATCATAAAAGTAAATGGACTTTCTTTAATCCTATGATTGTTGACTTATAGGAAAGACTATTATTAGTTTATGTCCCCTTCTATCTATTCCTAAACCTGGAGTCTTGTGTATTAGATCGTCCTTTTTTTATGTTCCCCTTATATATACACGTACCGACGACAACAATAAGCTAAACAGCGCAATGCAAACATGGAAATTGAAAGAGTTGTTTGAGACTGTAAGGGCGAGTGAAATGATTATGTCCAGTCCACATGAGGTTGGCAAAATGTTGAGCAGCTTTGTCCGTATGATGAACAGAATCAAAATAAACAAAATCATTAACATTCTCACATAACTCATATTTTTTAATCCCTCTTTTGCCTCCACAGCTAAAATCTCCCCTATATGAGCCTCCTCCACAGCAAGCCGCCTCCCCTTCTTTGAAACCTTCCCAACAAACCGTTAAAACAAATCATATATATATATATATATATATATATATATATATATATATATATATATATATTCTATTACTTAATTAATTTAAAAATATTAAATAAATTAAATAAATTATTTGAAGTCTTTATGTTTATCATTTTTATCCAAACTAATTTATCTAAGTTATAAACTAATATACAATGTGATTATACATATAAGTATTTTAGAAATATCATGTAACATATATTATAATTAAGTAATTTATTTAAATTTTTAAATTTTCCCAAATTAGTCAAACGGGTCTTATATTAAAGACTGGAGGTTATAACATGTTTAAAATAAAACTGCTTCAAACTATATGCTCTCTCTGGTTATTAATATAGGATATATTTGAGGAGTCGATCTTGATCTTAAATATAAAATATAATTTTTATATTTTTCAATATTTTCTTAATTTACCTATATCTATTAAAGAGGAGATGGGATGAGAAAACTAAGGAAGATGACTAAAGTGTTTTGGAAAATATATATCATATTAACTAGCTTCTTTAATATACTTAAATTAGGTAAATATGTCTTATGTTAAGGACCGGAAAAAGCATATTAATTAGGACATATTTATAAGCATACAAATTTTATTTAAAAGTTTTATGTATAGTCAATTAGTCATGTATTCTAAGATTAAAATTTCCCCTCTAACAGCCGCATATATAAATATTTGATTTTATTGTGTAAGGTAAGGGCATGTTATAAGTTTTAAGGGCATACCGTATTTGTAAGGATATCTCATAACTTCAATAAGAGCACCGTAATAGTCAGTGAGAGAGTATTTGAATCCCTCAAGTTGTTTCTGCAATTTCTGAAGCATTATGGGAAGAGCTCTTCTGTGTAATCTTGCAATTGCCGAAGCTTCTTCTTTCTGACACTCATCTAAGCTGCTTCCATTCATAAAGATCCTTGCTATTGGATAGCAATTAATAGGACCCACATTAAGCAATCCGAATTTTCTTCCACCTTCCACGTAAATATCCTGTGATTTATAACACAAAGAGACTCAGGATTGCTAGCTAGATGAAAAATAATACTACCCTTAAAAGTCAGTTAACTTTTTTTTTTTAAGATATTAAGAAAGTTAATTAAATTACTTTAAAAAATTTAATTGGATCTTATATTTAAGGTTGGAGTTTAATGGATTTTAATATTTTTTTGGAGAAATTAAGAAAGTAAAATGAATTATTTAATCATAGTATATATTGTACATCATTAAATTATATATCAGATAAATTAATTTAGAGAAAAATGATAAATATAAACACTTAAGTCTAACTTATTTGGTTCCCATAATCTCTCCAACAAAAGCCAACCAAGCGATGAACAGGAATGAGTAATTCTCAATCATAAAAGGGAATAATTAGTTGGGATCATTTTTATATATACCTGGATGACGTTTGATATGTTTCCAATCACAAGATCAACAAGTTCTTGAGGGTGTTGAATATTAACAACAGTAGTACTTGAGTTTGAGAACAAAGCAACGCCATAATCATTGTCTCCAACTGCAATAATGTACACAGCATTTGCCAGAAATTCCTTGGCTTCGCCATCTCCTAGTTTCTTCTTCAATATCTTGCTAACTTGTTTGAAGTAACTTGCCTGAGTTTTCAGGTCTATCACCTAATAAAAATGAGTAATATATAAAATAATAAAATTATCATAATCCACTATATATATGTATGCTCTCTTCGATAATTAATATATAATGAGGCTGATGATATATACAGTTCCTTGACGAGTTTCAAGCAGAGCTCCAGATCCTGCTGATGCAAAATTAACCCCAAAGATATAATTATCAAGGGATGATGCTGGATGCAGATATGGTAGTAACAGTGGCAACTGGGCATATTCAGCTGCATCCACAACAAAAGTTAACTCAAAAAAGCTTGACATTTTAACATTAATATGAATATATTACAAAAATCCATACACTTGTAGGTATGTGACAAAAACCCTAAACACTATTGAGATTATATACCAATGAAATCTGGGATGACCCTTCCATCGGAATATCTTCCGGTGGGATACTTGAAGTAAGTTTCGCCGTATGGATCGTAGTTTGCCTGAGCTGAGGTGGTGGTGTTGATGTAGTTATTGTTTCCCACATCAAATTGTGAGTCTCCAAATATGAACAAGGCTGCTTGCTTTTCCGGGAGGCAGATTTTGCTTTGGCAGCAAGTTATTTGAATAGAAATAATTACATGAAAAACCAATATGAAATACATGAAAAACCTTATACTTCCCATGTTTGCACTTGTCTCCTATGTTTGCTGGGTCTTAGGTATATATTTGGTCGCAAATTTGACAACTTAATTATAGGCCTCGGTAGAGCTTTTTTGTGTAAAATTGAGAGTTTAGGAAGCATATCTATCAGTCAGTTATTATATTTTGCAAATACTAAAAAATATTTAAGAGAAATTTATATCATTTCGCCTTGTTGATTATGTTGACGGTGGCAATACTATATGGCTAATATTTTGACCGCCTATATGTTTAATACGGTAAGTGATTAAACAATATACGACGTCGCAACGTACGTGTCAATTAGTATTGCGTATACGTTAACACTCACTAAAAAAATGGTGCCGGATATATAATGCTAATATTCATTATCAAACGGTATTGACTTTGTGTTTAATATTCAAAAGGTGACGACTGTGTGTTTGGATTAACCGTATGTACGTAATTTTTCATTCTGTATGCGTGTTTATTTTTTGGGTCCCACTTTTTAAGTCTTAGAATTTAAAAATTTTAAATAAACTATATTTCCATTATGAAAACTACAAAAATAATAATATAGAAATCAACCTATAGGAAAAAAATAATATTCTACATTCACTAATTAGTGTGCTATAACTGCAATTTATGAAAGATTAATCAATACTAGTTTGAAGTGAAATAATTTGTTAAGCCAACTTGTTACTTTAATTTATTGAAATTTCGAGGAAAACACACTTTGCAATCAAAATAGTTTTTTTTGGTATAATGTAATGAAAATACTTGTTAATTGTATAAATGACTTGACCAAAAGCAGTAGACAAGAATATTAAATTAAACCACCCTAAAAAAAGATTAATCACCATATGGAGAGAAGCTTGCTTGGACAGATCTAATATAATTTTGTCAATGTAGTACAAATATAAAGTTGGTCTAACGGTGTAAGGTCATATTAGATTATTTTGTGGTCTAGAGCTTGAGTCTTAAATGAGACACTTGTGTTGGGAGAGACTAGGGGCAGCCACGATTCCCACGAACCCCAAACTAGATATCAGAATAATAATATATATATAATTGTTGATGTAGTTGCTATTTCCAATATAACATCCAAAAAATATGATTATTAATGAAGGGAATGGTGGTTGAATCAAATTATGTTTAATAGCAACAAAGATGAAAATTCTCCTCTTTTTAAAATATTCGTAGGTAATAAATACAGTTAATATAATTTTTGATCTTTGAAGTTTGACCCGATTTTAATTTTGGTCACTCAAGTTTGAAATCAGTAGTTTTAGTTCCTCAAATTTTGTCTGATTTTGATTTTGATCCCTTAAGTTTGAAATCGGTGATTTTGGTCCCTCAAGTTTACTCCGTTTATAACTGTTGGTTCATTAAGTTTACTTCGTTTATAACTATTGATCTCTCTAGTTTAGGGTAATATATCAAGTCATTTTCAAATTTAAGGGACCAACATTTATAAATAGAGTAAACTTGATGGACCAAAATTAAAATTAAGCCAAACTTTAAAGATCAAAAGTTATATTAACCCTAATAAATATGATGATCCCATATATTCAATAAATGGCTAAATGCATGGAACTTGTACTTTTTCAAAGTTTCCCTATTCAAACTTCAAATTTTTTTATGCAAATTGAGTAGTCTATTTGATGTGCTGTGTCACCTAACATACTTATTATATTGAAATAAGATATACTATATATAAGCTCAAATGATCTGAAAAAATTCTTTATGTTGAACATTTCCTATACGTAGGTATATGTTAATGATGCAAAATTAGTATAAGATTAAGTATCATGATCAAATGTCTTAATTTGTTTGTAAATTTAATTTGTGGGTCATCCATGGTCCGTTAAGAAATTGAGGGACAACTAAAATCTTGTAAGCTAAGGTTCCGATTTTCTTAGGACTTTTACCAGTTTTTCTTCTTAGGCAAAAAATGTATATACTCCTATACCATTTCACAATATAATTCCAAGACATTGGTAATTAATGATCAGAGAACGTAACAGCTGAATGATGAAACAATAGAAACAGTTATTTTGGCAAGTTATTAGGTTTCATTAGTTTTCAAATTTTGGCTGGTAAGTAGTAAATTAAATATGACCACTTGCTTCCATATTGAGTAAATATGCACTTCTGCAAATTTTGTTACACACCGAATATTCTATATTGAAATGTAAATCTATGTATAAGCTCTATTGAATATTCCAATAAAACTCTATTTTCTTTAATAACAATATAATATAATACTCTCTCTAGTCTTTAATATATGACCTATTTAGGAAGTTGATCTTAGTCATAAATATAAGACTTAATTATCATATTTGTCAATCTTTTTTTAATTTACCCCTATTGATGCTCCCCTAACAATAATAAACAAGGAGAGGGAAGAAGGAAATTAAAGAAAATGTATAGGATGTTTTATAAAATACATGTCATATTAACTAACTTAATAATTTTTTTTATTTAATCAAATTAGATAAATATATTTTATATTAAGAATTTGAGAAAGTAATATAATAAAGTATTCAACAGTATCAACTACAATTTAGAAAATAATCACAAAAGTACATCTAGTCTTCAAAATTGTCAAATTTCAACAGTGCCCGCTTATTTTTCCCTCTTTACCCTTTTGCCCACAGCTACCCAAAATTTTCGGATGGAACGTCATAACTCCATTTCATAAGAACATAATATAATATTATAACATATTATTGTTAATTTTAATTAATTTCTGTATAAGTATTATTCTTGGTGCTTGTTTGAAATTTCTTATCATAAGCACATTTATCCAAATTAAAAGCAAAACTTATATATCATAAATTATAATTGTGAAGCTGATTTTAAAGGTTCTAAATCACTATACTAAATAAACCCTTAACCTTGTAGCAAGGGGGGAAAATAATCTTGCGAAAGTACAAAGGCAGTTGAATATATAAGAAGTAATATTGTTTATTTATTTAAAATGATAACACAACAACTTGCTATTGTAATTTAAACTTGAAACTCAAAGAGTTGTTTGAGATTGTAAGGGTGAGTGAAATTACCATTTCCTCCCCACATGAGGTTGGCAAAGTGTTGAGCACCGCTCTCAGTAGGATGAATAGAATCAAAATACACAAAATCATTAACATTCTCACACAACTCACAGTTTTCAATCCCTCTTTTCCCTCCACAGCTGTAATCTCCTCTGTACGGCCCACCTCCACAGCAAGCCACTTCTCCTACTTTAAAACCTTATTAAAAAGAACAATTACATTAGATCATGATTCATTATAAAATTACTCTAATTAATAACAACGGAGGCTATCTATATTCTTAATTAATAGATGGATAATACTCCCTCCAATCATTTTTATAAGATATAAATCACTGAATTATATAGATCAAAATGTTAGTTAAACTTGGTCAAATACAATAAATTAAACATGCATGCAAAAAATATACAACTTGACTTCCAAAAACATTATCATCATGTTTAAATATAGGAAAGTACGTTTGATTGAAAATTAGTGAATAGTTAACTAATCTAGAGAAACTAGCCAATAATTAATGGGGCAAAATGAAAAAGGGAGAATTGCTTATAAAGATCTCAATGGAAAATTATTTGTTAAATGAAATTTAGAGAATATTTTTTACATATAAGAGAAGATTGTTCGCACATATATAGGGAAGATATATTAAACACAGAGAAAATTTTTTAAACATAAGAAAAGATTTTTTACACACAAAAAGATTGTTTGCATTCAAATGTTCTATTTGACAAATAAATTTTCAATGAAGTATTTTTGAATAATTTTCCTAATAAAAACTTGTGCACTAAATAAAATGGGAGTGGAACCTCTCCATTTTCTTTACCATCAACTTCCTTCCATTTTTTATCACTGTTAGATTAACTCTGAATAATTGAGATTTATTATCCTATAAAGATAAAAAAATATATATGTATAGTACTTTAATAAAATTTGTTATTTGATATTATAATAATATTTTTATATAATATTAATCTAACAGTAAAAAATAAAAAAAATGAAGAAAGTAAAGATTTTAAGTGAAAAGGTTCCCCAGAAAAATTCCTATAGGAGGGAGTAGAGACCCCTTTTTTTTTTTTTTTTGGCCGGCAAGAATGAAGGGACTAATTGGACGAACTACCTAATGAATTAGTTGGGATGGGATGTGACGGTTGGTAAGTAATAAATTAAAGGCTGGTGTTCGCTATCCCATCTCAACTGCTACCCTCAAATTTATGGTATTCCTGAATGTTCTTTGGATAGTTCTTTTTATTATTAAATTTTAATTAAAGTAAGTGATATTTTAATATTTTACGTAAATAAAAAATATATTATTTTGAATTTTTATAATTTTTTAAATATTTAATATTCTAAAATTGTGTGGTTTTTTCAGTTTATAGTATTAAATCTTTAAAAAATCATAAAAATTTGACAATAACATCATTTTTTACTTATAAAATATAAAGATGTCACTCATTTTATCTAGAATTTAATAATAAAAAGAAATTTAAAAAACATTTAGAAAGAGTTCCAAAATTGAGGGCCAACATTGGTGCAGTTAAGGTGGGGTAGCTAACACCTCCATCAATAAATTCAATCAATGTCTTTTAAAATAAAAGGGTTAAGGGGTATTTTTGTCTCAAAAATTTTCACCAGATGTAAAAAATGAAGCAATTTTGTCCTGATCATTATCTCAATTAATTTTGATCATTAGTTGACTAAATATATAGAGCTAACAATCCACATGTCATCCATGTCATTTTTGTTAAGGTACAAATTTACCCTATAAGTTTTAAATCTAACTTTAAAAAAAATAAAGTAAATAACATATAAACTTTTGACACAACTTTATATCTTAACAAAAATAACATTGATGATATGTGAACAGCCAACTCTGTATATTTAATTAACTAACAGTTAAAATTAATTAGAATAATAATAAAAATAAAGTTAATTTTTTTATACTTTCAGGATAAAATTACTTCTCACATAAATTTTAGGACAAAATTATTATCCATTGATAAAAATTTCCAACGTAAAATTGAGCATAACCCAAAATAAAATTCCCCCCTTTGACAGGCGTTTAAGAGTGTGTTTGGAAATAGCTTCTGAGAATAGCTTATAAAGAAAAAGTAAAAAAAAAAGTGATTTTTGAGAATAGATTATGAGAAAAAAGTGATTTTTATAAAATGAGAGTGTTTGGATATTATGATCAGAATAGCTTTTTTCATGGTCAAATTACTGAAAAGGACATTAACTTTTGTGATAATTACATATAAATGATAAGATTATATTTTATATATTATTTAATAGTAATTTTCATAATAACTGCAAAAAATGACATAAAATCATCTGAAAAATTAAAAATTATAAAATTAATCAATTATCTAACATAAAAAAAAGATCCTATAAATATATATATTGTATAATTAAAATAATACTATATTTTATATTTAAATAAGTACTCCTTCCATCTTAAATATAAGATAGAGTTAAATTTTTTTTAAAAGATTAAAGAAGCTAAATAAGTTATTTAATCCTATCATATATTGTGTATCCTTAAAATATAAATATTCTGAAATATAAAAATTAAAATATAAATATTCTAAAATAATTTAATTATTTTTTCAAATCTCTTGAAAAAAATTTTTATCTTATATTTAATAGTAGAGGGAATAATAAATTTTGATATAGTTATTTTTTTTAATAGGAATAGAGATTTAAAAAAGCCTTAAAAAATACCAATAAAGATTCAGAAGAAAAAAAAGGATGGAAGCACGTGGAAGGAGAAGAAAGTGAGGATGTGGGTTCCACACATAAGAAAGGCAAATAAAAAAGGAGGATGTGGGTCCCACAAACATAAAAAAAAAGAAAAAAATGTCACTAATCAAGTGTGGGACCCACAAAGAGAGAGAGAGAAAGAGGGAAAAGCTAAAAAATATGGATTGTTGCAAACCATGGTTTTGAGGAGTGAAACCATGGTTTGGTAATGAAAATAGATTATCTAAAAAATATGAGTGTTTGATAAATTTTTAGTGAAACTATGGTTTAATAAGAAAATTGTTTTTTTTTTTTTAGGTTTCCAAACACACTATAAATGTAAGTATTGGGGCAAGTGAGCGTGGGGCATTACCATATTTGGAAGGATATTTCATTACTTCAATAAGGGCACCGTAATAGTCGGTGAGCGAGTATCTGAATCCCTCAAGCTCTTTCTGCAGTTTCTGAAGCATTTTGGGAAGAGCTCTTCTGTGTAATCTTGCTATTTCTGAAGCTTCTTCTTCCTGGCACTCATCTAAGCTGCTTCCATTTTTAACCATCCTGAGTATTGGAAAACAACTCAATGGCCCCACATTAAATAGCCCGAATTTTCTCCCACCTTCATCATAAATTTCCTGCAATATATATATATATATATATGAAGTCAAGAATTGCTAGATAATTTAAAAACAATAATTCACGAATATATATATATATATATATATATATAGAGAGAGAGAGAGAGAGAGAGAGAGAGAGAGAGAGGCTGAAAGAGAAGAAATATAGATAGATCGATAGGAAGAGAGCAACAAATATTATTATATCTCTGTACTTCTTGGACGAAAGATACAATTTGCGTGTACTAGAGATCACCATATTACAATCAGACGGTAGACAATAACAATTGAATGCTATGGATCTCCCACACAAAATTTCAATTAAAACAAAGATCAAATCACTAGTAAGATCCAATTGACAAGCCCACCAGGATTTGTGTGTTTCAAATCATCACCCCACAAAATTTCAGTTCAATAAAACTTCATATCAATCTTTGGTGCAATCTTCCCTATCATTTATTTAGATAAGTTCAAATCTTGTGCAATATACCTACCTGAATGATGCTTGATATGTTGCCAATCACAACATCAACAAATTGTTGTGGAGGATAAGGAAGAACAACATTACTTGAGTTGGCCAAGAAAGGATCAGCATAGTCATTGCCCCCAACGTCAAAGATGTACACAGATCTTGCAAGTAAGGCCTTTGCTTCTTCATCTCCCAGTTTCTGTCTCAATATCTTACTCACTTGTTTAAAGTAGCTTGCTTGAGTTTTCAGGTTTATCACCTAATAAAATTGAGTAAGAAAATCAATAATGATTAAATTATCATGAGGGCTTCTCAATCATTGCCCACTGTGAATTATAATTATAATAAAATAATCACTTACAATTCCTTGACCAGTTTCAACCAGAGCTCCAGCTCCTGCTGATGCAAAATTTGCCCCAAAGATATAATCATCCTTGTATGTTGCTGGGTGCAAATATGGTAAAAACAGTGGCAATTTGGCATATTCAGCTGCATCATCCCACAACAAAATTAAACTCAAAAAGCTTGACACTTTAACATTCATATGAATATATATATATATATATATATATAGTTGCATATTGATATTATCAGTCATGTGTACCAATGAAATCTGGGATGACACGGCCATCGGAAAATCTTCCGTTGGGGTACTTGAAGAAAGTTTCGCCGTATGGATTGAAGTTTGCCTGAAAAAAAGTGGTGGTGTTGATGTAGTTATTGTTTCCGACGTCAAATAGTGAGTCTCCAAATATGAATAAGGCTGCTTGCTTTCCTCGGAGGCATATTTTGCTTTGGCTGTGAGTGATTAGAACTAAAACGATAACATAAAAAAACATGAAAACCCTTAAACTTCCCATGGGTGTGTCTAGTATGTTGCTTGTAAAATTTCACAATCTATATATATAGGCCTTCTCAATATAACTATCGATCGATCGATCAATATAGTGCAGAAAAAGACATAAGTGATTTAATTATCTTCGACTTCATACATTTATGAAGTTAGAGTTATTTAATACTCCTTCTATCCTTAATATAAGACTTGATTGATTTTTAAAAAAAAAATTAAAGAAACGAAATAAATTACTTAATCATAATATATGTTACTATTAGATTATTATATATTCCCTTTGATCCTTTTTAAAAATAATTTTTTTCTTAATTGCTTGAAATGAACTAACAATTAATGTTAGTTAAAAATAATAAATATATCAAAAAATGTCATATTTCTTCTAAAGATACCCTTATTTATGAAAAGTGCATAGGAGAGAGAATAAGTAAAAAAATATAAAAGATAATGGGTAATAAATGATTAAATGAAAGAGAACCAGTAGTGAATGAAAAATAATTAATATAAAGATATATATTTGACAGTGGTAGAAAAGGAAAAAGTAATTTAAATTTTAAGATATAAGAAAAAAGTTGTTTATATTGAGGATTAGCCTCAAGAGAGAAAAAATTATTTATAAAAAGGACTAGTGGGAGTATAAATTTATAAGTCAAATAAATTAATTAAAACATGATTAATATAAATATTTTAAAATAATTTATTTAATTTTTTAATTTAATTAAAAAATCAATTGGCTCATTATATTAAAAATTTGAAGGAAGTATAATGCATGTATGAAGCTAAGGGGTGGCATTATTGTCTGGTTAATGGAGTATAGCCTTTTTTCTATGGTTGGTATATTAATTAAAAATACGGTAACGCATCACTTTGTTTTCATGTTTTGCGTATACGTTTCCCCCATTTTAAAAAAAAAAAAGGAAAAATTGGCCGTAACGTGTAATGTTAGGATCCATTATCAATTTGTATAGCATCCACATTGATTGTGGCTCCCTAACAAAAATAAACAATGATTTGCACCAGCACCCCGGAATATTTGGGAGAATTTTAAAAAAATGTAATCAAAATTAGGAAAGAATAAAAAAGTGTAGTGACAATGACAAGAAAGCCCTCAGTTTAGTTTGAAAAAACAAAAAGAAGAATAGAGGAAATGCCAAAATTGAATTGCCTGGCTGAAGAGGAACTCAGAAACAACAAACCTAGGGGAAGGGGGTGACTGGCTCAGCGCAGTGATTGGAAGGGAACGAATGTCTCTTGACGGAGCTTCGGTGGTATGCTGCGGAGTTGGAAAGAGGTAACTAAGAAATGACAAACATAGGAGGGGAAGGGGGCGAAGGGCTCAGCGCGGCGATTTGATACTTGGCCGATAGTCGCTTGTCCGAAGTTCGACGACGTTGCTTTGGTAACAACTTGGATGCCCAAAAATAAAACATTTCTGTATTAACAACAATAGCTTATATATTAACAATGTGTCTTTCATGTTTAACAACTTCATATGGAAAGGGCCCAAATTCACAAGTTCGGGAGGCGATTAACTACACATCTCACTTTATCAACAACACCATATTCTATGTTAACGACTTCACTTCCTTAATTAACATGTTTGTAGGAAAAAAAGGGAAAGTGACAAGTTAGATGCCCAAAAACAAGACCTTTCTCTTTATTAACAACATCATATTCTTCATTAACGACTTCACTTCCTTGATTAACATCTTCGTAAGAACAAATTGGGAAAGTAACAAGTTGGATGCCAAAAAAAAAAAGACATCTGATCTCCCTTTATTAACAACACAATATTCTTCATTAACGGCTTCATTTCCATGTTTAACATCTTCGTAGGAACAAATTGGGAAAGTAACAAGTTAGATGCCCAAAAATAAGACATATCCCTTTATTAACAACAGAGTATTCAACATTAGCGACATGGCTTTATGCTTTCACATCTTCCTATCAGATAAACAATCGAAGACATGCCCAACAAAAAGTATCAAAATAAGAAGTTGCAGGGCCAATAACAATACATGTCTCTATATTAATTAACAACACAATATTCAACAGTAACGACATGGCTTTCTATTTTAACAACTTGCTATATTTATCAGATGTTGTTTGATGACAGTCTGCATAATTACATTAATCACTCTTGATAATGTCAGCTCAGTAAGCTTGTGATACAATGTTTATTAAACTAAGTAATTTCTCGTATCATCACCCACCACTTAATATTAACAATAATGCTATATATTTTAACATATCCATCTTCACTGCTAACAACACCCCTATATCATCACCCTACATCTACTATTAACAACAACATAATTTACTTTAACATCTTCATCTTCAATGATAACAACATTTCCTATATTATCACCCTGCATCTACTATTGACACCAAGATAATAGCTTTTTACATCTCCATCTTCACTAATAACAACATCATCTCCCAACCTTACTATCAACGGCGGGCTGAACTTTCTACTGACGCAACACCTATCACCGTTCATCTTGTAATCAATCACGAACAACAAAAAAGGTACAATCTTCAACAATAATGAAACCAAACATAATGAAATCAATCACATAACCATCAACATTGTCCCATTACCTTAAAGCCACTACATTTTCTTTATCTTCACCTAAGAGTTCCCTTACCCATAAAACGAAAGCTCTGATATAATAAACCACAATCACAAACCATAACTAATTTTCCATAAACACTGAAGAAGCACAACACAAAAATAATTTTTATCTTAAATTTTTACTCGTGGTTTAGCTCTTGTTTCTGTCACTTTTCCTTTGGTATCAACATTTTTTGGCACCACCTTCACTCTCTGTACTCCCACTCTTGCACCCTCTATTTTCTTTTGTCTATCACTAAACCGAGGGAATTTTTGTCTTTACCTTAAGGTTTCAAATCCCAAATTCCTACGGTTGCTCTGATTTGAGATTTTTGAAATTCACCAAACCATTTTATCATTTCCTAATTTTAACTGTATTTTTTTAAAATTTTCCGGGAATATTTTCCCCTCACAAAATTTACAACACTCCCATATTTACAACTATTTGAATTAATGCTTGAAACTCATTTTTTACCAAAATTTTTTAGAAAAATTACAATAAGGTCTCAAACAAAAAGAGAAATAAAGAAATGGTCCTTTGAAATCTCAAAATGAAAAAATGGTTACATTGACAACTCC
Source organism: Albizia julibrissin (assembly GCA_037074505.1). Taxonomy (NCBI): domain Eukaryota; kingdom Viridiplantae; phylum Streptophyta; class Magnoliopsida; order Fabales; family Fabaceae; genus Albizia; species Albizia julibrissin. The sequence continues at coordinate 4,607,856 of CM073487.1, read as the reverse complement.
AGGTGCTGGTCATTGACAACTTCAGGAGCCTCAATTGACAACTCCTTGAGACTATTTTTTTCATTTTGCGATTTCAAGGGACTATTTCTTTATTTCTCTTTTTGTTTAGCACCTTATTGTAATTTTTCCAAATTTTTTTATGCCCTATATTGTGTCACTCGAACTGTTGTGACCTAATTATCATTTTCATAGTAAACTAAATCTCCAATGAAATTTAGAAATTTCTTATTATAATTATATCAATTGGATAAATCATATACTCGGATATAAAATATAAAATTGGAAGACAATTAAAGAATTCACAAGTTACAAATAGTAAAGTTATTTTTACTTTTTTCTTGCGTATTTTATTGGACTCATCAAAGCAAGTTTTTGTTTATTTGGATACGTTGCTTAGATTAAAATTAGATGATTTGGATTTCATTTTAATATATTATTATATTTTTGAGTCTATTTTAAAATAGTTTTAGAATTCATATACGTTAAGATTTTTCTTCCAAATGTCAGCGGGAAAAAAAAAAGATTTTTTCTTCCAATTACTTCCAACAGGAACCTTACTTTGACTTTCCATACTCCACGCACCTTTAAATTATGAATTAATGACATTAACTTCTTTTAAATAGTTTTAATTAAACTAGGATATAGGCCGGACATGACTTCTCTCATTTTTCTTTCACATTCGTTACCGCCTTTTTTTTTTTTCTTTATGATGATTGGATCAAAATCTAATGGCCACCTTCTATGACCCTATTTGAAAATGCGTTGAGATCATGCAAACGTACAGTGTGAAAGAAAAGCCTAGTAAAATAGTAAAATGAGTGTTTGGATTCACATTTATTTTTTCCGTGCTTTTATTCCCATCGCAGCTTCTAATAGAAGCCGAAATTCGTTGTTTTTCTTCCTACTGCACCTAGCTTCTAATCTCAGCTCGCTCTCTCCACTTTCTTCTCCTCACAGCTTCAAAAACTATCACAACTATAGAGAAGTGCCGGCAAAAAAATGCAAAAGGAGCGAATTCTGGAATTTTTTTTAAAAAATTCTTTCAATATGGTTGAGCCAAGAAGAAAACAAAAATCAGGAAATACAAGCAACACAGAGGGCCAACAAGAAGTTAAGGAATAAGTTTAGAAAACATAATAAAGAGCGAGCTAGCAAGGAGTGATAAGAACAGTGAAACGATGTAAGAAGATTTTAAGTGCCAGCAAAAGATGCAAAGCAGTAAATTCAGGATTTGATTTTTTGTTTTTGGACGAGTTGAGAAAAAAGAAAAAAGGAAATCATAGAGTAGAAATAACATAAAGGAAATATCATAAAGGAAATAAAAGAAGCAGCCGAGAAAGCAATAGGAAGAAGAAGAAGAAACTAAGGAGATTTGTGTGAAACTATGGAAGAAGAAGAAGCAGATTTGAGGCTTTTGGGAGGAGTGGTTGCAAATTAAAGTCTCTGATTAGATATTTAGATAGAAGTCAAGTCAATACAGTTTGGTTTACGTCACACTCAATGCCATATTCTTTTATTATCATAAGAATGACAATTTATTACCACTCAAAATTTCAATTATATATATCTAACATTATTTTAATTAATACACTTAGCATTTTGAAATTTTTAATGAAATATTTTTGAAAAATCCTAAATCTAATCACATGTCCTAAAGTGGGAATTCCAAACAGATATGGATTTTCAACAAACTGAAACAAGGAATGGATTTGTTGAAGGTAATAATGATCCAGTTGATGTAGCATCCACATCAACTATCCATAGATTATCTTCAACACACATAAATCATGTTCGTGACATGATCTGAGATGAACTTGTTAAGGGGTAGATAATCCAATTATGATCAACTTCATGTATGACATTCGGATTGAAATATATATTCTTCTTTTTAAATTTATATTTTTTCACATCAATTATAACAATCAATATATATATATGTATGTGTGTGTGTGTGTGTGTGTTCAATAAGGTTTATGTCATTTTTCACCTACACATGCTTTTCAAACGCTAATCCAACAGGTTCAATGTTAGAAAAAAAAAACTATTTCTACCACTGTCAATCCAAACTAAATCTCACTTCTGCAAAAGTCCATTTAAAAAAACCACTTTTCCACCGCTAATCCAAACAGGCATTATGTTGTTTAATAAACTCCTTTTTTTTTTGCTAGAAATAAACCCATTCTTTTAAATGATTATATTGTTTAATATTTATGAATATAATTATATACTACCTATGGTTCTTAATATAAGAGCTAGTTTACTTTTTTAAAAGAAATTAAGAAGGCTAAACAAACTATTTAATTATAATATATGTTGTATAATTATATTATATATTAGTTTATAAGTCAATTAAATTAGTTTTTAGAAAAAAAAATCTAATACTTTAATGAGTAAGTATGAATGTTCTAAATATATAACTATTCCCCACAGATGCAAATATTGTCACACATAAATGGCTAGTTCTTCATATGAGAGCAACTTAATTACTTACACTATCAAAACTTCGTTGCCTTTTGCTATTGAGCTTTATTATAGAAGTATTATTAATTCTGATTCTATTTCTATTTTTTATGGATAGGAGGAATAAAAGAGAACTACTAATAAAATAAAATAAAAATTACAAGACGCTAAAAAACGAACACACACAAGTAGTGTTTGTTGGAAAATAAAATTGTTATATGACCAGGGCAATAAGCTAAGTTTGAAAAAAAATTGCTCAAGAAATAGACAGTTAATATATATTTTAAACTTTCCTCTCCAATAAAGGACCTGATCTACTCCTCCATTTCTCACAAATCAAAGAGATGGTTAATTAATAACGATTCGAAGTTTATAAATTATAAGTACAATGTAATATCCTGAATTTTGATCACGAAGTATCATGTAACTATTATCGTATTTAATGATAAAAGAGCATGTAAAGTGAAAAAACAAAGCCAATAGAAGTCACACGTAACAAAATAGTTGTTACACATGATAGTTGGTGTATTCCCTGATGAGACAGTTAGATTGTGTGACGCATTTTAAATTAGTACATGATCTCCAAAAATTATAAAAATTTCCATAATTAAATTAGACACAATAAGATTTACTTTGATATGTCATATGGAATTTTTGAAGTTGTATATAAGGAGATATGAATTTTTGAAGTTAGCCCAGCAAAACCAGTGAATTTCTGGGGCAGCGTTCAAAAATAATAATTCTAGGAATGGTGTGCTTCCATCTGGCTAAATATTATATTTTTTCATAAAATTTGACTCAATAAAGGTCACATAGACTTTGGAACCGCCCCAATTGGATATTTATACAATTATATATGAATTTTCAGAGTTTGGTGACAATTCTACCAATTTTCCAAATTATTGCGAAAATGGGAAAAGTTGCTAGGGCAAAATGGTCATTTTGATCAAATAAATATAATTTGGTAATTTTATGGATAAATAAAGAGGTTGGACAGATGGAAGCCCATAAAAAATATTATGCAATAAAATATTATATTTAATATGTCATATGATTAATTATAATAAAATAATAATATTTTATGAACACCTAAGCATGAGTAAAAGACTCCATATTTCTCTATAATTTAAGAGGCCATTCGGCCAAAGTGAAAAGGGAGAGGAAAGAAGAGAGAGCTTGGGAGAAAAGAGAAAAAAAGAGAAAGAACAATTGTCCAAGGTTCAAATACAAGGTAAGTACATGGAAATCTCTACTCAATCTTGTGTTCTAACTCAAGTAATCTTTTCTTAACCTCCCTACTCTCTTGAATTAGTCATCTAACAAGCAAGAACATGAAGGAGAGAAAGGAAAGATTTTGGCCAAAGCAAGGAAAGAAAGAAAAAAAGTAAGGTAAGTTGCTCAAACTTTGAGATTTTCCTTGAAAATTGTGTTGTCACTGTGTTCTGGCTAGAAATTTGGTTATTTGTGGTGATTTTTGTAATTTGGGATGTCCAATTTCTAAGGATAAATGCTGCCTAAATTTCTATTGATTATTGGAAGGTTAAATAAGTGGAAACAAAGAGAAAGAAGGTGTTTCAAGGATTGAAATCAAGAAAATCCAATTTTCCCAAAAAATTAAGTAAATTTTGGCCAAGACCAGAATCAGGAGTAGGAGCTGGAATTTCATAATTCTAATGGTTCCATGGTGTTTAGAAGGAAAAATTGTGTAGGGTTCATGTTGAGTGCGAAGTGTGAAAAGCCCCGGAATGCGAAATGGCAATTTTGCCCTTAAAACCCTAAGTTAGGGATGTCAAGGGCAAAACTGTAATTTAAGCTTGGAATAGCCTAATATGAGGTCAAAATGGAATCTACACGCAAAAATATGTAAAATAGGCCTAAGTTGTAATTTTTTAGAAAAGTACAAAAATGTCGGGTACAATAAGGTCGGGTTGGGTCCCTAGGGGCATTTCGGTAAATATACGATTTTGAGCTAAGATAACCAACTTACAAATTCTAGAATGGAGTATGAATGAGTAATAACCCATTTACAATTACTTTGGGAATTTTAGGATTTGATAATTACTCTAACCGGATGGAAAACTAAAGGTTAAAGGACTGGTAGGAACTAGGCTTTGGAAAGAAGTCCAGGTAATAACTATATCTTTCATATTCTATGTTGTTATATATATGCAATGATTGCCATGATCTGTTCAATGTATTGCTTGTGGTGTTGATACTCTCTGGGTGTGGGTAATGAGTTAAACCACCCCATGTAACCTTTAGGGTACCATGTGACCATGTGGATCCAGTTAAGTGATATGTACGAATAGTATTAACCTGCTCCAAGTTATGATGAGTACGGACATGTATAGGCCTGCTCCAAGTTGTTATTGTGATCACATTATGATATGATATTGTGCAAATTAGGAGAAAATGATCATTTTGATCCTGACAAAATCATTATTTAGTTCCTAAGCATTGTCAGACAGGCATTGGCATTTCAAGTGCTGCATCATGATAAATGCTACATAGCATGTTTACTTTTCACATTTTATATGATTGATATATTGTTACTACTGAGATTCTTTTGAATCTCACCCCTTTCCACAAATTTAAAATTTACTCAGCTAAAGGAGATGGCTCTGAGAGCATAATAGCGAATATCGGAAATGGAAGGTCTGGTGCAGAGCAAAGAATTATTGTTGGTTATCTCTTAGTTTCTTATTGTATCTGGAATTTGTACAAACTCTATGGGGATTTTCTGTAATGTAATCAAGAATGTTATATCATTATATTGTACTATTTTTGTATGCCTATTGAACTGTACATTAATACTCTGATAAATATCAAAATAATGAGGGGTTTGACATACCACCTCCCATACTAAATATAGGGCATCTTTTTAAAATATTTGGTTTATAATATGAGTAACTTGATGAATCATTAATTATTACATTTTTAAGTTACAGTTTGCTAAGAGAAGATTATTTCCTTCTCACCAAATTAAATTAACAACAGCATGTGACATAACGGGAAGACAAAAATTATGGCTTGCGACCAATTGATCTATATAATATTCATGGCTTCCTAATACTTTTTTTTTATAGTTTTCGTACATAACGGGAAAATGTTATCTAGAGTAGTTCTAAACAATAATGGTTTTGTAATAATTACTACTAAATACACTTTTTTTTCTTTAAGAAAAACACAGCAAGGAAAACTCATGGTGATGTGTCCTGCTCCACTCTCTTGGATGATGCGAATCGCACAGATTGAATGAGCATATGACCAAATTCTGCCATCTTTGCAAGAAGTGAATAATCCAAGTGAGTTTAATTAAGGGTTAAGGGGTAATTTTATCTCGGAAATGTAAAAAAGAGAGCAATTTTGTCCTAACCGTTATTCTAGTTAATTTTGACTATTAGTTGACTAAATATGCTAAGTTGGCAGTCCACATATCATCCACATCATTTTTGTTGATGAATAAATTTGTTTCGGAAGTTCATATGTCATCTACTTCATTTTTATTAAAGTTAGATTTAAAATTCTTGGAGAAAATTTGCATCTTAACAAAAATAATATACATGACTAGGCCTTTGCTTGGGACAGGACGGGACGGGATCGGGAAATCTCATTCCTGATCCCGATCCTGAAAAGTGTTCAGGAAGAAAATTGGGTCCCGATCCCAATCCTGAGAATTTCCCGAATTCAGGATTGGGAATTTCGTGAGATCCCAAATTTTTGAGACAAGGCCTAGATGTTTTTCATGATACCCAAAAATAATTTGTACCACAAAAATTCGGGATAACAGTGTTGATACTATAGCATGCATTATTTTTCGTCTATTCCTTGCCTTTGTTGGATCATATATATAAGAATAAACAAGAAACAAAAGAAAAGAAAAAAGAGAAAGAAAAAAAAAGCAAGTCAGAACGTGTTTGAAGTTATTAATTACTTGTTAAAATGTATCATCCTACAATCAACACATATAGAACAAGAGATAGACGACTATATGTTGAGATACAAAATCTACGCATGCCAAAAGAGACTTTATAAATTAGTATAGTACTAGGCTCAATTGAACAGCACTTAGCTGCAAAATCCAACTATGCCTACACAGCTTCTAAAATCTTCCCAGATTTACAACATATGCTTGTAACAGAAGTTAAAGCCACATTTTTAAATTGCCTAGGCCATTTCCCTCTGGTAATGTACCTTCAGGGAGCTTTAGGATAACTGGATAATGTTACTACTACAACAGTTAATAAGAAGTATTGAAATTACTTAAATACAAGTTCAGCACATGACAAATCAGATAATAGGTGTAATTCAAATTTAAACTTACAGTTACAAGCTGTATAACTTAGAAATCAATAGTTCAATACATTGAGCAGAAAATACAACAAATTCAAATTCAATATGGTGGCTTCCTAAGGGTCTAAGATATCACCGATCACTTCCAAAAATGGTGAGCAGAATTCAATTCATACAGCCAGAAGGTCAAAACCCAAAACCAGCAAGTAGTAACTGCCAAGAAATGCAAAGAAATAAGCTTGATATGCAAAACTCAAGATAAGCAAGAAATTCCAAATCAGCATCAAATTGCAGCAACAAACAGCAGTGCTGCCACTGCCACATACGAGGGCCAGTGGATGACATGGTTATTATCAACACCAATCGTAGAGATTCTGTTAAAACCTAAGATTTATCCATGCTAGCATTCCTATACTTCCTTATTTTTCTTCAATTTCTCCCAAAAACTTGCTTTCTTTTCTCTCAACTTGCCCCTACCATACACTACTATTTAAAAAGCAAACAAAGCGAAGTTTCATAAACCATGTCAACTTTGTTATTCCTTCATTCTAATTACAAGCTGTCAATTCATTTTTTTTTTAAAAAAGAAAGCAATGTAACTAGTGATCAATTAGTGGAGGCAGTGATTTCAATAATTACACTTGGAATTGTCTCATTGTATAAAGTAGATAACTACTTTTACAAAAAAAAATTCTTTTTGACCAAAGTAGTATTAGAATTTAATAGAGTTACATCCAAGAAAAAATCAACAGGAAATTGAGAAAAATTATGTTTCAGCTTTCAGCATTGATAATTGAATATTTATTACACTTATTTGTATCTCTTGACTAATAAATTTAGGATTTTTTAGTTACAAGAGTAGTCCGGAAGGGCATGTAATTTTTTTAATAACTATTATTTGACCATTTTTTGTTATTTTAATGTTTTTTAATAATTATTATTTGAGCAATGTCTGTAACCTTTTTCTCAGAGAAACACGGTGAGTCGCGCCCAGCAATTGATCCACCACACGGCTGGATCGAAGACATTCGCTATGACCTACAGCAAATTGGTATGTTTTTTCCATTTTAGTTAAATTTACATTAATATTAATAATTTAATTTTGATTAAATATTTATAATAATAATTTTATGTTTTCATTGTTTAAGGAGCGGAAGGCTCAGGAGAAGAACTGCCAAACCGATTACGGAGAGTTATTCACGGTGTCACACAGGCACTAGGATGGGACTACGATGTCACAGCAGACAGAGGAGGCCATTGTAAGTACAATAATTAGAATCATTATTAATTAATTGTTTAAAACAACTAATTTATTGTTGATAATAATAATGATTATAATAACTTGTTGTATAAAATTGCAGGCGAGGATTCAGAAGTCTCAGGCTGAACTTAGAGAGACACAAACCCGCCAACAGTCACATATAAATATTCTTAACCGCTACAAGTTCTCACGCATTTGAATTTTGAATGTGTCATTCCTACCAACGGCCACACCACTTAGTAGCGGTTATGAAGTTTAAATCGCTATAAAGTTTGTATGAGTAGTGGGTTACGTAGTAGTTTATTAAACCGCTACGAATTTTTGACCGTTGTAAAAATTCAATATAAGTATCTTGTCAAGCGTCATTTTTTTCCACTTATCTTGTTGGCTAAATTTTCTCGTCTAGCTATGGATAAATAATGGATCAAGTTGCCACGCAATTCTCTAGCTCATTTAGATGGATTAAACAACTTCTTGGATTTCGCTTACTCTTATGCTAGCTATAACGGAAAGATCGTATGTCCATGTCAGAGATGCAAGTTCAAGAAGGGCATACACGAGAAGTTGTTAAGGAACATTTGCTTGTGAAGCCTTTCCCGGAAGAGTATACGTTCTGGAGAGTTCATGGTGAGAAGGCAGATATGAGATACGATGATGCTCTTCCTTAAAGTTCACAAGTAGGATTTCAAGTAAATGAATATGATCCTGTTAATGATGTTATGCGTGATATGTTTGGTTTTCAGGATGAAAACTTAAACGAAAAAGTATAGGGTTCAGAGCCTGTGTTTTTTAGAAATGAAGCAGCGCAATATTTTTTCACCCTCATGGATGATGCAGATCGTCCTCTGTATCAAGGTTGTCGAAAATACTCCAAATTATCTTTCTTGATCAAATTGTATCATATCAAGTGCTTGTGTGGAATCACAGATAAGGCAATGTTGATGTTGCTAGAATTATTACAAGATGTGTTCCCCGACGCGGAGATTCCAACATCATTCTATGAGGCCAGGAAGATTATTAAAAGATTGGGATTAAACTACCAGAAAATTGATACATATCCCAAAGATTGCATGCTGTATTAGGGAGATGAAGTCAGCGGGGAGGATTGCAAGCGATGTCACACATCGAGGTATAAGACAATTCGGAAGGGGAAAAGGCAAAAGATGAAACCTGTAAAGATTCTAAGGTACTTTCTTTTAAAGCCTAGGTTACAAAGATTGTTTATGTCATAAAAAACAATTGAGCACATGAGGTGACATGATGTTGATAAGAATGAAGATGGTAAATTAAGACATCCACGGGATGTAAAAGCCTAGAAAGCATTTGACGTTGAATTCTCATCTTTCACGAATGACCCTAGAAATGTTCTGCTTGCTTTGGTGACCGACATATTTAATCCCTTTGATAATCTTAGTATAACTTACAGTATTTGGCCGATAGTCTTAGTTCCCTACAACTTGCCCCCTGGATATGCATGAAACAAAGCTCATTTATCTTGTCTATGATAATCCCAGGCAAAAAAGCACCGAGTATTGACATCGATGTCTACCTCCAACTACTTATTGGGAAATTGTTGGACCTGTGGCAGGTTAGGATCGAGACATATGACGCGTACGAGTAGTCACTGTTCAACTTGCATGCAGCTTTGATGTGGACCATAAGCAACTTTATTGGGCTAGGAACGTTATCCGGGTAGAATGTGTATACTGGGACAACGAGTCCAGTTTGTAATTTTGACTCTGAAGCAGTATGCCTTCCCCACAATCAAAAGTGGTGCTTCATCGATCATCAGAGGTTTCTCGATGGTAAGCACAAGTTTAGATTGCAACGAAATCATTATAATGGGAAAACGGAAAAAAGAGGACCTCCTCAGACTTTAACCGGTGTAGACATCTTACAGCAGCTTCAGGACGTTGAATTCGAGTTTGGAAAAAGTGATGATTCAGTAACAGAGGGGCGAAAGAGTAGGAGGACTACTTCGGCTTCGTCACCTCAGTAATGGCGTAAGATAAGTATGTTCTTCACTCTTCCATATTGGAAAATTAATTTACTTCGCTATAGTCTTGATGTCATGCACATTGAGAAAAATGTTTGCGACAATATGCTATCCACGCTGCTTAACAAACCCGGAAAATCAAAAGATCATCTTCAAATGAGGAAAGATTTACAAGTCATGGGAGTTCATAAAGATGCGTGGCCTAATGAGCATGAAAAATTTCAACCAGCAAAGTTCACCCTCACAAAACCGAACAAGAAAGTCTTCCTCGCTACGTTGAAAAAATAAACATTCATAATGGTTGTTCAAGCAGCATTTCACGATGTATTGACATGTAGGTAAGAAAGGTTGCTGCCTGAAGAGTCATAACTCACATGTTCTTATGCAACAGTTACTTCCGCTGGCTATAAAGAATGCACTTCCTCCCAATATGTCCATCATTTTGGTGGAGTTGTGCTCCTTTTTTCGAAAGTTTTGTTCTAAGGTTTTAATCGTTGACGAGCTCGATCAGTTACAGTCTAAAATCATTCTTACGCTTTGTCATTTGGAGATGTTCTTTCCTCCCTCCTTTTTTACTATGATGGTTCACCTGACAGCCCACCTTATTCATGAAACAAAGCTCGCTGGCCCAATTCAATATCGATGGATGTATCCTATTGAGAGGTACTGTATTTATATATGTACATCATCATTACTTTCTAAATTTGTTACTCGCCCATTTCACCATTTAGTATCATATTTCCCTCTTTACTTTACAGGTTTCTTGGCAAATTGAAATCTTATGTAAGGAATAAGGCGTGGCCAGAAGGTTCTATAGCTGAAGGTTATATAAGGGATAAAATCCTATATTTCTGCTCAAGGTACTTTGATGACATTGAGACGTCTTTCAACTGACCGCCTCGTGTCGATGATTGTCCTGAACCTGAGCCAATAACATCAACAGAGTTGTTAATCCCTCATATTAGTAAAGCAGTTGGAGGAAGTGAGAACTTCAAACTAATAGCAACTGAGAAGTTGCAGGCACATAGACATGTCTTGATTAATTACACTCAAGTTGAACCCTTCCTTCAGTAAGAATCGTACACTTATATATTATTCTACAACCATCCTTATATTTTTAATTTACATTTCATAATCGTCTTCCCATGATTAATTGTAGAGAATTCATAAGTCATATGAAGCGTCAACTAAGGATTTGAATACAAACATCCTTGGAAGTTGATAAAAAGGTCCATAAAGAATTCCCGGCTTGGTTTGCGCACAGAATTTTAAATGACCACAACCCGCACTCACTAGAGTTCAAAGCCCTCGCAATCAGCCGACTTGATCATGCAAAAGGGTTTATAGCATACAATGTTAATGGTTTCAAATTTTGTACGGTATCAGGAGATCAAGGATTACAAACTCAAAATTCGAAGGTTTTTGGCACCTTTGGGACAAAGAGTTACACGAGCAGCGGTGATGGTAACATGCAGTTCGGAGGTGTCCCTTACTATGGAAAGCTTGTGGATGTCGTCAAACTAAATTACCAAGATCATTTCATTATTACGCTTTTCAAGTGTTTCTAGGCAAATATGACCACTTCCAGGGGACTCACAACAAACGATTTAGGCATCACATCAATAAATTTCTCTCGTCAAATTCACACCGGTCTATCTGAAGATGATGAGCCTTAAATTCTTGCCTTAGAGGCACACCAAGTTTATTATGTCCAGGACGAGATGTACATGGATTGGAACATAGTGGTTCACTTAAAGCCCTGAGACCTTTACGACATGGGTGATGGTGACAATATCACCTATGAGAGTGAACAATTCCATCCCACCAATTTTGAAAACTTCTTCCCTGAAGGAGATCATAATTTACCTATAGTGAGGTAAGTTTTTATAAGTTCACATCTTTTAAATTTAATATTTTCTACACAACAATACCATATTAATATTTCTTTCACAAAATTTTTGTAGGGATGCCAAAGAAGAATGATTAAGTGAAACCATGATTTTGTTTTCCTAAATTTGATATGTAATATTTAAAAAAATTGAATCAAATTAGTAGCGATTATATAACCGCTACAAAGTAAGACACTGCTACCAATTGACACACAAACCGCTACAAATAACAAAAAACAGCTACCAATGTTAAACCGCTACAACACATGACATGCTAACCGCTACAAATACTGTGATATTAACTGCTAAAATAGTCATGCAAATCCCTATAAATACTTTCACACTAACTCTTTTCATATATTTCTCCATTTATTTACTCTCTTCTTCTCTCTCGTTTTTTCACATCCAAAAAATTCTTTTTTCAAGAGCTCAAGATCTAAGTAATGTAATCATCAAACATGGTAATGTTTTTATCAATTATTTCATCTCTTCTTTTTTTTCCTTCTTATAATATTCATACTAATTTTTTTTCAGACATTAACGGCCTATTCCTCAAAAATGTTTCTTCCAAAACGATCAACATCTAGGGGACAACAAAATAAGTACATATTACCTACATATTCATAACATTACCTACCCTTTCTCATTATTATGCATATAAATTTTATAATTATCTAACTAAATTTAATCTTTTTCTTTACCCAATGTAATTCAATTTAATTAATTTTCTTAAATAATAACTACTTTTAATTCAGTTATATAACTAATCAACATGTTAAAATGATACTATAAAAATTAAATTATATTATTGGATAACTTTTTTTATTTTTCACGAAAACTTGTAGCGGTTATTTTAACCGCTACAAAGTTAACAATAAATTGAAAAATTGTTTCATTTATTGGTGCCACTTTTTGAATTTTCATTAGTAGCAGTTAAATAACCGCTAACAAACATATTCAAAAATTTTCACTTCCTGCTATAACCAAATATTTGTAACGGTTTTATAATCACTACAAAGTTTTGGCGTCATTCTTAAATATTTTTGTTTTGAAATTGGTAGCGATGTTTAAACGCTACCAATGGGCATTGAAAATTGTAGCGGTTATTTACCCGCTACTAAATTGTCATAAAATGTGTTACCCATAAGCCGATTATTGTAGCGGTTACTGAATTAGTAGCAGTTTGTCTCTCCTAAGTAACATTCATTTTTAACCGCTACAAAATTGCTTGCAATAATGGTTTTTGTAGTTGTTTACTTAACCGCTCCCAATATTGTTTACAGCGGTTAAAACTGCTACAAATACACAGTTTTAACAGCTACTAAATCACATTTTTTTGTAATAACAACTCCTAAATTTGACTTATTACTAATAGGTTTCATAAAGAACTTGTGCAAATTGTAAACTTTAAAGTCTGACTTGTAAAAATTCTTTTGCATAAGTTCTTCAAGACACCTAATAGTAATATTCCTTTTAGGAATAATGAAATTTTCAGTCCTTTAAATTTGTCTCATTTATCAATTTAGTTTGTGGAATTTAATTTTTATCAATTAAGTTCCTAAAATTTCATAACCACATACATACTATTCCTTAACTCCGTATATGTTATCTAACAGTTAACTCAAGGATGAATTCTATCAAGTTCGCCCAGTGTGAGAATATCCCTCTGTTAGGGTTTGGTCTACCTCAGGGCAGGGACCCTTCGTCGTCTAGATGCAGCTAGGCACTGCGGCTGTGGCAGTCAATCCCTTCTGATGTAGGGTTTCTTCTCCCTTTCCGGTGGAGTATCTGGATAGGTTCCTTATGCTGCGGTCGGTGAAGGCGTCGACTGGAAACACTTCCGGTGGCAGTAGCGTGGGTGAGCGAGATCATAGGGTGGACAGCAGTGAGGTATTCAAGCATCATACTTACAAGACGTCTTCCTCTGACGACCTCCGATAGGTACCCCCATGGCCTTTACAGTCGAGGTATGTTTTGAATCGATTGTTTTCTCCCCTTGCCAGTGAAAGGACCAACTTGATTGATGCTTTGAAGGGTGGGAGTAAGGGTTTTCAAGTGTCTAGGGACAAATCCATCGCGAAGGAGTGGCGCATGTTATTTTAGAATTCAAAGACCTCGATAGGAATTCCAAATGACTGTAAGGAGATGAAAAGTCAACAAATAAGGGGAATGAGAGGCTGTTTATCCTTTCAAAGGAAACCAAGGGTAACGACACCAATGTGGTTAAAGGTAACTCCTTTGCGGTTATTAGAGCCTGAGGTTTATAGTTTACTAAAGATTCGATCATTTTCTTCTGATGGTTTTTTGTGATGGATATTTGAAAATGGTATAATAGCTTCTCTAGATATTAGGTTCTTTATATTAAATCTTGATGATATTGTAAAAGATTTGGTCCCTGCTATAACTTGGTTAGTATCATTTGTATGGGTGGTCCAATATATTTCTTCACTAGATGCATCTGTTCTACTAGTATTAGTGTGGAAAGATAAGGGGGTAAGAGTAGGAATAGTGGATCTAAGCCCCAAAGACAGGGGACTTAAAACCTTGTCAAAATTTGGTTATGCTTGGTCAGGGGCTCCTGAATGTGGAAGGCAAGTAAAACACTCTATTGGTCAAATGTCTAAGGAAAGTGTATTAGATAGATATATCAGAATTATCAATTTGGCCTTGTTCAGTAGGATTGTATATGTTGTTCGCCAGTGGTTAAACATGTGCTTGTTCAGTGTGATGATTATCATTGTTCATTGTTAGGCTAGACATGTTCCTACTCAATGTAGATGGTATTACTGTTCAGCCTCAGGCTAGAGGTATGTTTCCTGTTCTTACTGTCTATTTGACTGTGCTTTTTCTAACAGTAAGAAGAGTGTTGTTCTCCTTAAGTACATATTTGTCCCAAGGAACCGGGTTAGGAACCTTTCTTGCAGAGGTGTTCTCATAGAAGCAGATTTAGTAGTCAAGTGTATTGCCAAAGCTTCAGTGGAAGAGTCTTGCCCTTTTGGTTGGGTATTACGACCTTCGTCCCAGTTACGGACTAATTTATCCTTTGGTGTGGAAGATGTACCACCTCCAATCTTATGTTCTTGTTGTATTAAAAAGCTCTTAATTTCTTGGTCTTTTACCTTGTATGCTAGCCTAAGGTGCTTAATTTCCTGTTCTTTTGTTGTTAGTTATTTTAATTCTACCCGAGAGACTTTGTATCTCAGGTGAATGTAATTGTTAATAGTTTCTTTGTTGGCAAAAAAAAAAAAAAAAACTCAAGGATGGTAATCGATCTCTTTATGGATTGCAGAAAAAATTAGTCCGATGAGATCACATAAGAATATCAAATTGTGTGTGAAAATTTAGAAATTTGATGGATAACAATTAAATTTGGAAACCAAATCAATAACTGACTTGAAGGATAAAAGTTGTATCATCCATTCTATATTTATTAATGTAATGCATGTGAGAAACGTGGTATTTAAATATACATCACAAGGTAGGTAAATAAAAAATGACAGTAGTATTGGTGGTCATTTTGAATATGGACTCCTCCCACATAGTCCACTTATTATTTATAACACTCTATTTTTATTTATAAATTTATTTTGAATAAAATTTTAATCCTTATTACTTCAGTTTGAAAATAATAAATATAATTTTTACTTTTTTTTATCCCTATTAATTGTAATAAAAAAAAGTGTTAGATAAGAGTCAGTTTCAAAGTAATAGAAGTTTATGTTGACTTTTGGAACTAATTATATATAAGGGCAAAGTTAAAAATTTAACTCATAATTAATGAGTTAACTAACACTCCTTAAAATATGAGAATTAGTTAATTTAGACTTATAAATAGAATAAAGATGATATTATGATTTATGGGTCATATCATAATGATCTTCAACATTTTAATTTGGACGGATTTTCAAAATTTTATATAATACAATATCCAAATTGAATACAACATACGTTTCGATTTGCAAGACATTATTTTTTTAATATGAGATGTTTTGGGAAAAATAACGATTCATTAATGATATTAGTCCGAAAATTTCCTTCATTAATTAAGTATGGTTTAATTAGTGCGTAAATGAAGGACATTTTTTAAGATTATATTTCTTTTCTAAAATCAGGTCAAAAAATATTTCTTTTTTTTTTCAAATTAAAATTTTTAAATGTATTTAATATTTTAATAAGGTTCGTTCTTGCAGTTTGCTCAAGAAAACTTTTTTAAATTAAAATGAAGGGAGTACACCACATTATGTATTACCAAACAAGCGTAATCATGATACATCATTGCAAAAAAAAAAAAAAACCGCTTCATATTAATTAGAAATCAAAACTTGAGATGGATTTTCAGAAGTTGCCAAACTTAAATACTAAGAGCCTATTTGGAATAGTGGTGGAGCTAACTTTTTTTAATCTGATTTTTACAAACTTGAGATAAGATAAAAATCAGATTGTAAATATGATTTATATTTGGATTAGCAGTGACAGAAGTAACTTTTTTCTAAAAACAGCTATATGCAACTTCTAGCTGAAGCAAATTTTTTTGGAAAAGCTCATCTACAAAAAAGATTTCTCAGACAGACAAGTTGGCCTCCAACTGAGTTTGTGTCCTTCAACTAGGCTTTTTTTTTTCCATCCTAACGCTCTCCCAAACATACCCTAAATAGTATTACCTATGGTATTAAATATAAGATCCAATTGATTTTTTTATGGATTAAAGAAACTAATTAAATTACCTTAAAATATTTTTATTTTTATTTTTTTTTCTAAATTGATTTGTCTTATTTATAAATTGATATATAATTCAATGGTACACAATATATGATATCATTAAATAACTTATTTAGTTTTATTAATCTCTCTAAAAAAATCAACTAGATTATATTTTGGACTGAGAGTAGTTAGTTTCAATAATGATTTTAGATTCAAATTAGCTCATTATCATATAGAGCTGAGTTCCAATATATAGTGAACAAACGAAGTAATTAGCAAAAGGTTTTAAGATTCAAAGCTTTAGACTTCATAGTTAATTTTAAGGGGAAAAGGAACCCCAAAAAATATTACTTTTGATTAAGAAAATTAGGTTAATTAACTAATTATAAAGGTATGAGTTAATTAAATAATTCACATAAATAAATAAAAGTATATTCGTTATTTATAAAAAAATATGTACTCATTTTCTTGGAATATATCCCTCTTTTAGTCATATATACAATTCAATTTTGCGGTGGTTTGTAAAAGAAATAATATATAAAATCTTACATTTACTATCAAAATGAATTTCTCGACTCTATCTTCATATTCAATTAGGATACCGGAAGTAGTTATTTACAAAGACGTGAGGCAAATGAGAGATGAAATGGACGATTCAACTAAATTCATTAATCATAATGAAGGATTTTCCCACTATTTTTTTTTTTTGGGTATGCGTACTGATAGATTCTAGTTTAATTTATAAGATGACTGATTTCGATATTTAAATTATATGATTAAACTGATTTAATTAATGGACAAATTTGGCCTGAAAAGCATAGCATATTGGCATTTCAATTAGTATGTATACCATCAAACAACGCTATAGGTAAATGTCGTTAAAAATTAAGAAACAAAAATATTACAAGGCAGCTTGGAAACAATTACATGTGTAAGTATATACAAATTAAGAACAAAATAAACAAACTTAATTAGCGTAATTGAAAGAGTTGTTTGAGATTGTAAGGGTAAGTGAGATCATTATTTGCAGTCCACATGAGGTTTGCAAAATGTTGAGCAGCAAATTCTGTGGGATGAATAGAATCAAAATACACAAAATCATTAACATTATCACATAACTCATATTCTTGAATCCCTCTTTTGCCCCCACAGCTATAATCTACTCTGTATTTGCCTCCTCCACAGCAAGCAGCCTCCCCTTCTTTGAAACCTAATTTCCAAATAACAATCACAAATCGTTATATATATTATTACTTTACTCATACAATTTTAAATTTTAAATTTTCTGTATTCGTTATTTTAAATGATTGTTACTTAAGTAGAATCATGTCATATAAAATAAGAAAAATTTAACCATAAATCATAGGTTAAAAAATAAATATAAATAAGCCCGTTAAATTTCATTTAATATTAATGTCTTAAGAGATTTATTATTTACAAATCAAACTTTTATATTTACAAATTTGAGTTGCAGATAAAACTTGTAAATCTAAATATTGAATCTCTTGGGATGTATTAGTATTAAATGTAAAACTTGTGGGACTAAATATTTTCATCGAATTAACAGCTGCCTAAATATTATTACATGTGGTCCTAAATATAAGAATTAATTGATTTTTTTTAGAGATTATGAAAATTAAATAATTTATTTAATCATATCGTATATGATTAAATTATATATTAATTTATAAGTTAGATAAATTAGTAAATACTACTCATATAAAATAATTTAATTAGTTTTTATAATCTCTCAAAAAAAATCAACTAAATATTATATTTAAAACCAAAAGAAGGTAGTATTAGGTGTGAAGGGAGTGCTAAAATTTTGGGAGAATGTCAAAAAAATACCATTTAAACTTCAAAATCCCATTAACAAGTTCGGTAATGGGATTAACAAGAATGATAATGCAATTAACAAATCATTTTATTGTTAAATCACCTATTTAAGATTTTGAAGTTTAAATGGTATTTTTTTAAAATTCTCCCAAAAATTTTTCTCAGGACATTACCATAGTTGGAAGGGTATTTCATTAGGCCAACGAGCCCGGCGTAAAAGTCGGTGACAGAATATTTGAATCCCTCAAGTTGTTCCTCCATCTTCCGAATCATTATAGGAAGAACCCTTCTATGTAATCTTGCAACTTCTGAAGCTTTTTCTTCCTGGCACGTATCTAAACTGCTTCCCATTTTCATCATCCTTAATATTGGGAAACAATTCATAGGACCCACATTAAGCAACCCGAATTTTCTCCCACCTTCCTCGTAAATTTCCTGCAAATTATTATAATCCGTGAGTGCATATATTATAGCAGTTCAAATGAAAAAAAATAATACTCCTCCCCGAGTTGGCTTTTTTTTTTTATAGATTAATAAAGTTAAATAAGTTAGCTAGTCATAATATATGCGGTGTGTTATTTAATTATATATCAGTTTATAAATATGATAAATTAGTTTAGTATAAAAAAATATAAATATAAATATTTTAAAATAATTTATTTAACTTCAATAATCTCTTAAAAAATCAACTAAATCTCGTATTTAGAATAAGAGATAGCATAAGTTGGAATCTTCTGCATACTCGTATGACGCTTGATATGTTGCCAATCACGACATCCACAAATTGTTGTTGAGGATATGGAAGAACAACAGTATCGGAGGTTGTCAAGAAAGAGGCAGAATTGTCATTTCCACCTACGCTGAAAATATACACAGCATTGGATAACAATGCCTTGGCTTCTTCATCTCCCAGTTTCTGCTTCAACACCCTGCAAACTTGTTTGAAGTGACTCACTTGTGTTTTCAGATCTATCGCCTACGTACAAATTAATTAACAACATTCAGAAACTATATATATATAGATTTGTTTACTTAATTAAACTCCCAATGATACATAGAGCTTTCATAATATCATGTTGAACAAGCAACACAGCATTGTTCTAGTAGTATACGATCCTATTAAATCTTTTTAGATCCCAAGCCGGGTGTCGAGTCTGCTCGGGTGCCTGATAATAAGATTTAGAAAAGGCTTGGACAATGATTATAATAAGACTTAGAAAAGGCTTGGACAATGATTGATAGTGTAAAAAATAATATAATGTTGGACAAAAGAAACGTACTGTTCCTTGACGAGTTTCAACAAGAGCTCCAGCTCCTGCTGACGCAAAATTCACCCCATGAATAAAACCCTCATCGTTTGATGCAGCATGCAGATACGGCGGCAAATCGGCATACTCAGCGATGAAATCAGGGATGACGCGGCCGTCGGAGAATCTTCCGGTGGCATTTCTGAAGAAAGTGTGGCCGTAAGGGGCATAGTTAGCCTGAAGAAAAGGAACAGTTTTGATGTTGTGGTTGTTTCCGACATCAAACAGCGAGTCTCTGAATATGAACAAGGCAGTTTGCTTCTCCGTCAGGCAGGTTTTGTGTTGAATAGAAATAAATATCACACACAAAACCATGGAATACATCAGCTTCTTACTTGAACTTGCCATAATAGTGTTAATTCTCTGACGCTGCTTATTTGTTTCTTATGTTGCTTTTTTGTCACACAGATTTGGATACCAAGATATGGATAGGGCTTAATGGGCCTTTGAAGACAAAACGAAGGGAGGCAAATATAGAATAGAGTACTTGTCGCTTTGCCAATGGCGAACAAAAAAAATCCGAGTCAAATAATAGAGGGAGTGATTCGTCAAATTGCGGCTGAGACGCTGACATTAGGCAATATAATGGAATAAAAAACGACACACTATTAAAAACATGGACGACACAACCACGCGGCCACCATGTGGTAGTGGGAAATCACCAGGAAAGCACCATATGAACCGTCAAGCATTTGGTTCTCTGGGAACGCAACAATGTTAGAAGGAGGTAAGTCCAAAGCTTGCTTTTTTCATGAAAACTGAATAGAGCTAATTTTAAATAACAAACTTAAACTGATGAATTAAATTAATTAAAACTGAATTAACCAAAATATTGCGCTTCGATTTGGTTAGTAACTGAATTAACCGAATTTGTTGATTATATTATCTACAAAATAATATATATATATATATAAATTTTGTAGAAAAATTACTTTTTATCCTAAATATTAGATTTAGGAGAAAATATATAAGATAAATTAATTAAAAACCGACTTAACCAAAGTGAAAAATCAAATTGAGCTTAGTTCGATTTTCGATTCTAATTTTCTCAGCCTAGATTCGGTTCATGGATGCGGTAGGCAGTGGCGATAAGGTCTCAACATTGTTCATTATCCACTTAGCATCAAAACTTGTTCCATGCAGGATGTGATCTGATGCACGACTCCGCGGAGACCTGACAAGCGTTTTGAAGAAAAGGCAAAGCCAATTCATGTAATTGGTGACGTGGCCTGCTATTCTCTCTTAGATGATGTGGACGGCGCAGATTGAAGGAGCAGGACCCCGTGCTACTTTCGTGAGAGAGAGAAGCGGAGAATGTGAAAAACGTGGTATTTGTGAGCTTCACCCATATAACATACAAGATAGACATAGGTGTAATGATTAAGAGTCAGTCATCATTTTTGAACTTGATAGCGCCCACAATTCATAAATTCACCAACCATGGTTTTATTTTATTTGGGATGAACAAAAATATGGTGGTTTGATTCAATTTAATCTAATTTAATTTGGTCCTTTTTAATATAGTCTAGTTCAAATAAACAATATAATGAAATCGGACCAACCTTAATCAAACTGATTGATTGGGTTGGACCGAGTTTATGATCAGGGTACCAAACCACTTGGACTGGTCCGGTCTAATCCAAATCAAATTTTACTAAAATATTGTTGTAATTTAAATGTTACTTTTTATTTTTTTTATTTTAATGTTGTTGGAGTTTTTTTAAAAAAAATTATCATTAAATTTTATTTTTATGATGATTTTATATGATTATAGGTATTTTTATTATCTTAATTGTATTTATCATGTTTAAATCCTTTTTTCAACATATTTTTTTTATTGTTGTTGAATGTTATTAGATATTCTTATAGATTTATGATGTTTTAATTTTATGTGACGCATTTTATATTATTATTTGTATTTTTATGGTCCTAATTATATTTAACAAGTTCAAATTTTACCTTTCAAAAAGGAAAAACAAAAATTAAAAAAAATAAATTTAAGTCCTGGTCCAAGCAGTCCAACAGACCCGTCTGATCCAGCCTGACATTAGATTGGTGCTAGACCACGGGCTGCCTTATACAACCCAAAATCATCTCTATATCATACCTCAGATTGATATCAAACCCAATCGAGTCTGGTCCGCTCACCCCTAGATCTTATAATGAGGTCGGCACTATCAGCATTAAAGTTTAGAGACAAAAGATGAAAAATTGTTTCTTTTCTTCTAGATAGTATTGGATAACATTACTCATAAAGAGAAGTTACAAGGCAATATCAAGCAATACAAGAGTTTCATATCATCCTATATATAAGATATAAGATGGAGGTTGATCAAAGACACACAAGATACCTACTATGCTATGAGATAGCTGATCCGCGGTTGAGATTTCTTCTCTTATTTTATGGCCTACAAGTGTCTGTCGATCTCTACCAACAACAAAAAAAAAAAAAAAAAAAACTCCTACCCTCCTCCGCTACATCTATAAAATTGTGACTAATATCACAACTCCTAGTAACTAAGTTAATAGCCTTAATACAGTCTGCAAGAAACGAAATTTTCCTTTAAAACCCTTTAATAGCTTGACATTAAAGCTGAAAATATAGGTCAGCTCGTGGGTTGTGAGCTGGTCTCTAGGTTAGGCGAGGCGGGTAGAAAAGATCTGCCTTTGCCCTTTAGACAAGTTAGCATTTTACCAGCTCATCGTTTTTTGCCCCTTCTATACATGAAATCCGTTTTTCCAAGTAAATTAATTCTTCAAACATCAATTCCATGAGTCCAAATCATTCTAATACATGACAAACATCAAATTCTCCAACATATTAATACATTACAAATAGCAAGAGGATCATTACAAAGTTACTAACCTTACATATTGCTATGCCTAGCTTAAAAACTGCTTTTCATTGACATATCAACCTCTGTATATGACTATGAAAGATCAGACTTAGAAAGCAGATCAAAAGATAATACTCAGATTCTGGACTGAAATTTGCATTTTAGGCCTTAAACAGTGATTTCAGATTGTAAGGTGCAGCAACTTTGAGATGTCCAATCCACATTTTCTGTGCAAAAAATTGATTTGCCCTATCAGAGGGATGAACAGAGTCAAAGAACACAGATTCACTTGAATTCTTACACAGTTCGTAACTTCCCAGAATACCTCCACAGGTTAAAACTCCCTTGTAAGGACCACTACCACAGCATGCCACATCCCCTTCTTTGAAACCTGTTCAAAGAATAAACACAATATGCTCAGAACAAACTAAACCTTCAATTCTGATTCAATAAATTGATCCTCAAGAATCTATCATGCGTGTTTACCTACCATATTTAACGGGGTTGTTAATTAGGTCAGTAAGTAAATCATAGAAATTAGCAAGTGAATATATGAATCCTTCAAGCTGTTTCTGTAGTTTCTTCAGAATCCCAGAAAGTACTTTGTTATGGAGTTTTGCCAATACAGAAGCTTCACTTTCATGGCAGCAACATGTCCCATTTGAAAGCATCTTCATCAGTGGAACACATCCTATTGGAGCCAAGCCAAGAAACCCAAATTTCCTTCCTCCTTCTTTGTGAATTTCCTTCATATATACACGTATGATTTCAGATTATATAAAAACAATTTGTGAAAGTGAAGTGATACGATATATTGTAGAACTCACTAATCACATACTTTAATAACACTTGTCAGATTGCCAATCACCAAGTCAACATATTGATCTCGAAAGTATGATGAATAGGCACTGGAATCCGAAGTCACACGTTTTATGTAATCATTGCATCCAATGCTGATCAAGTAAACAGCTTTGGATAAAAAACCCTCGGCTTTATCTTCTCCTAGTCTCTTCCTTAATAGCTTAGTGAAGTTCTTGAAATACTTAAGCTGAGTTTTTAGGTCAATCACCTGGGAAAAACAATATCAAATTGGGAACATCAATCTCCTGAATAATTCAAGAAGAGGGAAAAGAAATGGAATATGTGAGAAATAGAAATACCAGTCCTTGGTTTGTTTCAGAGAGAGCTCCAGATCCACCAGAAGCAAAATTGGCTCCATCAAGACATTGTCGAAAAGCAGGGTGCAAATAAGGAAGAGCCAGTGGCAGATTCGCATACTCAGCTGCGTAGAAATCTGATTTTGAGAAAAAAGGTATGACCTAGAACTCAAATTGAGATAACCCAGAACAAAAACAGAAAGTTACCAACAAAATCAACAATGGTTCGTCCATCAGTATATCGGCCATTGGGGTAGTTGAAGAAGGTTTGGCCATAGGGCGATCGGTTAGCCAGAAAATGAAAGGGAATTTCGGGGGGGAGATAGTAGTTATTGTTTCCGACATCGAAGAGGGAATCCCCAAATACGAACAATGCGACGTCGATTGTTGGTGGGCATGATTTGGCGAAGCACCGAACCGGGATGATACAGAGAAGTAACAATAGGTTGATAATTAAACCAGAAGTGGCCATCTATTCTAATTCTAACGTTCTACAAAGATGAAGTGAAGGAGCTAAACTAGATGTGTGTGACTGTGAAAGGTGGTGAAATGTGACTGTAGAGTGTAAACCAAAATGGCCACTCCAGCATTGTTTGTTGCTTTTACTTTTTGGACCATCTTTGGTTTTTTATGGAACTTGAACATGGAAAGGGGAGAGGGAGAGAATAGTAATGATATTTTGTTTTGTTTTTTTTTCTTTTGGGATTTTGTATGGCCGGGTAAGAATTTCACTCAACTCCCACTCTCCCAACCGGAGGTGGTAACTTGGGTAGCATGTTAAAATAAACGGACTCTCTTAGCCCGTTTAACACGTGAGTTAAATGAGCTGGTTTATTTAATAATTTTTTTAAGAAAAAATTCTTTCTCATTCTTTTAGTCAGATCTCAGTTTTCAGTAATGTTGTATTTAACTACTTTCTTATTTTTTTTATTTGACACTTTTATTTTCATATTTTATTTATTTATTTTATTATTATTAAATTTAAAAAAGATGTGCTTATATGTTTTTATGATGTGAGTAGATAAAAAAAATAAGAATAAAATTTCTTTCCTAACATAAATGCATAAAAAAAATAAATATGATGTGAATAGATGAAAAAGAAATAGAGTGAAAATTAAAATTAAAATAAACAAAAAGACGAGCTGGCGGGCCAACCCGTTTGTATTCGAGTTAAACGGGTCAGCCCATCAGGCTCAGATTAGCCCGTTTACCAACTCTACTCCCAGCCTCCCCCACACATTGACGTTTTCTCACGTAAGAATAAAAAAGATTATTATGAAATTGTTACAATAAAGGATAGTAGTGAAATTTTGTTTTAATAGTAAATGGCCAAAATGCTTCGAGTTCGTTCATCTTTATTGTAAGTGTTGGCACATACACATTTTAATAGCTAATAATAACAAAATTTACAGGTGAAACACATAAAAATTCACAATTTACATTATAACAGCTTATACAAAAATTTATAAATATTCACAAGTGAATTTACAAATGCATATAAACATGTTAATAAGTAATAATAACAAAATAACACAGGTCTAAATGAAGGGAGAGCATTTTAGTCATTTATCATCAAAACATAATTTCACATTGTCGTTTGATATCCAGTGTAATTTTAGAATTTTTCAATACCTTTTTAAAATAAAGATGGATACGGTGGATTTATATGAAATTCTCCCTTTTTGAAATGACTGGTGGGTTTGCACTTCAAATTCAAATTTAAAACATTAATTATTTTACTCTCCGTATAAAGAATAAAGTATTTAGAAAAGAGACTTTTGAAGGGAACCTTCCCCACTCTTCTTGTCTTTCACAGAAAATCCGAAATAGTACTACAATTTTGAATTCGCGCAGAGTATTATTGGATTCAACTAGTTAGTTTAATTTAAGGAAGTATGTTGTTCACTTTTCAACTCTGTAAATTATAGAAAACAAGTGACAGAAAATAGACTAATTGCACAAAATTAAGTCTCTTATTTCCACCATCATATTGAACAAGGGAGATAGGTTGGAGCATGCCTATATGTATTTATGTTCTCTCAAGACAAGATTCAAAACATGAATATATGTTCTCTTGAATTAGAATTGGTGCACATATTTATTTTCTTGTACGTATAGCCTTGTGTACGTGTCCCCTCACATTGAATCATGAGCTCATTATCGTCCCAAAACATTGCATTTTGAAGAGGATTATTAGATTCTTAGATGGAAAGAACAGAAATGCATTTCATTGTGATGGCTTTGGAGTTGCTGAGCGCATAAGCCTGAAAATTAATAATAGTAATTACTACTCTTTTTGTTCTTAATTAACATATCATAATACGTACTAATGATTAATGGGAGATTTAGATGTGGGTGTGTGTGTGAAATTAAATGGCCGAATTATATACCAAGCGACTCTTGATCATTTTGGCGCTGTGCACTTCATTTTTCGAGGAAGTACTAATAATATCTTTCAAGTTAACATTCATGTCACAATCCATAGCAAGCTGCAACAAAAGGGAACCATATATTAATCTATATATATAATCAGAGCAAAACATAGTAATGAATATATCTAATAATGTATGATATAAACTAAGAGGGGGAACTAAAAGAAGAGAGAAAATCACCTTTATGGTAAGAAAATTTAGATGAAGAAACCAGAGATGGGCCTTAGCATCTCCTAAGATTTTCATCTCTGAAACGTTCCATTTTGACTCATCATAACCAGTAGTACTCTTTGAAGCCTTGGCCAAGATTTCAGCGACATTAACACACTCCAACAAAACACGACAACGCACGACAACATCGTCGCTGTGAGGTGGCTGAAAGAACCTAGGAATTCGTATGGTTCCTATGGGAAAATCTTGGTGATAGACATGGAACCCGGCAGGACTAAACCCTAATCCAAACTTGTTGTGGTTTTCAGCATTAAGGGTCAATGAAAGCACAGACGAAAGCAGAAGGGTGGTTAGGTTATTATTAGGGTTAGTACGATCATTATTGTCGTCGTCAAGCTCAGAAAAATCCATTTTTACCTCTGTAACTGAGAAAACAGGCTTGTGGGGTTTGATGATGATGATGACAAAGAAGGTGGATAAGCCAATTATTATGAAGGTGATGAGGAAAAAGATGAAGAGAAAGAAGCAAAATTTTTTGAAGGAGAAGTTATGGAGGGAGAATAGTTCTCTGCAACAGAAGCAATTTGATGAATTGCGGGTAGGGTTGTTGGAAGCTTCCATATTTTGAGATTATTAACATAGTTTTGGAGTTTTAGATTATGTTAATTAATAATAGGCGTGTTTGGCTTTATTGGTATGATTAAGGAGGGTTACTTCAATGGCGTTGAAGGAATGTGATGACTTCCTTTTATCGTTAGCTTACAGTTATTCCTTTCTAGAATTGATACCAAAACCTTTTGGAGAGAGAACATGTGCGGCAAGCAACTACGTACATACTTCCTTCAAGCTCATAAGCTCTTTAATTATAATTAATTATTCGAACCCTATGAGAATAAAATGAAATTAATTGTTCTTTTCTGTCTTGAAAAAGTTTTCTTAATTTTTACTACAAGAAGGAAATTATTGGTGTTTGTTGCCTACGTTGAATCTTAACTACTATATTGTGTGATCCTGTCTGTCTTTGATATAAGACCTTGTATATATAGTATAATTTGTATTTCAAACAGGATCTTATATTAAGAATAAGAGATATGTTATATTCTTTAATAACGCTGTGCTGGCTGAAGAAAGCTGCGGTGACAAGTGGTCTCCAAAGAAGAAGGCAAAGGTTGTGAGAGGGTGCTTGCCAGAGAAGAAGACGACAATGATCGACGGTGGGAGAGGGTGGTCGTCGTAGAAGGAGGAGGAGATGTTGCCGTGCCTAGAGCTCCTGGAAACATGAATACGTCCAACAGAAGATGTGTGTGGGCAAATATGAAAATTCAAAGAAACCATAGGGATTTTTCAGTCAGCAAAGATGGGTTTTTCCAGGAAATATGCATTTTTTTATAGGCTGAGCCAAGGAACCTAATTTCCTGATTTTTTTTTATGAAAATTCAGTTTTTGCAACCAAAACGGAGAATTCCAAAAAAATATCATTTAAACTTTAAAATTTTAAATAGGTGATTTAATAATAAAATGATTTGTTAATTGCATTACCATTCTTGTTAATCCATTAATAAATTTGTCGACGGGATTTTGAAGTTTAAAAGGTATTTTTTTAGCATTCTCCCAAATTAAAAATGGGTTTCCATTTCCATTTCATCAAACCTAACAGGGTTTAAAAGCATCTATGATCTACCACGCACTATGTTGGAATAGCTAGAGCCGGTAATATGGGCCAACCCGCGGGTTGTGGGTTGGCCTGCATCAACCCACAGGCCGCACGGTGCGGGCTCGTGCGGCCCGCACTTTTGCGGGCTGGCAAAATGCCAACCCTAATATTCACCACAAAAAAAAAATTAACAACCCTAACCCGCAGTGTGCGGGTTGCAGGCCAGCCCGCGGGCCCACATTTTTAAAAAATATATTTTTTATATTTTTTTAAGACGGTCGAAAATACGATATACATATATGTGAGTTATTAAATTTATCTTCCTAGCAACAATTATTCCCCTTATAAACATTTAAAAATATAATTCATAATTTAAGAGATAAAGTTATTAAATCTATCAAAGTTTATACATAAAAAATATAAAATTATCCTCAAACAACCAATATATAATAATTTTTTTAAAAAAAGAAGTGAAAATGTTAAGATTTTTTCTATTTGGATTGAGAGGTACCAAAATGGGAAAGAACAAATTATAGGTTTTGTAAAATTATTATATATAAAAATATATATATATTGCGGGCCAACCCGCCATCCCGCGGGCTGACCCGTATAAACCCGCGGGCCACACGGTGAGGGTCTGTGCAGCCCGTATTTTTGCGGGTTGAAATTTTTTCAACCCTAACCCTATTCTAACCTACGAGTTCACGGATTGGGCCCGTATTACCGATTCTAGGAATAGTACAGGTTGACATGCAGGTTTAACCTTCCTTTCATATATTTTTGTTTTTTTTTTTTTTTTTTTTACAAAAAGGTAAGACCCTTTTTTCTTGGTGTTTGGGTTGGTCAAAATCAGAATAGTGGGACCACTGCTGGGGTTCTGACACCGTAAAATGAAGGGATGTGGGGCATTTTTTTCCCATGCAAAGATAAAAAATTGATTTTTTATCTTTACCTTAGTTAATTTTAATCATTAATTAATTAAATATATTAAGTTAAAAATTCATATATCACATATATTATTTTTATTATGGTGTAAATTTTTTTCAAAAATTTTAAATCTAATTTTTTAAAAAAATGAAATAGATGACACATAAATTTTCGACATAAATTTACATCTTAATAAAAAATGACCTATATGATATGTGTATTGTCAACTTAACATAATTAGCCAGCAAAAAATTAAAACTAATTGAAATAATAGTCCTGACAAAATTATCTATTAGTAATTATTTTCAAGACAAAAATATCACCTCACCCTAAAATAAAAGCAATATAAAATCAAATGTTGTAACTGGTTTGGTATCACACCACTATATGTGAAAGGAGAAAATATTAATAAAAGGAGGATGTTTACTCGTTTACTTGGCTATATTTTTCAATGGTCACACGCGCGCGCGCATGCTTTTAACTATACAAACTTTGACTGATTCTAGTAAATTTAAAGTTTTGAATTTTGATAAGTTATTAAATCGATTGGAGTATTGGATTAAAAATTAGTAGGTCAAATCAAAATCAAAATAGAACTAAATCAAGACTAAACTAATGATAAATTAAAGATTTGACACTTATTAATATAAAATTTTAAAATTGATTTGAGACTTATTACTAGTGTGTTTAGTTTGAAGGGAGAAAATAATATATTATCTTATTTGATTTGTCAAAAAGAGTAAAAGAAAAAGGATCTTTAATATAAAATAAAGAGAAAGAAAGAAATTTAATTCAAAATTTTCCCAAACCTTCCCTCTCATCCTCTACCCTTCCCTCCCACAAAACACACTCTAAGCAGTTCATATATAGTGGTGGCCGTAGTTGCATGCATGAGCCATCAGATACAAATCTCGTAACTTGGAGCCACCATCCAAACTAATTATTAACTTATTTGAATAGCCTCCATAAGTATTTTTTGATCGTGATTTATGAAATACGAGGTAATTTTTACGGTCTACAATGTAACTTTACGGTCTACGAAGTAAATATATGGAGTATGTTTATCTCGATTTACTTGAATCAGGCTTATGAATAAGCCCGATTCAAACAAACAAGCCTCAGGATGATGTTTTGGAATAACAGTTGGAACTTCCAATCGTACTTTTCAATCGTGATTTACGGTATACGAGATAGCTTTTACGGTCTATGAGGTAAAAATGTGGATAAATTTTATCTCGATTTACGTAAATTCGACTTTTTTCTCATTAAAAAAACCTGATAAAAAGCCTACCAAAAAAATGAAGCATTCCCATTGATCCCTTTTATTATTGTTATACCATGTCTTCTAGAATGTGTTTTTAGTCCTTTATATCATCAATTTGTGGCTGGTGCAACAAGGATTTGGGTTGCAGAGCCACCAGTCTTGGATCGGTTCTCCAAGAAATCTAGAAATTAAGCTGGGTCTTTAGAATGATTTGTTCCCAGCATGCAAGAGGAAGAGGACATTGACAAAAGTTATTGCGCTTATGATGGCGCAAACAGTGAGGGACAGATCTCTGGGTTAGATAATAAAATATGAGAGGCACTTCGCTTTCATTCTTTTATTTGGGTTTCAACAATTAATGAAAGACTCTCCATAAGAATTTGGAGAAAAAGGGGTATCTTTTTTACCATGCAGGTTGTACTTAATATATTCATGATTTATTTTAATATTTTAAAAAATTATCTTTCCTACTAAACCTCACAAATATAATTAAAAGGTGTACATGTCTATATTTCTCTATCCTCATCT
Source organism: Albizia julibrissin (assembly GCA_037074505.1). NCBI lineage: Eukaryota > Viridiplantae > Streptophyta > Magnoliopsida > Fabales > Fabaceae > Albizia > Albizia julibrissin. Next base: position 4,577,143 of record CM073487.1, on the reverse strand, counting down.
CTTTGAACCAAGCAAACCCCATATGAAGACAAAGGCAAAGACAATATGCAGGGCAATTTCACCCCCCACACATTTGTTTCTTGCAAAGCAAACGAGCCTTTACGTCTGTCTGATAATGTTCCGGTAAGGTTTGACTTTAGTTCCGTCATTCCTTGTTTTATTACTATTCAATTAAAAAATATTTATGAAGTAGACTCCCCTTAACTTTTTTATAAGGTGGAGAAATTTTCTATCAGGTCACATCACTAAACTTTTTATATAAATATAAAATTTTATTTTTTATTTATTATTATATAAATTTTATTCTCGTTGGGTGTTGAGTATAATGTATAATATCAAGTAAAAAAAGAATATAACATATAATAAATATGAATAAAATTGAAAAACTGTTGAATCTTAAAATAGAGTTAACAAGATTTAAGATTTTTATTCATACCATCAAAAGAAGTTGAAAATAACTTATAAATAAGATTAAAGGAATAAAAAGTAGGCCAACAAAAAAATAGAGGAGGATAAACTATAAAATGGAGTCGGTGATTACTCATATTTGTAACTGTTGAAATTAGGGAATCGGTTATCCTGCCATTGTCTGGAATCCAAGATCTAGAATTCAGTAAAAGCTGCAGAAGATGTAACCATTCATAGCAGTAACAAACCAACCTAACATGGACACAAGGAAGATAAAAGAACACAAAGTTAACATTGATCAGCAGTCAAGACTGAATCTCAATATCACATATATAAGCATCCTTATATATATAAACATAAAAAAGGGAGAGAAAAAAACCAAAAAAAAGCCCCCAAAATCAAGGTCTTTAACAAGGTAAATAAAGGACACCTAAATAGGAACAAGACCCCAAAATCTCCATCAGCTACCAGTGAACAACCTCCACACAATGCTTAAGCGGGTTTTACTTTCTCTCACACCATCTCCAACACAGGTGACAAACCATTCCTGAAAAAACCAATCAAATGGGGAACAAATAAAAACTCATTCTATTACAAAGAACAACACTAAAGGAGAAGTAGCTAGAAAAAGAGGGTCATGAAAAATTTACTAACTTGTAGCTTTATTTACATTAAAAAGGGGGTTCATTGAAGAAAGGAAGCTTGCTCAGTAAACTCCCCCCATCATGGATGGAGGAAGGTCATCAAAGCTCCAGAGGCTCATTGGGTTATTAGCAGCATCCTGTGTTGCATCTCCACCAAGCAGGCTTCCCAGTGAAGCATCATCCCAGCTTCCTTCAAGGTATGGTGCCTCAAAGAACTTCAGTTGGGATTCAATGTCAGCAAGTTCATCCGACAGACTCTTTCCGGAACCATTCCCAGCAGGGACCACATTCTCAGAGTCTGAGTATTGCATGTTGTTGTTGGCAGTGGTGTTCTGGTTGGAATCTTGCAGATACTGAGATTCACTAGAAAGCATGGATGAGATTTCTGGGGTCTTTGGAGCCTGTTCCCCAAATCCAAAGTCTGAGTACTCGAATGAGTTGCTCGCCTGATCAGAGCTGAAATAAACAGTGACATCATCAGGTGATGAATGTGATGGGACCACATTGTTAACGTTAGTCTCAGGGAAGGATCCCATGTTAGCAGCAGCAGCAAAGTGGTTAATCTGTGGTTTCTGTTCCATCAGACCCATAGAGTAGTAATAGTCCTCCAAATTGTTTCCAACATTGAAGTTGGGCTGAACAGAGTTCAGATTGGCCTTTGGATGCGATTTCTCCACTTTGGTCTTGAGACGCTTGGATGAAGGGCCTGATGGGACCTCATCAGGGAAGTTGACTTTGGCTTTCTTGCCACGGATCCTTCTTGCCTCAGCATCATAGGCTCTTGCAGCTTCTTCAGCGGTGTTGAAGGTTCCGAGCCAGACACGAACTCCCTTTCTTGGGTCGCGGATCTCAGCTGCCCATTTACCCCATGGACGCTGGCGGATTCCCCTGTATTGATTCTTCCTCCTCCTTTTCAATGACTTCTCAGCTTGCCCATCAGATTTCTCAGGTTTTGCAGCAGCAGATCCTTCAACATAATTGAAAAGGAAATCAATAAATCATCATAATAATGAGAATAAACCCATGTTTCAATCTAAAGCTTCCATGAACATGGTTATGTGACCCTTCATTGGCTGTTATTAACGAAACTATAACATTCAAGAACTGGCAATATTCCAGGTAATTTTGAAACAAGAATTACTCCACCGATTGGTACAAAGTACTATTGTAATTCTTAAGGTCGCAGTTGCTGAATTTTCGGTCTATCAGATTGACACAATAGATCTTTAAAGGAATCAGAACAGAATTATCCTAAGAGGCAAAGTATTAATCTAACCTAAATCATTTATGAACCAATGGACCCTGAAAGGGAAAATCCAACTTAAGCAGCGTGTTTACATGATCAGGCACGCAGCCTATAATGATTTCTAGAAGTCCAGACAAGCAAAAGAAATCGTTTAATTTCAAGACAAGCAAATGATTTCTAGTAGGATCAACAGATTCATACCTATGCTGAAGTCAAACCTAATTCTGAAAAAGAAACAACTTCAATCTTGTTTTTGGCTCAAGACGAAATATTCCAAATCTACAAGGATAACACATTAATTTCAAGACTGCCTAAAAATTTCTTTCCAGATTTTACACGCTTGATCCACAATATCATACCAAAAGAACTCACTTGAAAGTGAGATGATGAATCCTAGAGCACGTGCACAGTAAATTAACAACCCAGCAAGGACGATCGGGAAAATTTTTTGTGAAAATTGTTTCTAAAGAGAAGCCAATATCTGTACTAAAAGAAATCCTAGAACTTTTCTTCAGGGAGATGACAAGATCTAAGTGGTTGATCTTATCTTCCTGCAAAGATAACTTTCATATGCAGGGAAAAAAATTCCATAGTAGATTTTTATTTTTGAAGGTACTAAAAAATCATAGGTCATAAACAAAGCTAACTCCAATTTGATAGAAAAAGCAAATTTCAAGATTTTTCAGTAAAGAAACCAAGAAATGAAAATGAAAGGGAGAATCATCTTTTTTACATCAACACAACAAAAATCCAGCCACCGACAAAAGAATCACGCAAGCAATTGCACGAGAAACATCCTACAACAAATTTCATTACAACAGAATGAATCATGCAAGAATATCTATGAAGCTAGCTATCCTCACAGAAAAATTATGAGGAGATTGAGAAAACAGTTACCACGAGACAGGGCCTTCTTAGAGGGCTTAATGGCGGACGAAGCAAAGGGTTTGACATCAATCATCAAATCATCATCATCTCCATCTACATCGATATCGGAATCGTCCTTGAATTCCCTGAAATCGGCTTCAAAATCATCGTCCAAGTCGATGACAGTTTCAGGCTTCAGTGGCTTGGAAAACCTCCTACCAGACACAAGCTTGTTCAAATCAGGCCACAGGTAATCGGCGGTGAGCCTTCGAGCCCTTCCTCCTCCTCTCCCGGCGGCCGCAACCGCCGCCGCCGGAATGAAGTCGGAGATAATAGCACCTCCACACATGTTTGTATTGCCTTCTCTGTACGCTCAGCAGAAAAAATTTCTTGTACTCTGGAAACAAGAGAAATGTAAACTCAAAGCTTTTTTATTTCTTTGGAAACGGAAGCGGTTCTTGAGGGTTTTAATAATTCTTATGAGTTTGGTGGCAAGATGACCAGTATGGAGGCCATTATATATTATTTTTTTCCCAGCAATGGAGTAAGCAACGGCACAACCGCACAAGGAGACGAGGAATATTTCGTTTACCATTATGCCCTTGGCTTAGCTCCTTAATTACCACGCTGGTGGTTAGTACGGAGACTGGGACTTCCAGGTTTACTGGCTTATAGTCACCGTGTAGTAGTAACACGCGGATTTGACAATAATTCAGAATTACAGTTTTTAAAAAATTTTGAAAAAACTACTGAAATTAAGGTTTTGGAAAAACAAACTTAAATGCTATTTAAATTTTAAAATTTTTAATTGATTCCGTTGATAATAAGAATAATATGATTGATAAAAAAAATTATAATAATTGATAAATCAGGTTTTTAAATAATTAATGATTTAAAATTTAAGTGGTATTTAATTAAAATTCTCCCTTAAAATTTACAAATTTCAGTTATCATGAAAAATTAAAAAAAAATCACAATTTTAGTAATCTTTTACAATATTTCAGCAACTAGTTTGAAAGAATAACATTTTTTTCCTTTTGTTCTTGAAATTAGGTAAACCTTAATAGTAAGATTGCAAAAATAGGTTTGGTTCATTTTCTTTTTGCATGGAACATGAAAATTTTTACCCATCATATTTATGATTAAATCTTAATTGTTAACACGCATATTGGCAATGAATGGAGGATTATTATGGCTATTAGCTTTTTTGATGGTTAGTTAGTGTTTGTTTGAAATAGTGATTTAAGTATTTAAAAGTAATTTTTCAATCGTAATTTATGATATACGAAGTAAGTATGTGAGAAGAGTCTTATCTAAAAAAAACACTTAAAACTTTTGAAAAACTTATCCAAACAAACTTAGTGGTATTATAAAGTTGATGAATAGAGGTGTTTAGCAATGATAATGATTAAAAGGGATATAAAATTGAATGAAGAGCTTAACATGAGGGAATTCGAAACGAATGAATTTATATTCATCTTTAATATGAGAGAATAGTGTCACAATAATGCACGGTAGGATTTAATTAATTTTTTTGTTACGTGCATTTCCGACGTTCAATCATATAGTTAAATGTATGTGTAACATTGATTAAACCCTAATAACTAAAGATATTTTCTTATGCAGGCATCACGACAAAATTCTTTTACACGTCGCATTTATGATAAAAACTTAAACATCAACAAATATATATATATATTAGCAGATGAATGATAAATGAATTTGTAGCTTTTATAAATATAGATGGCTAAGCAATCATACACTCATTTAGTTGAGTTAAAACATTATAAAGATATTAATTATTGTATTATGATTACTAGTAATGTGAGAAATTATAATACAAATATAGGGTGTGATAAATTTTGTTATTTGATTGAATAAATAACGAAAGTAATTTATTTATTAATCAATTTTTTTGTATTAAAAATTTTACTGCTTTCTATAAAATAAACTAGATAATTGTGAAGAAGGTGACAGGGAAAAGGAGAAGTAAAAGGCAAATGGGCAAAATTGTAAACTTATGTGGTCAAAAGAATAGAAAGAGTTGAGTTTTTCCCACTTCTTTCAAGTAAAAATCCAATGTCTATAAAGTTAAAGTTTAATCCAAGCATCAAAAACACATTCATGTATCCACATTAAATGGTCAATCAATCTTTTGGATCAAGAAAATCACAGAGATTAAAAGAATACTATATGCACTTATTAAGTTCATCACAAATTTACTAAATAAAAAGCTAACATTTGTTACCATAAATATAAATTAATTAATTTAGGAGCTCTCTATTGGGCAAAATGATGTTTGGGATTTTGACCTAAATTTATTACCATCTTTATTTTCAAGTAAACATATACAATAATCAGAAAGATGCATGTAAGAAAATGTTGACTTTTATTATTAATGCTTAAGACATTGAAGATAGAAATTAAATAGCATTTAAACTAATACTTTGATCTTACAATAATGCTTTAGATTTTCATCTTTTAATTAATGCTTCAGATTTTGATTCTAGAAACAATTAATTATATTTTTATAAATAAATTATACGTTGATACCAAATAAGATACAATGAATCTGAAAGAAAATGTCAACTATAGATAAATTCAGGACTGTAACTGTAAATACTAATTGCAATTATTTTCAGCATAGTTCAATGTATTTTCTCTCTATTAAATGCATCCCAAAAAAATAAATCTGAGGTCAATTCTTGATTTGTAAATGAAACTTTGTTTTAACTCAATATCAATATAAAATAACCGACTACGGTAATACCAGATAGTTATACAGGAGAGGAGAGTCAAAACAACAAAGGTTAAGTCTAGGTTTTGCCTTCCTATTTTCAAAGTAGTTTACTGTTTTTAAAAATAAAAAAAGTTATTAAAAAGTAAGTTTCTATTACGTGTTCTAGAAAACAAAAGAAATTAAAAGTTAGTATGGAAAAATATTAAAATATCTTTTTAATGTTTTGTGACGTTTTGTTTTACAAAGTCAGAACATTGTATTTTCATTAAGAATAATCAAGTAACTATATAGAAAATAATTATTTCGCCCTTTACTTTATTATTCTTAAATGGTTTAAAAACAACGATCCAAACATATTTTTTAAATCTTTATTTTCAAACTTTATTCTAAGAAATTACTCTACCAAAATATTCTAAAAACAATAGAATCAAACAAGCCCTGAACCCATTATCTAGACTAAAATGGTTATTTTCGTAGTTATTTTGCTTTGTTACCACTAATGCAAAATTATTTTGCCAAATTATTCCAAATATATTTTTTTGGGGAATAATAGCAAAATATTGCATTAAATAGATCTTATTACAAAAACTGTGCGATTTATTATATTAACAAAAAGGGCCCTCACAAAAATTTGTCTATTTCAAAAACCATATTAACTTATTACGCGTTCATTAACATACCAAGTCCATAGCGATTACCAATTATGAGCTGAGCACAAGTCATGCTCATCATAGCAGAGACCATTAATATTAAGTGCCTTTTTATTGTGAAAACCTTTTATTTGTTTAAAAAAAATAAGTAATGCACCTTTTTTATGCAACTATATCTAATATCAGACAAAAGTATAACCAAACGTAAACAAGATAATTAACTTTACTTAAGAAGTACTGGTATTAAATATGTTTTCACCTCATCAACTACCTATAGAAATTTTTTATGCTCTTTTTTTTCACTTTCTTTTATGCTTTTTGTGGGAACCTTGAAAAGTGGTTTTTTTTTTTTAATTATCAAGGATGCAAATAATATTACATATGACTTCATAGTATATAGAATGAAAGAAAGGCAGGTAATCTCTCTTATTTGAATATGAGTTTTATTTAAAAGTTTTGATTTAATCCTAAATAAAATATTTCCTTCTCTTTTATCTCCCATATTACATCTCCATACCTTTATCTATTATAGGGTATTTTTATCTATGGATATTAAATTTTAGTCATTAGATGACATGAATGTTTAAAAAAGCATAACAAATTCTTAACATATTAAATAAATATAAATAATCAATTTATCTATTTTTTCTTGTATCTACAAATAATTATTTTGATCCCTACCATAAGTCACTTTTTAAAAAGAACATGTAGCCCTTATTATATAAGTCATGAAGTATAATATTTGTTACATTTTTTTAAGATTACCCCTGTTTAAAATTTGATACGGTTTCACATTTTCTCCTTTTTAGATTAAATTCAATATATGTTAAAAAAACTTATATTTAGGAGAAGAATGAGTGATTATTATGAATTATGTGAGAATAAGAGAGACGTGGAAGAATCATATGGGCGAGTTGATGATTGAGCCAATCCTAATTAATTAAACCGAGTTACAACATAATTATCAATCAATAATTCTTGAATTGCAAAGTTGTGAGGCAACTTGCCAACCTAATGTCTATGAGTAGTTTCACCCGATTTGACTCCATAAAAGCTCCTATTACGTTGAACCACCACCTAATCTCTCTGTTTATTTTTTCCCCTCAACATCTCTATCATTTTTTTCAATTACCAATTCGGGTTAATATCATTATTACTTTTTTTAGTTTGATCAAGTTTTTAGTTCTAGTTTATATATATAGTTTCACATCATTAATTTTTGTTTCTATACTTTTATAAAGATGTAATATGAATTTAATAATCAATCCTTATATTATTAATGAGTTTTGATTTTGGTTTCAATACTTAAACTCAAATCAAATCATGATAGAATTATAGAGGCTAAAACTAACTATTTAAAATTATAATAATTAAAACTAAAGTTTGATCGATCTGTAAGAACCAACAATGATATTAATTTTATATATTTTTATTTCAATTTCTCATTCCTAAAATTATACTAGTATTCAATTTTCTCCCTGCTGCTTTATGATGTACGTGTGTGTATTACTAATACACACACAAACATCAAATACCATTGCAAGAACCTCATAACTGATTATTGAAAAAAAAAATCAAACAGGATCAGTTTTAAGATTTTAATTTACTCAGACGATAACTAATTATTTAGCTTTGTAGTTCTCCTTTTCTGGTGAAAACAGAATTTAGAAAAAGAGGGAAAGATTATTATTATTATTTTTTAGTTTTGACTGTGGTGTTAGTCTATTTTGTTGACTATTGGATTTTTCTTGTTCCTGGAGGGGAAGGGCAATGCAGATGTTATTTGGCGCTAGTAGATTACACGTCTTTTTTCAATGAAAATGTTTAATTGCTACAGTACTATTATTTATTACTAAGAAAAATAAGCGAAAATGGAAAATAACATTATTGGCAAGGGAAAATTACAGCCAGCTTTCTTGATTGTTTCGAAAGATATGAGATCACGGCCAAATAGAATTCCAATATTTGTTTCTTAAAAATACCTTTACTTGCAATTAAAAACCACTCATTTCTATAAACTTGCAAAAATAATTAAGCTTTTTTTACTAGAAATGGCTTTTTTTTTTAAGTGGTCAAAAAGACGTATCCTCGCTTTCGACCAAAAAAAAGGACATGTCCTCGCCATAGACGCCGCTACGCCGCCACCGGTGTACAGAAATTATAATCACCCATGTCAAAGTCAATATTTAAATCTTTTTTTCAACATTCATCCTTTTTTTTTTAGAAATCATCATTTTAATATTAAAAAAAAGTGAATTACAAAAGGAGTATGCTCAAGTGCTAGGCAGTCTTATGTATGTTATGAACTGCACTAGACCTGATATTGCCTACGCTGTAAGCATGTTGAGTCGCTTTACTAGTAATTCAAACGATTATCATTGTCAAGATATGGTAAGAGTTTTGGGTTACTTAAAGCACACTCAAAACTTTGCTTTGCATTACGAGAAGTATCATGCAGTGCTAGAAGGGTATTGTGATGCAAATTGGATCATCAGCTCTAACCACACAAGATCCACAAGTGGATATGTGTTCACCCTTGGCGAGGGTGTTGTGTCTTGGAAGTCATCCAAGCAAACTTGCATTGCAAAATCAACTATGGAAGCAGAATTTATTGCTTTAGATAAAGCTGGTGAGGAAGCCGAGTGGATTCGTAATTTTCTTGAGGACATTCCTAGTTAGCCAAAGCCGGTACCGGCAGTGTGTATACACTGTGATAGTCAAGCAGCTATAGGTAGGGCTAAGAATGTCATGTATAACAGTAAGTCTAGACATATACGTCGAAGACATGATACCGTTAGACAATTACTCTCTAATGGAATCATCTCGATTGATTATGTGAAATCAAAAGAGAATATAGCGGATCCATTGACTAAAGGAATTCCTAGAGAGTTCATTAGAAATTTGTCGAAAGGAATGGGTTTAAGGCCGATAAATTGTTGATTATTGCGGTAACTCTACTTAGATGAGTGGAGATCCCACAAACTAGGTTGAAAGAGACAACTAAGTGATGATTGAATGTAAACACTGTGGAGTTTTAAACTCATATTCATTCCTATGACAAGACAGTGCATATATATAAGGGTAAGCATTTAGGCTTTTAATGGTTTCTTAATCTGATGTGTTCAGATGATGTATATTAACTTACACAACAAGGAATCATCTATGTGAGTGTGAAGTGGGGGCCGCTTCTATGAGAATTTAAAACGGTCAATTATCTAGAACACTCGCAGAACCAGGTAGGTGTCCAGGGCCAAAATGGGCACAACATGAGGACCAACGATGCTAGAGGAGCAATTGTGTAACACCTATTGTCTTAATATACATTAAAGGTCAACGGTTCAAGACAACACGTCCACCGATTAACCGAGTATATCCTATAGGTTTTTACTAGATAAGGTTCAAATGTGACCTCTACCTATTTCGATGCAGTTGCTTCTCGTTGAGGAATCGCACTTTGCATACATGTTCATTTACATTTGGTTATTATGGACTAACTTCTTATCCATGTGGGGGATTGTTAGAATTTTGGGTCTAACTTCCATGGGTTATAAATAAGAAGTAGGTTAGAAGAGAAGAGGGAAAATGAAGGAGAAATAAGTGTGTGGATAAAAGTCTCACATTGGACAAATCAAGAGAAATAAAAGTATATATAAGACTTAACTTCTCACTTCTAAAATGGGCCATTGGGCCAATCCACTTTTGTGGAGGAGTGAGGACATACATGGGCCTTGGTCCACCACACGTGATCATCACCGTCCGGCCAGCTCGGCTCGATTCGGTCGGTCGTCGTCGGTTCAGTCGTATGTGAGATTAAAAAAATAATTGTTTATTAAATTATTTTTTTTGTCCGAATAATCCCTGAACTTTTATTTAATTCCTTTTTTACCTCTCCGTGATTCTCCCCCTATAGTTCGGTCTCATGGGTATTCATATTAAGCTTGAGGTCAATTGTGATGTGGATTATTTTGAACCGAATAATGTTTTTACATTTTAGTTTTATAATGTGTTAAGTAACATCCAATATCCAAAACTACTAATCAATCAAACTCATTATTCTAAACTAATTTTTAGTATGCCCAATGCTCTCAAGTATTTTTTTAGCAGTATCTAGTGCCATAAAGTATTTTTTAAATATTTAACATGTTAGGATATTTTTTAGTAGCAATCAATATTATAAGTTTATGGTGTTTATTACTATTAAGAAAAATACTTTGAAGGCATAATTATACTAGAAATTATTTTAAAATATTGAATGTTACTGAAAAAATATCTAAAAGTGCTAAATAAACCAAAATTTAGTTTTTGATACTAAATACTACTAAAAAAATACTTTAAATTGTTAAATGCAAATTAACCCGTTACAATTTTATTGGAAAATGTAAATCATATATATTTGTATGTAGCTTAACCCTATATAATGGTGTGCATTTTTAAATGTAATTTATATGACATAAAAAAACAACACACACATATTTCCTTTGATATCATATTCCCTTTATATTTAATATAAGATATATTTACAGAGTTAATCTTATTTATGATATCCTCAAAGACAATATTTCATGTTCCTTTCATATGACAAGCAAATTGTTTGATTGATACTAAAGGTGTTAGTGATGCAGTCTTATGAGAAAATAAAGAGGATCTCGTAATTCAAGAAAGAGTAGAACAAAAAGACTTATAATTAAATAAGTGATGCTTTGGCCTTAAATATAAGGTTTATTATTTATTGTCATGTACATAAATTCTTTTCCAATAACATTCCTATCTATTGGTCCTAGATGAATCATGAGTATTTTTTTTTTAAATTTCAAAAAATTGTCGTATTTAAATTAATGATACAAGTGAGAGAGGAAGAGTAATACAAATTTATTAGTAGAGATAATGGTCGTTTAGAATAGTGATTAGAGTATTTTAAAATAATTTTTTAATCATAATTTACGGTATACAAGGTAAATATATAAAATGAATATTATCTCAATTTACATACATAAACACTTATAAAATCTTAAAAAAACTCATCCAAACGATCTAATACTCGTTGGGTTGTTTGAACTTTGAACGTTGAAGCGGCGGGTGTGTGATGTCAATCCTAGATGGATGAGGAACAGTAAATATGAAAGGGAGGGGTAATATGGGAACACGGAGTTCTGACACACTTTCCGAATCTTCGACGTTTTCAACGACTCCCATAGTTACCTAATTTAATGATATTAAAATAAATATGTTAAATTAATTAATATCATATATATTTTTTAAAATATTATAATTAATTTTATATTTTTTTTATTATTAAGAGAATATTAATAAAAATAAATTATAAAAATATTCATAAATATAAAAATTATATTTTATATTTAAAATTAAAATTATTTTTTTAAATATATTTTATATTAATCATCAGAGTGAGTGAATCTGTCACAATTAAGTGATTATTTGGCCAGCACGGCAGGAGGAAGGAGGATTGATTGACTGGACGCAAGTAGGGTCATAACAAAATATTTAGAGGCTGTTTGGAATAGCTTATGAAAATTTTATAAGTGCTTATGAATTGTAATTTACGGTCTACGAGGTAGCTTTTACAGTATACGAGGTGCTTTTACGGTCTACGAAGTGCTTTCACGGTCTACGAGATAAATATGTGGAGGAGATTTATCTCAATTTACGTGAATCGGGCTTATATGATAAGCCCGATTCAAAAAAGCTATCACAAACAGCCCCTTAATTAATTGATAATTGATTAATTAAGTGTTAATATAACTTTTAATCCTTTAAATTTAAAATTGGTGTTTTTGTTCTTGAAGTTTAGATCAATTTTGGTTTTGGCCTCTTAAATTTGGTCAATTTTAGTTTTGATCCCTAAGTTTAGAGTAATATATCAAGTCATTTTTAAACTTGAAGGATCAAAATCAAAATCGGGCTAAATTTTAAGAATCAAAACCAATGATTTTAAAATTAAAAAATTAAAATCAAAATTAGATAAATTTAAAAAATTAAACATTATATTAACCCATTAATTAAATAGGAAGGGGATTAAATAAAAGGGAATTGGGGGAGGAGATGCATGAACCAGAATATGGGCGGTATATTAGGAAATCAAAGACAAACTGTATTCAAAAAGAATCCACAAGCCGACAAAATTGAAAGCTCTATGATAGCAAACACACACGCCTTGTGGGCCCCACTCAGCCCCATGTGGGGCGTCCTTCACGATGCCTTCCAAGTGCCACGCACTCCCCTCCCTTCACTTTCTTTTCTTCCCATTCTACCCCTCATTTGTAGTAGTACTATTTAAATTACTGTTATGGTGTAGTTTTATGTATAATATTAGATTATTTAATTAATTTATAAATTAAATAAATTAGTTTTAGAGGAAATGATAAATATTACAGATGAAACCCTGTAGATGACAGTCCCAATACTTGTATATATATATACTTTACTTACCTCCAGACATACTTATTAGTCTAGTTTTTAATGTTAAAGATTTTATTTTTAGGAAAATTACATTAAGGCTCTAAATAAAAAAAAATAAAAAAAATAATCCCTCGAAATTGTAAAATGAAAAATTAGTCCTAATGAATTGTTAATGAAACCCCTCAAATTGTCAATTTGAAAACTTGAGGGGCCCCATTAATAATTTTTTAGGACCAATTTTTTATTTTACGATTTTGAGGGACAATTTCTTCATATTTTTAGTTGCTTGGAACTACAGTGTAATTTTTCCTTTATTTTTTATTGAGACACTTTTAGAGCCTGTTTGATATGAGAGATTTGGAGGGGAGGGGAGGGGAAATTTTTATGACTTGAATTTAAAAAAATTGAAGAAGTGGGGTTGGAAGATTTTATTTAATTTTTCTTACTTTTTGTATTTTACGTCTTATCTTTATTACAATTTTATAACCTCACTTCTCTAATTTTTTAAAATCTAACTCATAAAAATTTTCCTTCCACTCCCCTCCATTTCCCTCCTACCAAACAGACCCTTAAGCCTCTTTCTCTGTAAGTTCCGAGCAACACATTGCTCCGATTCCACCATTTCCGACTGTTCCATCAGCTAAGGAGACATTTTGTGCTATAAAAGAACTATCCTCACCTTATAACCAAAAAAAAAAAAAAAAGAACTATCCTCACCTCTAATGGTTTTGTTCACCGTTATGTTGCTTGTTGGAAAGATTACTCTGATGCAAGTGTTGTCTCTCTAAAGAAGAGGAGTTCTCTTCCACAGGGGAAATTGATAGGAATCAAACATAGGAAGAAAGAGATGCCCAAAATGACTTGAAGACTATTGTAATTTGTTCAATACTTCTCTCCTCTTATTGCATTGTTATTATTATTATTTTGTTTTTTGAATTGGTTGTAGTTACATTCTATAATGTTCTGTCATCAATTCTCTCCATTTCAGAATGTTCTATCACCAATTATTATGATTAAGTTGAAGTCTATAAATAGTATCTCAACAAGTATGTTGTTGCACACCTTATGAATTAAATAAAAGTATTGCATAGCCTTTCTCTTGTTTTCCCTCTGAATCCCTCTCTTCCCCCTTTTCTCTCTTTCTCCTTCCATGCTTTGCATCAAATAGGTAGAAGCATTATACTTTGCATCAAATAGGTAGAAGCATTATATATATAGGATCAATATCAACTTCATAACTAACTCCTATGACTAGTAGTCTAGGAAGAATATTTCTCTGTTTTTCATAGTATATAAATACTTGTTAATAATTAATAAATAACTAACTGGGTTAATATGAATTTGATATCATAATTAAGATGGCTGATGAGTTAATAATTTGTTGTGAAATGAAGAACATTAGGATGATCACGTATATATAATTAAAAAATAAAAAGATTAATGACTGTTTTACTTTTTAAAAAATATAATAATAAATTTAATTATATGAAATGATATAAACATTTTAATGATAACTAGTATTTCGAAAAGTTAAGTTGTCACCCAGAAATCAGTGGCCTCTGATCAATGGCGATCATAGTTAGTTGGCCACAGGAGCTTTTAACCACCGACAGTAGAGGGAGTTTTTTTTTTTTTTAAATTAATTATACATAAATAATATTTATCATTTGGCTAACGAGAAATTTAATTTCATACAAATTTTAAGACATGATAAGGAAAATAATCTGAAATATACATATATTATAGTAGGATAAAAAATAGAATGTGCGGTGGGAAGTGAAGGGGGAGAATGATAAGAACGATGATAGGATTGTGAAATAACAAGGAGTGATCTGACTCCAACCATGTCAAGTTGAGGATTGAGGAAGCAGCATAGGAAGAACCTTGGTGGGTGTGACACGTCATGGTGCTGTGGCTGAGCTGGCACTATCATCTCCCTTACTTTGTCACATCCTCATGTACTACATTTCACTCCTCAATAACTCATTCTATTATTGTATTATGGTACTTTCTCCTACAGAGCCCATCCACGTTATATATATATATATAAATTGCTAAATAAACCAACAATCTTTATTTTAAATATAAAATAGAATTGATTTTTTTTTGGAAGTATTAAAAATCTAATTAAATTATATTAAAATATTTATTTTTATCATTTTTTCTCCACACTATTTTTTTAAATTTATAAACTGATATATAATCTAAAAATATACAATATATGATATAGGAGTATAATTTAAAGAATACTTAATTATAGTATATGATGTGTATCATTAGATTGTACACCAATTTATAAATCAAATAAAATAGTTTAGAGAAAAATAATAAATATAAATACTTTAATATAATTTAATTATCTTTGTTAATATCTTAAAAAAAGTTAACTAGCTCTTATATATTTAAGACGAGATGTAGTATTTGTTTAGAAGATAAATCATTAAATTGAGATCCTATATTTTTATATTAAAATAAATTATTTATCTAACTCTAACATTTTTTTTTTCCTATTTATACTCGTTATGTGAGACCAACCTCTTTTCTCAAGGACTCCACATGCCGAAACGAATCCTAATTCAAGTATTACATACGTCTATAAAGGGGGTGACTTTTTCAAACCAGCAGCTTCCTTTATAACCTAAGATTTAAAAGTTGTTTAAGGTGTTTAACGTTTTATCCCACTAGATCAATTATACATGGAATTTAGCCATTATATTAAGAATATAAGGGAATATATGTATGTATGTCTGTCTGCCTGTCTGTCTCGTAGTGTGTGTATGAATAATGGCATATACTTCTTTTTATATTTAATGTAGATTGTTTAATTACACTGAAAATGAATGAGGGGTTCAAAATGCAAGGGCTCTCCATTATAGGTTTAAATTTAGATACTTGAAAAATAAAGAAAATTATGGTTGGGGAGAGAGTTTCTGGATACGCATGGAAGGAACGTGATCGAGTGAGGACGGTTTTAATTATGAAGTAGGACTAGATTTTGGGAAAAATGTCAGAAAAATACAGTGAAATATAGGAAAAAATAAATTAGAGCTATGAAATTGTAAAATTCTATGTTAGTATGATGTTGGTATAGTGGAGGAATCTGGAATTATGAAATTTCGGCGAAAAGATGCCTCTGCCTTTTTGCTCTCCCTTCCTCTCAGCTCGGAATAACAACACTGGTCTTTTTATTAATAACACTCGAGATAAAATTGAAATTCATAAGTTTTAGGGGCCAATAACAACACCGATCTCTATATTTACAACATCATATTTTATATTAACAATTCGATTCTCTTAATTCACAACTTCGTATCTCAAAAACCAACACATTTCTAAATATAAGTTTGAAATTGAGATACAAGGTTGTGAATCAAGATAATCGAGTTGTTAATGTAAAAAAATAGTGTTATTAATAAAGAGATAGATGTTGTTATTGGCTCTGAAACTTACTAAATTTAAACTTATCCCTGACATGTATTAGTTGTTTAGATACGAAATTGTGAAATAAGAAATTTGAGTTGTTAATGTAAAATATAGTGTTATTAATAAAGAGACAGATGTTATTATTGGCGCTGAAACTTGCTAAATTTAAACGTATCCCTGACATGTATTAGTTGTTTAGATACGAAATTGTGAAATAAGAAATTCGAGTTGTTAATGTAAAATATAATATTGTTAATATAAAGACGGATGTTGTTATTGTTCTCTGAAACTTGTTAATTTCAAACTAATGTGTTGGCTTTTGAGATGCTAAGTTGTGAAATAAGAAAGTCGAGTTGTTAATACAAAATATAATGTTGTTAATATAGAGGCTGATGTTGTTATTGATCCTTAAAACTTGTGAATTTCAAATTTATCCTTGATGTTGTTAATGTAAAATACAATATTGTTAATAAAGAGACCGATGTTGTTATTCTGAACTGAGAGAGGGGGAGATCTGAAGGGTAGGGACATCTTTTTACCGAGATTTTATAATCCTATATTCCTCTATTATAATGATACCATACTTATATAAAATTTTATAATTTAAGAGCTCCAGCATTTTTTTTTCTGAAATTTTATCCTAAATTAATGAATAATATATTTAAAAAACGAATAAAAAAAGAAGAAAGAAAGAAGGGTAAGTGTGGGGATGAGGTGGAGTGTAATCCAATGGAAGGGGAGCGCAGGTGGAGGCGCCTCCATTCGGATAACACCTCTTTCGATGTGATTGATGCTTTCCAATGCCTCCTCCCTCGCTATCATCGTTCCTTAAGGCTCTGTTTGGTTCGAGAGGAGGGGAGGGGAGGGGAGGTTTATTTAAGTTAGGTTAGGGGAGGTTATAATTTTGTTTGGTTCAAAAAGAGGGGAGGGGAGGGGAGGGGAGGTTTCTTGTTTGGTTCAGGAGGGGAGGGGAGGGGAGTTAATTATAAATGGACAAAAATACCCCTCTAAACATTTTTTTATGTTTTAACAATGTATTTATTAATAATTATTATTTATCAAATTGTTATTTGTAAAATAATTATTCTAACATTTATATACACTTATTTCACAAATTTGTCATCTCTTTCCCTCTATTTTGAGGATACAAAGTGGGGGAAAAACATTTTTTCAATACCCATGAAACATATATAAAGCAACACCTGTACATTGAACTGATAATTATATATATTGCATATCAACTTACATCATTACATAAAAATCAAAAGTTCCCATATGGTTATGAAGCTACACAAATTCTATATTGTTAATTGTTTGAAAATATCCATACATTTAACAAGTGATTACCAAAAATCATTGCTAAATGAGCAAAAAATAGTGTAGCATCAAAAGTCTTCAATGCTAATATCAAAAGTCTACGAATGGTTAATAGACTAAATCACTTTAAGTCCTTCATAACATCCATAAGTAAGTCCTTACGGGCAAGAAGGGGACATTCAACAAATGTCCTCAAAAGGTCACCATCACCCATAAGAACTCTATAAATCTTGGTGACATTGGTTGTTGAAAAGCCACAATCTTGAATCAGTTTCCATATTTCTTCCCCAGACAATTGAGGAAGCTTTCTTGATGTTTCTTTAGCTATTTGATTTCTTTCCCTAACAATTTCATTTGATTCTCTAGCTATTGCATTTGCTCCATCCAATGCTTCATTGCTAGCAATCATTGCTTGATTTCCAACATTAATAGCTTGTGCAACTTCGTATAGTACATCTTTAAACTCAAGCAAGTCAGAATCTGTACCCTTCTTGTAATTCACCTTTTGCTTCTTTCTTGAGGTACCACTTGCAACTCCAGGTGAGTTGTCTTGAGTGGTGCTATTATCAAGAGCTTCAACATTGTCAGCATTTATATCATGATGGGAATCAACATTATCAATATTATTGTCTACATCAAATAAATCTGCCTCATTGAGTGTGTGCGGCCTTTTTCGCATCTCACCAAGCGTACGGGTACCCTCCCCTGAAGCTCTATCATTACCATATAAAATTATCATCTTGTCATAATTCGGGATAGAAACATTTCTCCAATTTGCAGCTTGTGGCTTGGACTACAAAATGAAAAATTTAAATAATGATCAATACAAAGGTTGTATGCATCAACTAAATACAAAAATTTTCTATCATATTGGCAAGTAAATACTAACCTCTATAAGTGAGTCCCAAACTTCATCCTCTGCCTCCCATGTATGGGATGTTGCATTCCAACCAAACCCACTCAATCCATTTTTAAAAACATCATAAACTTCAGAGAAATTTTTTTTCAAAGTTTTCCACCTGTTCTTAATTTTGTCTTTGTCCATTTCAACATCAAGCAAGGCACTCATCTCTTTCACAATATTGTCATATGCTGTGCAGGTGAACTGGCCATTAAGCTTGTAGCCACAGTTATATTGTTCCATGAAAGCATTAACAAGGTAGTCATCCATAGCTCTTGTCCAATTCAAACATTGCTTTTGATTGGCTGATTTTGGTGGCATACTATTACAAAAGTATTAAAAGTAAATGTCCAAACTTGAATGAGCAATACATAAAACGAGCAAGCTTGAAAGAATAATACAAAAATATCCAAATTTAAAAGAACAATACATAAAACGAGCAAGCTTGAAAGAACAATACATAAAACACATGAACACTTGAAATAAGTTTGAAACAAGTTCATCATAACATAAACCTCAAACAAATTAGGGCACATTACCACCACGTCTCATTATCCTATTTTGATAATCTATCCACATCTCATTTGCTATAGTTTCCCTAATTAACTGTCCCCTAGCAGCCTCCTCATTATCACCACGTCGATCACGATTATTATTAGCAGCCTCAGCTTGATTTGCAAGTTCACGATCTACCTCTTGTATGAGATCCTCGTCAGGGTCAACGCTCATCAAGTAGTTATGAAGAATGCAACATGCTCCAATGATATATGTTTGAGCTTTTACTCCGTATGTAGGCTCAGATGAATTGGCTAAAATGTCAAATCTTTTTTTCAAAACACCAAAACATCTTTCAATCGCATTACGTAGCGATGAATGCCTCAAATTGAACAATTCTTTATAGTTTTGGGGGGGATTTCTTTCTGAATATTCATTCAAGTGATAACGGACTCCTCTATAAGGTGTAATCAATCCACTAGTTAGCATGAAGCCAGCATCCACAAGGTAATATTTACCTTCAGGAATTTTGAGCTTATCTTCTCGTGCCAATGCATTTTTGATAATCCTAGAATCAGATGCCGTGCCTTCCCATCCAGTGAGCACATAAGTGAATTTTAAATCAAACGAGCAAGCTGCTAACACATTTTGTGTGGGGACGTCTTTCCTCCCACGATATCGAGGAGCATCCTTAGCAGATACTTTCACACGTATATGTGTTCCATCTATGGCACCAACACAATCCTTAAAAAAGGGATAGAACCTATCATTTGCTTGAATTTCAGGAGGGACTATTGTCCCATCAGGTTGTACAACAAACTTATCTCCTACTTCAATAATAGCTCTTAACACATTATGAAGATGACGACTAATTGTCTCACCAGATCGTCGAAAGAAGAAATTTACCACACGATTTTTTGCCCTATGACATAATATATAAAGAGTTTTTGCCACTTGCTCTTCCACAGTAGACCATCTTGTGGCTTTTAATCCCCCCTTTCTTTCTAATAAAGCACATAATGCAAGGAAAGCTCTAGGAGTCATACGGATTATATTACGACTCCTTTCATTAGTACTTATTTGACTCATTATTTCTTCACGCACCCTTTCCCTTTCTGAACTCATGCTATAACTTATTCTTCTTTTATGGCTCTTCCGAATAATTAGGTAGACAAAAACACATGTGAGTAGAGCTATAGCTTTTTGACGCAAATCCAGCCATCGACGACGTAAGACTAAATTGTTTCGAAATGCCGAATCCATCTAATATACCAAGTCAACATGCAACCAATTAATACTACACCACTTGACATACTATGTATAATAATATTATGTATACTTAAATACAAATATAAATAAAAACAGTAGTACCATAAGTGTATTGAGAAAGAATATTGAGAAAGTGAATTATGAAGCCATGAATTATGCAAGGTCAACAATGAAACCAATGAATTTTTTGCAGAAATTGTATGAAATTGCATAGAAGTATTTGGTAGTAATTACATTGCAGAATATGAAATTGTATGAACAGCCTCAAGGAGGGAAAAATCTTGAATCTGAATATGTTGGTAAGTAGATATATTAATCAGATATATCCCGAACTTAATCAGATATATAGACCAAAATTCCAAAACATTAATCTGAATCCTATAACTGGTAAGCAGATATATCCCGAACATCTGTTTTTAAAAGTCAAAGCAGGCAATATAAAATATGTTACTCAGAAGTCAGAATCTGGAAAAAAAAAGCAAAGAAAGGAGAAAAAAATTTGGAATCTAAGCATTCATGTTTTGGCAAGCAAGATAGAAGACTAAATCTGCACTGAACTTGTTACTGGTATATAAGCATTCAAGATAGAAGACTAAAGCAAAGAAAGGAGAATTTATCTATTACAGAAATGTATGTAATTTGTTACAGCTGACCTACAAATCAAGATATACAGAAATGTATGTAATTCAAGATATAAGATATAATCTTGATAGGTTACAGCTGACCTACAAATCAACAAATTAAAAGGCAAAGAAAATACTACTTTTGCTACTATTGTAAAAACAAGGTCGTTATGTATATAGATAGACAGGGAGAGAAACCGTATAAAAAAGGTTTCTAATACTCACTTAAACATGAAAGAAAACAACAAGATGAAGTTATATGATAGCATTCTTATTCATTACTTTCTACATGCTGATATATATGGAAGAAAATGAAGTTATAAATGTCATGCATCACTCAAGATGAAGAACATAAAGATGTAGAGAAGATGATTCCATAATAGTTTATGAAGATAAATGCTTGTTATAAGCTTGGGTGCATCAATGCACTTTTGACTTTATAGACATAAACTCTAGGCTATAATTTTTTGTAGTATTGAAAATCTTCTGAAATAATGAAGTCTATCTGTTTTGAAGAATGGCTCACATTATATTTTCAAAGATATTTGTTATATTTATTTTACTCAAAATGGAGTTTATATTTAATTTTAATTAATGTGAAACTTATTTTATTGAAATCTAAACCACAATAGCTTTTCAATGACATCATTTGCTAAATTTAGAATCATATTACGAGAGTTGTATATAGATATTAGAACTGACTAAAGCAAAGAACAAGGCTAAAACTATTTCTTGTCAAGCTAGAACTAAGATGATAGAGGTGACTCTAAACAACAAATAAAAGAGTATCATAGTTTATCATAGAATAACTTTGTTCAAGTAGAGACAATCAGAAGCTACAGCACTTAGTGTGGGGAATTTTTACTGCAATAGTTGGTAAGCTTTACTTGATGTTCAGAATTTTTGCTGTCAAGTCAAAGTGATAAGCTTATTGCTACATCACGATAGAAAAGAACAAGGTCATGAAAGGGAATCAATAAATTCCATTCCATTATTCAAATACATGCGCAAGTAATTTGCTGTCAAGTCAAAGTGATAAGCTTATTGCACCAAATGAAGTTCACAGCCATATTCCATATACTTTTTGTTACTATACATACTTTTGGGTCTGAAATTTCAATTCCATTTGAAGCTTATTCCCTTTCCTTTTCCTATTTCCTTTCATTCAAAAATTATTTCAGCTTACCAAGTAATGCCTAGAGGTAATTTGTGCTCATTGTTTATCTATGAAATTTTTGTTTTTACAGTACAATGCATTAATCATCAAGCCCTGACTCCACAGACCTTATTCCTTTACCCTGGTAAATAACATTACCCGACTCATCAGTAATCTATCTCCTCAGTCCACTCCCCAGATCCATTGCCACTGTTTCTCCATGACAGTAATTTCTATTAAGAAAAGGCAGTCCCACTAGACTAGATTCTCTACAAGAAGCAGGGTTTTTCCAAAAGCAATTGTTGTTTGGAACATAAAAACCGGGAACAATCTGTGTGAATCTTATTGAGGAGCTGAAAAGCCTTGGCCTTTCTAAATTAATGGGGTTAAAGGGTGAGGGAAAACGAAGGCTTTTGTGCAAATTCCCAGAAACTAAATTCCAACGACAAATCAGTATAAGAAAATACAAAGCACAGTCATCGGCGGTACGAAGCACAATCAGTATAAGAAAATACACCAGCTAGTGATTTTGGGCATTAGATCATCGGCGACTCGGGAAGACGAAGCACAGAAAATGGAGGACGAAACAGAACGCAAAAACAATAATGAAGACAGTAATCGTGAATGAAAAGGTCCAGTTGGTTGAAAAGGCAGCAAGTCATACCTGAACAAGGGAGGCAGTGACCGTGGACGATCACTCGACGGTGGCTTGCGGGGTGGCTCGCGGCGGCAGCAGCTGAGGCGAAGGAGACGCTCGACGCTGAAGGCGGGAACGAGAGATGCTTCGCGCGCGGGATCTGAAGAAAATACACGCCACAGCGTTATTTTAGGGGCAGGGGTAGTTTGGGAATATTATAAAATTAGTAAGGGCAATTTAGTCATACTTTGTCACAAATATTCTCTCCCCTAGGAAAAACCCCAAATTTGAAGGTTTTGCATAAGAGGGGAGGTGACTACTAAAAGACAAAAATCCTCCCCTCCCCTCCAAAACCCCCCAACCAAACAGAGCCTAAGTTTACTATCAATGCTTCTTCTGTTCTTCATCACATTTTTATCTTTTTTTTTTTGGTCCAAAAAAGAATACTAGAAATAAAAAAATACTTATACTGCTTCTGTCCACAATAAAAGCCGTTCATAAAGAAATGGCTTGGTCTAAAATTAGATAATTTTAGAGCAATTGATGCTTATTTGTCATTAAATTTGTTTGGAGATCAATTGATACTTATTTATTAAATTTGTCTCTGAAATTAATATTTAAACATAACTCATTATATTTTTCTCTTCTTTTTAAAACCTCATATAATGTGGGTAAATTTAGAATTTTTTTTAAATTTAAGATAAATTTAATAAATTACCTATAATTTTTTAATTATGATGACTTAGTTGCCGGAAGGAATGTATGAGTAAATAAAATGGATACAGGGTGTCATCCCTATAGCTGCAAAGAGATCAAGCCCTATGTATGATCTTACTCACAACATTTATTAGTGCAATGACTTCAATGGAAAAACTAATTTACGCTTAAATTTATGTTTGTTATGATTTTAAGGGTAATTGATTTTTTCCCATAAAAATTACCTTAAAGTATTTTGACCTATTAAATGACTATTTTCATCCTTATTTATTTATTGTATGTTATAATACATATTACTCTTACCCATCCTTGATACAATACCCAATCGACTTTTTTTTTAGAAGTTAAATAAGTTAGTTAACTAATCATAATCTATGTTATTATCATTGGATTATATATCACTTTATAAACCAAAAAATTAGTCTAGTGTAAAATTGATAAATATAAATATTTTAAATTAATTTATTTAACTTATTTAATCTCTAAAAAAATTAATTGTGTTTTATCGTTTGGTATAAAAATAAAAAATATAAATATTTTAAAATAATTTATTTAAATTTTTTAATCTCTAAAAAAATCATCTATATTTTACAATTTGATATAAAAATAATAAATATAAATATTTTAAAATAATTTATATAACTTCTATAATCTCTAAAAAAAATCAACTACTACGTTATATATTTTAAAAAAAAGCATAGTATTTAGCTTTGACCGGCGGTTCTAACTAATTCATTCATGATCAGCTATGCCATCAACTTTATGGGTTTTAATATTTTAATTAACTATGAGTATTAATAATTAATAATCTAATGGCGCAACTTACCAGCCCGGGTGGGAATATTCTGGCCGTTCCCGTCTCCTTCAAAGGATTCTACCCTATCCACACTCCTCCGTGTAGGCTCCACTCACAAAGTAACACTCATAATTAATTATTCACATTTTATTGTTTCCTTACAACTTGTGTTTGCAATTGAATGCACTTTTTCAATTAGAGAACTACTTTTTTTTTTTTTTACAG
Organism: Albizia julibrissin; assembly: GCA_037074505.1. Taxonomy (NCBI): domain Eukaryota; kingdom Viridiplantae; phylum Streptophyta; class Magnoliopsida; order Fabales; family Fabaceae; genus Albizia; species Albizia julibrissin. The sequence continues at coordinate 4,552,612 of CM073487.1, read as the reverse complement.
TGTGAAAGAATAGAATGGATTTGCATATAATATAGTATATATGATCCAAATTTGAGTTCATATGTTATACTCTTGGAATTGTACAGTTATTAGTAAATACCAAATTGACATGAAATTCGGTAGGAAGGAATCACGCACGCCAGTTCCAGAAGGCAAAAATGCTCGTGGTGTACACGCTTCTTAATTGAAAAAAACAAGAAACTGATTAAAGATGAAATATTATTTTTTTAGCACATTTAGTTTATTTTGTTTCAACATAAATAAATATAAAAATGAAGAGCAATCGTTTTGTGATCAAGCAGCTCATCAAGTGGATGTTTGTATTGCTCATCGGTATGGACCACACTCAAAATAACATTGTCGTGTTCATGTATTTTAGCTTTGACTCAGATTTATTTCAAAGGCTCTGATATCACACACACACATACACATCTTGGGATTCATATCTCTAACCAATAAATAAATGTGTCGCCATGTGTCACACCATCGAATTTGTGGAAAATTTGACTGTCACGCGGCTTCACTCGTTTGACAAAATACCTCTAATAAAAATATTATACTGTATTAACCAAAAATACTATGTGAAAAATGCGAACATTCAATAAATTTATCCCGTACCATTTACTTGCTAAACACATACAGTGGTGGAGGTATGTGTTTTTCGTGGCTTATCTAATGAGTGCTTAAATTATTTGTTCTTTTTTTTTATCCATTTGTTAGAGTTTGTTGGCTTGATAGTACTGTAGGATTTTGAGTTGACTCTTCTAAGGTTACATCATTATTACAATGGGTAACTTTGTAGTTGCAGGCTCTATTGAGTCATAATAATTTTAATTCTCTTTGTTTACCTTTCTATACTATACATGGTTTATAATTTGTACGAAATAGTATTTATCATGTTGGGCAACAATTCTCTCCTACTCAGATAATGCAGATGGCACAAACCCAGGTAAGTGAGTGTGTTGCTTTTTGTTTGAAGCAAACTGATTAAAGTTTAAGATTGTTGCAGACAAATGATGAGTGCACCGCTTTTTGGTCACGGCAATTATAAGGATATAATGGACCTCACTTGAACGTAATGTTCAAAATCAAACTAATTCATCCAAGAAAGCATATTATAGTTATCAATGTATGCTTCAATTAGACAAGTTGCCATACCTGTAACATGTCTTTCAGTTAAAATGGGTCCTCCTCAACTAGAATTATTTGCACTATGAGATACAATCTAATATATTTTAGGTCAAAGTCACATCGATCAGCTGTATCAGTTCCCCTTATTATGCTCCCTAGTTAAGAAGACACATATCACAATTATTACTAAATCTAAAATAGTGCCGTGGAGGCTTTCCCACATATTACAAGACATATGTACAATGTTGAACCACCTTGTAGCTTTCTCTTTTCTTCATAAATTTATAATTGTTCATTGAAAAAAAAAATGCAGTAGACCCAATCCGTCTTAATATCGTGACCAATCTTTTTATGTAATATTAAAAATAGTAAGAGAATTAAACTATTATGTATTATGAGTTTTCTAATTCTTAATATAAAACCTAATTATTTAATTTAAGAAAATTAAAAAATATAAATAAAATATTTAATTATAACATGTGTGGTGTAATCACTCTCAAATACTTCTCTTTAATATTAAATTATATATTATCAATTTATAACTTATAAAAATTAGCTTGGAGAAATACACGATAGATAGATAGATAGATAGATAGATAGATATATATATATATATATATATATATATATATATATATATATATATAAGATAAAATGAAAAAATATAATCGAATTTCACTCTTAAATTAGGTCCTATATTTATCCCCTTATAAGTCATATGAAACCATATTTGATGAGCAATAGTGCGCAATACTTTAGCTATTTAGGGAAATCACATTGTCATTTTTTTATTTATGAAAAGAAAAATAAAGTGACTAGAATATAGAAAAGAATACTGAATTTGCAACATGAAGGGGTCCACGTAGTAGCTGCTTCCTTTCCAAGGAGACCAACTTAAAGCGGGTCCTATATTGGTGGGCCTGGCTTGCAACTTGAAGTCCAATATTATTTAAAACCCAGATAGGTCCATGCCCAATATTCCAGACACACACACACACACACCCACTTGAATTAAATTAATAGCTTATTGAGACAGAAGATTATTGTGAGTGGAAAGCAAAGAAACGTTACTTGCTTTGTGTGCAAAACCAATATAATTGGTTAGACTTACTCATAACATTCCAAATGTTAAAGTTTCAAGTGAGGCCACTAAAAGTCGTCACGGATCCGATGTTTTATGCTTGAATTCAGATCCTTTTGGGGGATAAAAATTTTTAAATAAAGATTTTTTTTTACCGATTTTCTCATTCTTATATTTAACATCGGCATTAGTTAAAGAGGCAATAAAGAAACCAAAATAGAGATTTTGAATTCCATCCATGCACAACATTACTATGCTAGCTAGTGATGAAGTTTCACATATATTTTTAAAATTACAATTTCATTCATTTGATTATTTCACCAACTAGCTATCTCTCCTGACTCTTGACTTCTTCTCTAGTCTCATCGGGGGAAAAAAATTCTTCTCTAGTAATTAGTAATAAATATATATTTTTTAATTTTAACAATTTTATTACAGCTCGTTTTTTCCATAGATAAGTATTTGACGAAGATTAATTAAAAATCTATATGATTTCTTTTTTTCCCCCTTTGAATTCAGTCACGACTACGAATAGATAAAGCAATTATTTAATATTTCCATATCAACAACAAAAAATGAAGCCAAAATGAAGAGCAGAAAGAGAGGAAGAAGAAAACAAGGCAAGTACCATGGTAATATTCTCCAACAAACATTAAAAGTCTCGAAATGAATATTTAATGAATTGTTAGTTGATAAAAGGAAGATTAGTTGTGGACCAAATGCCGTAAATTTTAATTTTGAAATAATGAGTAATATTCAGGGATGGTGGGAATATGGTGGACAAGTTGTCGATCTAGAGTAGTTGATATTATTTTAACGCCACATTTCGTACACACCAATCCATTGGCAATAAATATAATAAACTTCACTATTATAACAATTATTACGGTTAAGAGATTAATTGATTCCCACTAAGTAATTAACGTGTCAAGTTAGTGAAAATGGTGGGGGCTACTGCATGTTCTGGCAACCTACGTATTGTTCTTATCATTGTTAGCAAGAAAAGGCCAAAAGAGGCACAACGATCGTCTAATAGTAATATATTCTCGTCCTTGTCATTTACATGCATTGAACACAGAAGCTACCGTCGTATATATTACTCTTCCTGTCTTCCACTACTTTTTATAAATAATTTTTAATTGAAAGAATCTTAATATAAGTAATTTTTTTAATCTTAAAATTTAAATTATTTTTTAACCATTATTAAATACATAATTTTATACTAATTATCTCTCACTCACCACTAACTCTTTTTCATTCAATCATTTATTAACCCTTATTTCTCATATTTTTTTACTCATCCTCTTTTATATTTTTATTCATTCTTTCTCCTATACTCTTTTAATAAATAATGGCATATTTGAAAAAAGAAATGATATTTTTTACACGTTTATTATTTTTAACTAATCTTAATCGACAGTTCGTTTTGCACAATTAAGAAAAAAATTGTTTATAAAAAGGATTGGAGGGAGTAATATACTAGGGATTATTTTTAAAAAACAAAAGAAAAGAAAAATTCCACAAATTTCTATAATCTTGTCTACTTTTTGATTAAACTTTATATATAAGTTCATAAGTCAGATAAATTAATTTAGTATAAAAAGGATAAATATAAATATTTTAAAATAATTTATTTAGTTTTCTTAATTTCTTCAAAAAAATTAATTATGTATTATGTTAAGAATCGAAGTAATTTTCTTAGACTATGTTTAGAATTTGGATGGAAGGAAGAATGAGATGAGGAAAAGTGAGGGAAGGAATACTAAAAGGAAATTTTTTAAATAAAGTTAAAAAAATATATTTTAGAGTTTAATTTCCAGATATTATTTCTTCCCTAACTTAATGATAGATATTGATTTTTATACTCATAGCTTGTTAATTTGTAAGAGAAATTATGTTAGAAGTAGTTGATTATATAGCTCCAACTTTGTATAGAATTGAATTACACATGTTATCAAGGGACTGTTTGAGTTAGTATTCGAAAAACAAATTTATATAAGTTGAGGTAAAACTTTTCTTATATATTTATATCATACTCTATAAATCACGTAAAAAAAATAGTTTGTCGCGTCACCCAACAGCAACTGGATCTATTAAGTGACCACTTTCATGATCAGAGGGAACGTATTGGTCAGAAAAAGAGAAAGAATGAGAGGGAAAGAGATGGGGACAAAGTTTACACGTTGGATGATGAAAGTGATGGTATTGTTAATTATTGTCATGCGAGGCTTGCATGCTTAGGTCACTAAATTTAATTTAATTTTCCGGGTTTTTTTTTTTTTTTTGGGTTGGAGATTAGGTTAACTATAACTACTCAATAGAATCCACATTTCTATTAGCAAGTAGTAACCATCTTAAATGCCATTTTGGAAAAATTAAAAATATTAACGTTTTACAAGATAAAACCTCTTTAATATATTTATCTTATACTATATATTTAAAATAAGTTGAATGAAATACCTCCAAGACATTGGACATCGATCACAGTATTCTTTTGACAACTACTGTAAGGTCCTAAAGAAGGTTTAAAAGTATGATAATAATAAAAAAGAATACAATAACAATTTCCAATACATGAAATATCATTAAGTTTACATTTGAACATTTTGGTTATTGAATCCGTGGTTTAGAACCACACAGTAATTTTCTTTCTTTTTTTTGTAAAAAAAAATCATCTTTTTTCCCTTGATTTTTTTTTTTACTACAGAGAAGTACACGTATTATTAATTTTAATCTGTCAATCTCATCCTTCCCCTGAGATATAATAAAATTATGCATACTTTATTTCTATTTGTTAGAGAAATCTTAAAATCAAATAAAAATCTCCGAGGGTAATTAAGATTGGAGAGTTTTCCATTGATGAATCACCATGATGGCATTGACATTAAAGTCAAAATAAGTTAGATAAGAAATTGACAGAAACTTTGTTGAAAGTCCCATGTCATTGTATATCTGAAAACTTCGTTTGTCTTTATCTAATGAAATACGCCTCTTGTGAATGATCCCACACACACGCAATTTTTATGTGATAAAAATAATATTATTGTGTAGCTCATTCAAATTTATCCACTTTATAAAGTGTATATTTTTTTTTAGTGTTTGGAGTTTTGGAAAATAATAAGGATATTTCCAAATATATCTGTGGATTGGACTGGGCTCCGTTTCTTTCCTAGAAAAATCAGTTTTTTTGGGCTCATAAACCCATTATATAAGATTCCCTTAAAAGAGGCTAAAGAAGATTTGGGCCCAGCCCATTAGGCTCTGCAGATCTTTTTACCGTTTTCTGTTTAAGCCTCTAAGCTCATTTCCAAGCATCCCAACAAGATTATTCTCTTTTAAGTTTTGTCTTTCAACATTATTTAGATTTTTAATATAAAATATATTTATTTAATTTAATTAAATTAAAAAATTTAGTTAATATGATATATATTTTAAAAAATACTCTAATCATCTTTCTTGATTCCAACTTCCCTCTCTGAATTTTTAATATAAAATATATTTATTTAATTTAATTAAATTAAGGAATTTGGTTAATAGAATATGCATTTTTTAAAATACTCTAGTCATCTTCTTTGAATCCTCATTCCCACTCCTCCTTAATTATTGTTGAGAGAGGTAAATTAAAAAATATTAATAAATATATGTCCAAACACAATTATCATAGATATTTTGTTTTTTTAAGGAGACGCTATAATTGGTATACTAGTTAACAACGCCCCGTGACAAAAATAATATTGATATAAATTTTAAATTTATAAAGTAAAATTATGGGAATGCACTTTCCGACAAAGATTTTTTGGTTGAAAGCTTTAACATGTTTTCTAAGTCAACCTTCTTGGCTCCTTTTTGAACTGATTGTGAGACTCTTCCGGGATAGCCCCACTAGAGGCTGTCGGCAGCCATAATTTTTTCTCCATAATTTACATACTCATTGTATTTATAAAGGATTCAAACTTATAACTTTAAGAAATACTTATTTAGAAATTTTAAATCCACTTACATCCTTGCATAGATAAAAGCTTGTGTATGTTATATTATCTCCATCTTCAGTATATTATTTTCTGTTAATTTTGTTGAAGGACCTATTTTAGATTACGTTGTACTCTTTTCGTCTTTTTTTATAAAAATCTAAAATTTAAATTGTCTTAATTTTTTTATAGGAGATTGAAAAAAATTGTTTAAATATTTACCGAGTTTTTTTTCATTTTCACTCATCATTAATTATATATATTACTTTGATTAAATTGTTTGTGATATTTATATTTACTATATTTCTCTCTCTTATTTTTACCATTATAAATAAGGGCATATTTAAAAAAATAAATTTATTTCACACATAATAGGAATGGAGGGAGTATTAAAATTATCTCCATTTAATTCATTCTAAAGTAATTTGGAAAATAGAGTTTGCCACTCTTTTAATGCCATAATTAACTTTTTTTCAATAAAAATTAAGAATAATAGTTTTAGAAAAAGTGAAAAACTAAGGCTGTTAATTTTAAATTATTACTTTAGTCCATGTGATTCAATTAAAAATGACCGAAGGGATGATTTATACTATTCGATACTTAAAAATCAAGAATTTTTTTTATAACTTTTAAAAAAAATGAATAAAGATTTGCAGTTTTGCATCTGGGAATAATATTATTTTAATTGACAATAAATGTTGGAAATTGACTAAATTTTACATTAATGTCAAATCAGCCAATAAGGTGGTAAAGATGAAATTACAATAATTTAAAATTTGTAGAATCTCTTGTTCATGATCAATCATGGTCTATACTGTCACAGTTAAGAAAGCATGTGGGAATGAAGAACAATCAGGAGGCTCTGACTGGTTCTCTGGCTCCTAGCCCTCCCAGTTTCACAACACACACACATATATAGGGACATGCCATAAAAGAACCCTGCAAATTTAACGGAGCTTCCATATTTTGGTGAGAATTTAATACCATAGTTCTCAAATTTGGACCGAACCGGCCGGTCTGGTCCGGTCCGGAATCGGCAGGTAAACCTGTCTGGGTCATTTTTTTAATTTTTTTTAAATTGATTATTTATTTATTTTTTCTTTAAAATTTTATATTAATAAATCTAAAATATTCAACTTCTCACTGGTTTAGCCCCGTGTTAGCACCTGTTTGACTCTGGTCTGACCCATTGACCCAGTACCCCGACCGGTTTAGTGACCAGTCCGTGTTTAATACTACTATTCATTCAAAGTTACACAAATCTTGAAAGTCATGAGTAGTATTTTTCAAGCTTAAGGTTATTACTATCATCAAATTTTAAAATGTTATAACTAAAACTAAACAGATTCCTTAAAATTGTAGTTTTTTAATCATTAGTATAACCTCATATACATACAGGAAATGTAACATCCTGATTTTTTAAATAAGAAAATATATAATTAAAATAAAAATATATTATATAATATAATATATTATTATTTTAATTATATATTTTCTTATAAAAAAAATCAGGATGTTACAATTCCCCCCACCTAAGTAGAATTTTGTTCCCAAAATTCACAACACAAAATTCCTATACTACGTTATGCAAATCCCATCTCGATATACCATAACACTATTAAATATCAATGTTATCATAATTTCCTTATTGACTTGCCTATCTATGTCCTTTAACATTTTCTAATCAATAACTTTCATAAAACTTAAATGCAATACATGAATAGATGATATTAATGGAGGGTCACTAGACACCTTCCTAAGCACAGAATACATAGGTAAGGATATATATATATATATATATATATATATATATATATATATATATATATATATATATATATATATTAGGCTCAAATATGGCACTATTGGCTGTAAACTAATCCACACCCACAATCACATCAAGTTCTTAAGGGGTAAATGAAGATCAATTTTAATCTTACGACTCACAAGATCCTACATTAGTTTTCATAGAAGATCCAACAAGTATTGGCACATTTATATCGAAAGGTAACTCACAGACATGTAAGTTTAGTCTCTAATAATATCAGGTGGAGTACCTGCCTCCTCTTGAGTCAAAGTAAAGACACGCCTTGGCATAGTAGATCTGGAGGCATGAGAGTTTTGCTTGTCTTCCGAACAAAAGCGAGAGATGTGCCCTACTTTACCATACGTGAAACAAGTCAAACAATTTCCTTGATGGTACCTTCCACATTTCAAGCAAGCAGGGGTCCTAGCAGTGTTAGGCATAGGAGCAGTAAAGTCTCTATGGGATAACTGACTTCCCCCGCCTTGGCTCCTCTGATCCTGAGTCCTTGAACTAGATCCATTCTGGAATGTTCCCATCGGTCGCTTGTTCTTTTCTTTTTCTGAATTTCCAGAGTCAGTAAAACTATCACTACTCCTCTTACTAAGACCTCCAGTAGGACCAGTATAAGATGAGATTCGGCCCTGTGGGTCCCTCTTAGGCTCAGGCACATAATTATAACCACGTATCTCTGCATCCAATAGACGAAACCATGTACACATATCCTCAAAAGAAGTAATCTGCAAAGGTATTAATTGCCTTCTAAATTCTGGTCTAGCTTTCTGTAGCAGTCTATCTGCCATCCAAGCTTCTTTCTTTTGTGAAGGTCCACAGGAAGCGTACTTGGCTAATTCGAGAAATTGTGTAATAAATAAGTCTATGTCCAGGTCACCTTATTCAAAAGTATATAATTCAGTCTCCTTAAGTGACTGTAAGGCTGCTGGAAAATAATGTTGACGAAACATCACCTTGAACTCTTCCCAGTTTGGAATGGTCCCATCTGCAGGTCTGGTACTTTTCCACCACATTTTTGCATCATCCACTAGTAACACTACTGCTATGATCACCTTTTGTTGTTCATCGCATTCAACAATTAAGAAGATAGTCTCCAATCAGTCAATCCAGCCTTTACTAACTTTTGGGTTGAACTTAGCATTAAAGGTTTGCGGTGAAAACTTATGCACCTCTTTCCAGATTTTAAAAAAAGTATCAATGTGTGGTAGGTGGCAAACTGCCACCTACCACGTGAATGGAGGGGTATATATTTCTCCATTTCGTCAGGCGACGAAGTGGAGCTGATTTTGAAGAGAAGAATATTATAAGTTAGTTTTTGCAGTTTTAGAGAGATCAATAAGGTACTCAAATTCTCTTATAATCATAATACTACTTTTATGAAAAGTGTTCTAAATAATTTTCTCTTTCTTATAATAGTAACCTTTTGTTGATTAGATAAAATTTTAAGATTATGATTTTGGACAAGATTGAGTTTTGTCAATATAAGACTAAAGAAATGTTGAGGATAATTTATAGATAATTATGATCGGTTTACTTTTGTTATTTAGTGATTATAAGATTTTATAATGAATTTTTATATATAACTAATACATAAATAATTCTATATTAGATTTTTTAACCGATTAAATCTAGATTAAATAATTTATTTGGATTATTGGAGATATTATTGTAATTCTAATCATTTTAGTTTTATAGATTTTGTGTTATAAAAGTTATATGTCATAATTTGATACTAGAAAATAAAGTTTGATATGATTTTAATATATGTGGAGATGTTAATATTATTTAATAATTAGGTTATGCTCATATAAGTTAAAAGAGAGATTTAATTAATCTAGGATATTGATATTAGCAATTTTATGATACTTGAAGTTAATGTGGTTAGAAAATTACTATTGTTAAAGATTTTAGTGATTTAAATAATTTAAGGAAATGTTAGAAAATTTTATTTAAGGAATAGATAAATTATTTTTATTTTTCTAAAATAAATTAAGTGAGTTAATTATGAGGGTGAGTTTAGTTAGCAATTATTATTAATTTTATTAACTTATAATTATATATTTATTGTAGAGTGAATTTAGTTTGTTGAATTTGAATTCTCTCTAGTTGTCAAGAACTCGAGGTAACTACTTTTTAATTTATCTTGTTTACTTGTTGATGTGATTATAAGCATATGTTGGTATTTTTAATTGCTATAAATATTTTTATATATGAAATGTACAATCATAGTATGGATTATGTTTTTAGTAAATTTTAGTTAAGTGGGCCTGAATGATTTGGAATGATTGATGATGTATATGAAATATATGAGAATAAATTATTGATAATGGTGATGTTGAGATGTTTAATGTGGTGAGGTGTGATTGGAGGAGGTTTGGTTCTTTTATACCACGTGGTATAGCCGCTACTATGTGCACAGTGGATGACTTTGGCATTGTCAGGGCCCTTAGTACCACCATTTTCCTTTGGCCAGGATAAGGGTAAGTTCAAGGGACATGTGACACCTTTCCATGTTCAATGGAAAGATAACCCATGGTCTGATATGAGCTCTGTAGCCTTTGGCCGGGCTACACCTCATTATCAGTGAGCTTGGTGCAGTTTTGTTAAAGAGACTAAACATGTTATGTGATGTAGCCCATGGGTTCTGTCAACGGTTAAGGAGGTTATTAGGATGGTTGAGGAAGTACATATTAATTTGTTCTCTTGAAATAATAATGTTTATTTGAAAGATTATATTTTATATTATTTATATTGCCCGCTTAACTATCTTGTAATCATTTCATGCATACTTGTTAAAATATAAGTGGTTACTGGGTCTATGTGACTCATCCCGTCAATTTATTTTTTTTAGGAGAAAGTCCAATCGGTGCTACCAAGGGGGAGGCATACTAGGCTTGATTTGCTATCAAATTGTATGTCTCGTTTAGTTTTATGGGTATAATGTATATTGCCGAACTTAAGAGACTTTTTGGGCAATCATGACACATATTTATTATTTTGCTGCATATTGGAATTTGTACTGTGGACGGGACACTTGTTTCGTTGTTTACGTGATATTTGGACAGAGTATTTGATATGATATTTATATAATATTATTTAATGTCTTGATGAAAAGATGGATTTTGAGGTAATTTAAGGAGGATGTTACATGAAATATAAAATTTATAATAAACCGCCCCATTTATTTGTAAAATTATACTCCCTCCAATTCTAAAGGTAAGAATTAGATTATTAATTTATAAAAATTAGTTAAATTAGTAATTTAATAAAAAATATGTATTAGTTTTTATGAGATACCTCGTTTAATCATTTAAACCAAAAATTATCCGGATTGATAGAAACTTTGATAGCGATAGTTTGAAAAAAAATTATAAATTTAAGAAATAAAATTTCACATTTAAAAATGAAAACAAACCAATCAAATTATGAACCTATATATAACTTATAAGATTCCTTTTAAAAGGTTTTTGTGGTCCAAAATATAAGACCCTATATATAAAAATCAAAGGAAAAAGATAGAAAAATACTGTCAAAACATCTAAAAGATAAATAAATATATTGAATTTTAATAATTTTAAATGGACTGATATGAAATTTTTAAATGCTGCAAAATTTGAGAAATTATCAAACTACCCTTAATTTTTTTAATGAACAATCCTTAACCTCCTTGCTAGCTGCCGAAGCTCTGGTGTCCATGAGTAGTGATGGCGGTTGTCACCAGAGCTCTAATAACCTTGCCAGCTCCGACAGTCTCATATATTTTTTGAATTTCTCAAGCAAAAGTCATTAATATAAATGATTGAGTCGTTAATATAAATATTTAAGTTGTAAATAGAGTCGACTGGGACTCCGGTAGTCACATATATTTTTTTGAATTTCTCAAGAAAAAGTTACATATATGGATAATTGAGTTGTTAATATAGATACTAGAGTCGTGAATAGAGTTGACTGAATCTTCAATGGTCTCATATTTTTTACAACTTTAGTATGCGTATTAATAATTCAAGTATCCATATTGACGATTTTTACTTGATAAATTAAACAAAATATATGAAACTGTTGAAACTCCAGTTGACCTTATTCACGACTTTAGTATCTACTATATTAACAACTCAAATATCCATATTGACTATTTTGTGCTAGCCGCCAAAACTCTAGCGATCTAATATATTTTTTTTCAAAATTTTCAAGTAAAAGTCGTTAACAGTCATACTTAAGTTGTTAATATATATGCTAAAGTAGTAAACATGGTATTTATTTAATATTTTCTAATAACAATTTTAATTTCACTATTACTAATTCAAATATACATATTAACATTAAAGAGAATAAATCAGTCAATATGTATGTTGAAGTAAGTCAATAAGGTGTCAATTTTTGAATTTTTGTATGTAAAGTAGGCAAAATCAACACAAAATTTTTTAAAACTGACTATTTTTATAAGCTAATATGGACGAAAGATGTTCTATACAAAAGAAGATACTATATTACAATCGTCTTGAAGAAAGGTCCGAAAAGATCGTTTGATTAAAAGCAGCTCCACGTTGCTTCTTTTGAACAAAGATTTACATTAACGACTATAGTAGAAATGCAACAGAACCAAGACACTACGAACAAGGGAAAATGATTGAATAAAGAAAAACACAAGCAAGACCATTTCTTTTTCTTCAGAAACAACGAATCTCATCCTCAAAACTTCTTCAGTCCCGCAAAACCCAACAACCAAACAAGTTCAAGTGTAAAGAATGTCAATCTTTCTTTATCCTCTATACATTTTCTTAGAGAACAAACCAATGAACAAACAATCTAGAGCTGCAGCCATCAAGCGGCGTTCTCTCCGACCGGATTCCGGCACCCACGTGCTCTTCACGTGAGTAGGACAGTCATAATTCCGAACCTTTCAGCAAGTCCCACACCTCCTGTAAGTGCAATCTTTCTTCGCCTGGCTCCCACAGTCCTGACACATCGCTCCGCCGTCGCTGTGCATGGCGGAGACGATTAATTCATTCTCGTTCTGAAACAAATTCCCTGAACTATCATTGAGCTCAAACATCGTTGTACCTTGCTTCTTCAAATAATGACCATGTTCAGATTCTTGGTCTTGCCAGCTGAATTGCCCCACCTCGGTTTCGATAACTCATCAATGTTATTGTCTCGCTGTTCTCGGCGGCGTTGATGTTCGCCGGGCAGAGACACAGCGTGGCAGTGAGCAGAGGAATAATGCTGATGCCCAGAGTGGTTGCAGGGTTTGAACTGTTCAAACATAACAGCAAATGTTTCCCACGAATCATTGGATATAATTTTTTTTACAATCAATCCGCTCAATTAGTTCAAAATCGGAATGAAACATTAAAGAGAGAGCAACTTATCAAAACTCAGTCCATGCCCAAACCCCTCAGCCGCCGATTATGCAAGAGCAAACCATCTTCCTCGTTCGACCTCCACGGAGCCACGCAACTTGATGCCGCAACGTTATAGCAACAAAGGACGATTGGTAACCACCCACGATCATCTCTAACGGCGCCGAAGTTGTCGCGTGAGAGACCACTGCTTCTCCCTGGTTCGTGCTCGCGTCTCCATAGATAGGGGAAGGGAAAATTGAAGTTCTCAGGCGCTTCACTCTGTTTTTTCAAATTTTAATTCAGGGCATATTGGTCTTTTACAAAGATTTGAAAATCACATATTCTTACTTATTGAATTTTTCTAAAAATCAATAGCATTAAATTCTTCTTTCCCACAAATACCCTTATTGATTGTAATATAGGAAGAGATTATATAAGAAAGAAATTAAATGTAATTAAAATAGATTAATTTTAATTGGAAGATAACATGGAAAAGTAGTGATGGTTTTTTATCATTTTAATTATACAAATTATTTTTAACTGCTTTTCTTAACCTGATGAAAAAGTTAGCCTCTTGTAGTATGAACGAGAGGGAATACACCGCTTTCTAGAATAAAAAGATCCTGACCCTTTTTACCAAAAAAAAAAAAGAAAGAAAGAAAGATCCAGACGGTCATGTAATTCCTGTCTTGTCATTATCACGGTGGATCCTCTCTTATGAAACAGTTCACTTCACAAAAAAATTCAAGAACAGCTAAGTAACATCATCATCTTTAAGCACATGTGCTTACCAAATCTTTGACTAAATAACCTTGTCTTTCCATTATCCCTGTCTTCATCTCAATTCTTAATCCTTAATTCTGCAAAACCCCTCAGAATCAGACCCATTTTCTATTGTCCATGTCAGTTCAACGATGAAAGACAAAAATTCCACATTTCCTATATAACATCTTGCAGGTTTAAGCCTAAGTTTTAGCGTCTGCTACAAACAACAATAAACTGAAATACCAGGTCTTTATATACTGATACAAAAGCAGCTGCAGTTCACAAATTACAGTATAATTAGAGCTAGTTAACTAACTTATACAAATTAAGGAAGTTTATGTTGATTATTTGTAAGAAATATAAATTAATTTTTCTAAAATACCATTTTTAATTATGACTATCATTTGATAGAAACTTCTTAATGTATGAACTAAATAATGATATTTTGGAGTGAACTAAATAATGATATTTTGGAAAAAAATATAAATTTGGGAGACAAAACAGATTGAAATCTCATACTTATAATCAAATCCAATTCCTAACTAACTCTTGTATCAAGGTTTAAGCTTTAGCTTTAGTGCTTGCTTCAAACAAAAATAAACTGAAATGCCGGTTCTTTCTACATACTGTTACAGAAGCTGCTGCGTTTTACAAACTCAAACAGAGGATTAAGTGGCAGTGTGCTTCCCATGATACCTGTTTTCTTAACAAACCTTAACAAACACATTCTCTATTATACATGGCTCTAATCATAACATTTCTAAGACAGAAATCATTAATGGAAAAAAGAACCCCAAAAATTTCTACATGCAAAACAAAACCTCAGGGATTATGAAAGACATAAAAAAGGAAACAGGACACACACACCACTCTCTCAGTACATTTTCACAGAGGTTGTTGCATTGTCACAACCAGAGGACTTGTGACAGTGTGCTTACCATCAGACCAAACCAGATGACCACTTTTCACAGATGAACTTCCAGGTGAAAGCTTCACAGCCCTAGCTTGAACCCTAAGAAGAAAGTTCAACTTCTGACCCACCCTCCTAAAATACAGAGTATCTGGCTTCACCGTGACCACCATCCCTCTAGGAGGCTTCACAGTGGCTTTGTACACAGAATTTGCATCACCAACATTGGTCACAGTTCTTATGAAGTGAGTAGACATTTTCTGCTTCCCATATTGCTGAAACACAGCAGAAAATGAAGGATAATTTAAATTCCCAGCATGCCCTGCTCTTTTAGCCCCACTGCAATCTGCTCCTTTTCTGGTTATCACTTTGATGTTTTGAGTTGTGTAATTAGAGTTGCACAAGAAATCAACATAGTCATATGCGTTAATGTCATAGATCAAACCTGGGTTCATTGCTTTCTCTGGATGAACATGGCCAGAACCATAGTCAAAAACTGAAGAAACATTACCAGTGGACTCATCAAGCATTGTGTTTCCTCTGTTATCAACTGTATAAGCAGTTGTCATAAGAGCTGATCTTACAGCAGCAGGGCTCCAATCCGGGTGTGCTGCTTTTAACAGAGCAGCTAAACCAGAAACATGTGGACAAGCCATTGATGTACCAGAAAGAATGTTAAATTCAGTTCTACGCGTATCTGAAGCAACACCAGAAGGTCCTATTTTATCAGGCCAAGCTGCGAGTATGTTCAAACCTGGAGCTATAACGTCTGGTTTTAGAATCTCTGGAGATTCTGGGTTAGGTCCTCTTGCTGAAAATGATGCTACCATAGGTGCTCTGATACCCAACTTCGTTCCTTTGAATATGATTGTTGCTGTGGGGATTGAGTGGGTTTTGGAAGATTCTGAGATGTATTTTCGAATCACGTCACCACCGGTGGCGCCCACGGCGGTAGCGGGAAGTACGTGGCAGTCGGCAACTAGTCCTTCGCCGTCGAAAACCCCGTTGGCTATGATCATTCCGATTCCTCCTGCTTTTTTCACTACTTCTCCTTTTGCAGCTCTGGCATTGATTCCTCTGTCGCATACAACGATTTTGTTCTTCACGAAGTTTGAATCCAATGAGCCTTCCAAGCAGAGTGATGAAGAGTAGCCATCGCTGCCGGATTCTGAACCGGCATACACAATCGGGTACATCTGACCCGGAGTTAAACCCGGTCCACCATAGATGCTGGCCCCAGGTATGATTTTCCCGTTTCCGAGCTTAACGTCGGCAGGGAAGTTTCTGTCTATGGTTCCGGCACCGACGGTGGTCACCCATGGGGCGACATTGGTGACGGTAAGGCCGCCGGGGCCACCGTTGCCGGCGGAGGAAGAGACGAAAACACCAGCGGTGGATGCTCCAAATGCGCCGATGGCGATGACGTCGAGGAAGTACGGTACAACTACGCCACCGACGCTAAGTGAGGCCACATCGACGCCGTCGGCTACGGCGGCGTCAAATGCGGCGAGGATGTCGGAGTCATAACAGCCACCTGCCCAGCAGACTTTGTAGATGGCAAGTCGAGCCTTCGGAGCCATTCCGGCGGCCATTCCCTTAGCATAACCAAGAAGCGAAGCCGGGAAAACGTACCTTCCTGCGGCAATCGAAGCCGTGTGGGTCCCATGACCATCAGAGTCCCTCGGCGAACGATATTCCGTCGACTCGTTCATCTTCCCGTTGGTAGCTTCGTAACCCTTACTGAAATACCGAGCTCCGATCAGCTTCCGATTACAAGAGGTCGCCGGAAAGTCTTCCCCGGCAACACACTGGCCCTTCCATTTAGGAGGGACAGGTCCCAAGTCGCGATCATTAAAGCTCTGCCTCTCAGGCCAAATCCCAGTGTCAATGACTCCGATTACAAGATCCGACCCGAAATCAGTCTCCTTGAGCAACCCGGCACTGTCAGGCGTCTTGAGCCCTAAGAACTCAGGGGAACGCGTAGTCTGAACATAGCGAACCTGCTCGGGAATGACAGAGACTACGTGGGAGAGAGATTGAAGCTTCCGAACCTCTAAAGGTGAAAGCTTTGCAGAGAAACCGTGAAACACTGTGTCGTAAGTGTGAATAATGCGACTTGGGCCTTCAGAGGATGAACTTTTGGCAGAGATGGAAGCAAGAGAGGACTCGTACCAGTGTCTATGAGTAGGGAAAATTGAAGGCTTGGCTTCATTCTGGATTTGAACTATGAAGGTTTTCGTTTCAGTTACGGAAGAAGAAGAAGCTAAGACTAGTAAAAGGGGGATAATGGCTGAGAAAAATGGGAGGAAGAAGGAGAAGGATGGCGCCATTGAAGTAGAAGATAAACAGAGGGAGGTTTGAAGTGTTAGAGTGAGTGAGGACAAGATTTAAAGGGGGGAGGAGGAAATGTGGGTGAGTATGAGGGGTGACAGAGAGGTAGATCATGGAGGGAGCACTGTGATTGCAGTAGAGAGAGAGAGAGTGAGTGAGAGTAGAGAGAAGGAGGCAGGGGCCAGTAGCAGTGAGAGGAAAATGATGACGTGGAATTTGTCTTGGGAAGCGGTCGTGATTTTGAATATTTTCAGGTCACTTTCTATATGTCAAATGGAATCTAATAAGTAGTGGGAAATTGACAATGAAATACTCTTAAAGTTATCAAAAACCATTTCACTTCATTAAATTTCAAATCAGCTATTGAAAACCAAATTGGGGTTTCAAAATTTGTTATTATACTTGTATACCCTTTTGCTTCTTTTCTTTCCCTATGAGCCTATCTCTACAAAAGCTTCACCAATGGGCTCTCTATTAATACTCACTACCCTATGTGCCCTTCCATCAAGCAATGTCATTGACAAAGCTCCTCGCAAATAAAGAGGGTTTTGAAGGATTAAATATTGTTTCCTTCTTCCTCCTTTTAGGGCAAACAAAGAGGGGTATAATATAATATATATTTAAATTAATGGTAGAAACTATTTTTTCTACGTAATTTACATTTTACAAAGTAAATATATATAAAAAAGTTTTATCTTAATTTATATAATCAGACTTTTTAAACATAAATTCAAACAATACAAAAAGGGAAGGGTTAAAGACAGAAGAAGGTTTAAGTGATGTGCTAGATGATTGAAATGACAAAGAGAAATGGGAGAAAAATAATGAAAATGGAGGAAGACGAATGGAGATAGAGGGCAATCAAAATTTGTAGGTGAGGCCATCCATGAGGCTATATTAAGAAGGAGAATAAAAAAGGGTAGTGAGGTACTTTAACAACATGCTCAAATTCCAATTCAATACCTCTATGCTTATTTGGCATTTGTGGAGTTAGAATAATTAATTTGGGATATCGAAATTTTAATGGTGTATATGAAATTATTTGCATCCTCGCCCACTTTTATTATATTACTGCCTCGTGCCTGTGATCTGCTGCCAGTATTTTCGTGATACAGACACTTTTTGTGCGAATCCCTCCCCAGATGATACTTCATCAGAAATTAATAAAGATAAAATATTGTTTAAATAATACATCCAACTTATAAAATCCATAAAAAATTGTTATTTTTTGAAAATTATATAAAAATAACATATATCAAGTTAAAATTTTAAAATGTTTATATTTTTACTGTTTTATCCCTCAATTAAAAAAAAAAGATGCCTTAGTCAGAGTACCACCACCGATAGGCCAGTGGGACCCTCCGTCGACGGCTACTAGAGCTCCAGCGTAAGAGGCTTTTTTTTTTGGAGTGATTTTTATAAAAACAAAATTCTAAAAGAAGCAAGGGTTGGGATCAAACCCACCCCACTCCTTTGTAAAGGGGCTTGGTGGCCATCAAGCTCCTTTGATGTGTGTGCGCGCGCTCGCGCGCGTGTATGTGCGTGCATGGATAATATAAATGAAGGCATAATGACTTTAACAAAATCAGTAATTATTTTGACAAAATAGATAATAAGAATGACAATTAGAGCATGACCTCCTCAACAAATGTGTGAGAGTGTTGGTCCAGAGGGAGACTCTAACAAATTCACTAATAGGAATGACTAAACCGTAATGGTTTTTTCAGAGCCCCCTCTGAGCTAACCCTGTCACACATTTGGTGAGTAATTTAAATCCATTTTGTCAAAACCATTAAGGGTTTTGTCATTTCCATTAGTGAATTTGTTAGAACCCCCTCTGAACCAACACTTTCATATATCTGGTGAGGAATGTATATCTATTTTGTCAAAACCATTAAGGGTTTAATCATTCTTATTAGTGAATTTGTTAGAGCCCCCTTTGAGCCAATACTTTCACACATTTGGTGAGAAGGTCATGTGCTAGTTAT
The DNA here is from genome assembly GCA_037074505.1 of Albizia julibrissin. NCBI lineage: Eukaryota > Viridiplantae > Streptophyta > Magnoliopsida > Fabales > Fabaceae > Albizia > Albizia julibrissin. The sequence continues at coordinate 4,533,277 of CM073487.1, read as the reverse complement.
CATTCACATTGTCCATTTTGTCAAAGCCATTACGGATTTAGTTATTCTTATTAGTGAATTTTTCAGAGCTCCCCCTCTGGACTAATACTTTCACACATTTGGTGAGAAATGTATATCCATTTTGTCAAAATCATTAAAGGCTTAGTCATTCCCATTAGTGAATTTGTCAGAACCCCCTCTGTGAGCCAATACTTTCATACGTTTGGTGGGAAGGTTATGCGCTAGTTATTATTCTCATTATCCATTTTGTCAAAATCATTACGGGTTTAGTCATTCCCATTAGTAAATTTGTCAAAGCCTCCTCCTCTAGGTCAACACTTTCATACATTTTGTGAGGATGTCATGCTCTAATTGTCATTCATGTTACGGGTTTTGTCATTTTCACTACTTATTTTGTTAAAGTTATTATACATTCATTTATATTATACATACACACATACATACATATATCCAAAGAAGCTTGATAGCCCAATGGCCACCAAACCCCTTTACAAAAGGGATGAGGTGGGTTTGATCCTACCCCTTGCCCCCTTCAGAAAGTTTTTTTAAATAAAAAAAAATTCCCCCTAAAAGGTCCTCCTACACAGGAGGGTCCCGACCAACTGGTGGTGGTGCTACGGCAAGGGGTATATTTTATTTATTTTTTTTAATTGAGGGCCAAAATGATAAAAGTATCAACACTTTGAAATCTTAATATGATACCTATGACTTTTATATCATTTTCAAGTGTTAACAAACTTTTATAGGTTTTACAAATTCATGTGATATTTAAATGAGATGTCCTTATTAATAAACCCATTACAGAAGTTAGAATGATTCTCATAGCAGTGAACTCAAAGTCATTAAACCAAAATGAAAACAACTCAGGAGTGCGTGAATATATATATTTACATATATTCTTATTTTTCTCATGTAAAATTTGGATATTCATGTGGATATAGGCTACAATTTAGAGCTTGTTTGTTATCATTTATCTAAATTGGGTTTATTATATAAGTTCGATTTACGTAAATCGAGATAAATCTCTTCCACATATTTATTTCGTAGACCGTGAAAGCACTTCGTAGACTGTAAAAACACCTCGTAGACCGTAAATTACAATTCATAAGCACTTATGAAATTTTCATAAGTTATTCCAAACATACTCAGTCTTCTTCCATTCCTAATGTCCTCGTGATCATATAAAAAAAAAGGTTAGATGATGATTTTTTTTCTAACTTTAGACAATTGGAAACACGCATATATTTAATTATTGATGATCATACACAATCAGCCAAAATAGTTTGATTTTCTTGGGAGACACGTTGATTCGTCGATGATCAACAAGACATAAAAAAGATTCCATACATTTGTCTTTGTGATCACATAGTTTTGGGTTATTAACTGTGTGTGTGTGTTTGGTTTTTGTTTGGCGGTTGTTTGGTTCAATTTAATCAACCACCAAGAATAAAAGTGGTTCAAACACGAAGTGTAGTATCAAAATGCCAATTATTATGCCATTGATTCTGCTTCAAGTTTTTTAAACTAATTAGGGTTTAGTTTTATCTTACAATACGCACACGAAGACATAACAACATAAAGCTTTTTATTGCTCTTTAATTAGGGCTTCTTACAAATCTTTCCCGGGCTAAGATGCCAATGATAATGTGCTTAACTTAGTAGCTAGCTAATGAGAAATTATAGCTTTATCCTTTTTAACGATCTGTGGTAATATATATGATATCAGATATTCAAGAAGAAAAATGAATGAATTCAATTGGGAAATCAGATTAATTAACCTCACCTACATTATATAGGACCTGTAATTAAATCAATAATGCTCATTATCAATGATAGTGTAGCCAGCAATTGATATATATAGAATCTATGGCAGTTAGGTGAAATGGGAGGGACTTGATTATATTACCCTTAAGTAAGATCAAAATTTCAAATCTTATAGAAGAAAAAAGTAATTAACTTGGACAGAGACTTGTAATTAGGCTCCATAATAATAATGCTCACGTTTAATCCAATAATCGTACTAAAAATCATATAATAATTGTATCAAAATGAAATAACAACAAAAAAGAATAAGATGGGATCAGACGTGGAGGCCTAACGCAAGTGAAGGAGTAATTGGAGGGGATAATTGAGTTGAAGCTAAGAGTAACATAAATTTATAGCTAGATCATAATCAGTAATATGTGGTGAGATAATGGAGCATCCAAAATTAATTAAGCAGAGTGTGATAATGTGGGCTTTGTGTCAAGTCATTGATATGAAATTGGAATAATCATGAATATGATGATGGATCCATGCACCAAATTAACACTTTTTATAGAAGGTATTGGGGGCCAGCATTGTTTTGCCTGTCTAGATGTCTCTATTAAACAAACAAACAAACAAAGCAAACATGGAAACAAGCTTTTCGTTATGGTAAATCGAGAAAACTAAGAGTGAAATCAATGGCGTGCATGGCTAACCCTAACTAGCTAGCTAGGTAGCTAGATTGGCCACTTGTGTGTTATTTGCACGGGGCACCATTTCTAAATAACCCATTGCTCTCATATTTTCTTCAAAGTAAATAACTGAGAAATAATTCTCTGTTAAAAAATATATTGTTTAATGACATCTAAATAATAAGGACTTGGGTCATTGAGTAGTTACAATTTAACACATCTTAGCCTAAATGTAATATATCTTTATCCATGTATAAATTAAATGTTTTTTGTTTTGTATATAGGTGAAAATAGATTGCATACAAACTATAGATAAGTTAAACCTACGGAAGATAAGTTGCATTGGTTTCGGAACAAATTCCAAGTGCTTGTGGATGGGCTATAAAATTCACAATGAGAAATTCTTTATCAATTTTTCCTTTTCTTTTGTAACACTGATACAATCTTCTTCCTTCCATTGTTTCTCTTTTATATATAAATATGGAAAAATTAACTTGTTAGTCCCTATATTTTTAGCCATTTTATAATGTTGTCCCTATATATTTTAGAAAATAAAAAAACATATATAATAAAGGTTAATGACTAAATTATAAAATGGTTAAAATTATAGGGATCAAATTATAGTGAATTAAAGTTTAATAATTGATTACAAATGATTCAAACTAGAATTATAGGGATTTAATTGTACCAATTTGAAGTGTAAGGACTAAATTATAATAGATCCAAAATTAGAGAGACTAATAGATTAGTTTCCCCTTTATACATATTCTGTCTCTAAAATCTTCAAATATATCTTAACCAGTATTCTGAAAACAAGACCGGACTCGTTGGCAACTGGCCAACCGGTCTGGTCCGGCCAGTTGGACCGGTTTAACCTTTTTAAAAGTAAAAAAATTAAATTAATTCTTTTTTTTTTAAATTTTATTCAGAATTTCATATAAATAACCCTGAAATCTTTCATTCCTCACTTGTTCAATTTTAAGTTAACTCCGATTTAACTCACTAACATTTAATCTAATACCTTGATCGATTTAATAACAAGTACAGTTTCAAAATCTTGTTCTCAACCAATATGTTCTCACGGGGGACCTTAATATTGCATCCAAACAAACTTGTTATCACTTTTATTCATGTCCATTTTCAAACAGCTAAGGTGTGTTTGTGAGGCTTTTAAACCATAATTTGTATAAATCAAAATAAAACTTCTCTCACATATTTATCTCATAAATCGTAAAAGTTATTCTCAAAAGCTAATTCCAAAAAAACACTTGGACCCACCAAAATCCGACTTCTAATTTCTCTCCATTAGCTCTCTCTTGTCCATAAGGAAAACAAAGGCACCACACTGATTAATATTAACAAACCTATTATATTTTTGTCTCAATTTACTGTAATTGAGTTTCTTGATCCACAATTTGATGATCACTATTCAGTATTCACCCGTCTTAATTAATTTTTGTCTGTATATTAGATCGCATTGTCTGTAATTTATTGTATACACATTAATTAAACAGTCACATTTTATATCAATAATAACATTAATTGGAGAACAGAAAGGGGATTATATTAAGCGTTAAACTTTTCCAAGAAGTAGATTATATTTGTTATATTGCTTGGCTAAAAGAAATAATAAGTTTTTGATGAGATGATAGAAGCACAACTTCTCATATGAATAATGTCCGACTAAAATTAAGAGATATTATTATATATTTTGTTTTCCCCTGGATTTTATAATATTTATTTTAATAGGAGAATTCTATTTAAATACTACTTGAATTTTAAAATTTTAAATTAGTGATTTTTTTAAAATCTAAGTTATCAATTGTTATATTCTTTTTATCAATCTTATTATTCTTATTATCAACATAATCAATTTAAAATTTTTAAGTTTAAATTATATTTAAATCTCTTTTTTCCTGTGTCAAAAACATCTTTATTTTTTTTTTAGACTGAATATTCAAAAACACCCTTTATTTCTCAAAAACCGTAAACCTAACTCCATTATTGACAATCCCATCATCTGCAACTTTCGGCCTTGTCCCTGAAAATTCCCTTCTAGAGAGGTATCAACAATAAAATTATTATTTTTTGTTTTTATTATAAGGTATTAATAAATAAGTGTTTTTAGTCTTTTTTATAAGACATTTATAAGTTTTCAAGATGTATTTGATTTATCTTTTTTGTCTGTCTACATTTAATAAGGGTAATAGGAGAATAATAATTTATATGATATTTAAGTTTATGGTAGTTAATAAGGGTAATATTGAAAATCACTTCAATTTTAGGATAACTTTAATGCTTTTAACTGATTTTATTAGTTTGTGAGAATTGATAGTTGTTGGCTTATAATAAAGACTAGAATAAACATATTTTAGTAGCACTACTAAAATATAACATTGTAGAGGCGATCAATGTGATTAATTTCATAAAAGAATTCAATATTATTATTGGTCCTTTTCTTCTCCCCCTTATGTTAGATACCACTCCCTCCTAATTTTATTCTTATAAAATATATTTACTTAATTTAATTAGGTTAAAAAAGTTAGTTTAGTCAATATATGTATTATATATTTTCTAAAACACTATAATATAATAGTCTTCATTAATTCCCTTCTTCACTCTTCTTCTTAATTATCATTGAGGAAGTATCAATAGGGATAAATTAAAAAAAATATAAATATATGAAATAATTTTATACATAATTAAAATTAACTCTCTAACCAGATCTTGTGTTAAAAACTGGAGGAAATATCACATATGTGATAATTTCGGCCATATGGATTTAAATGGTACCTGACCTCTGATAGAGGTCCAACAACACCATTTAATCACTGATTGGGAGCACTTAGAACATTATTTCAGTTTCAGAGATGGTTTTTTAGTATGTTGCAAAAATAAATAGTGTATTCTAACATTGACCTTAAACGGGTATTTGTGTTTTCAATATTAAAAGAACAACATATTTATTTAAGATTATTTTATCAAGCAAATCAATAATTAACTATATATATTTCCTGAAAGCTATATATACACACTAGTCCTAATGATTAGACAAAGTTTTAAAGTCTTATTTGGTATTAAACATAACGCAAAAAATGTGTATAGTTAAATTCTTTTTTAATATTACTTCTCATTGTTGGCATACTTTTAATTCCTAGATACTTGCTTTAGTCCAAAATATAATTCTCTCAAATTAATTTTTTTAAAAATTTTCTCCCATTTAAATTTGCCCCACACTTATGTCCTCTTGCTCGATATTTGATGTATACTACTGATAAATATAAGTAAAATTGAAAAATAGTAGAGTAATTAATAATTCTCTACATAACTTGTATTATGGATCATGGATTTTTTCTAGGAGGCGTCTTTTATTTCAAATAACAGGGAGTACCCTATTGTGGTAATTAATTTTAGTGAAGGGCAAATTAAATTGAAAAGTTAAATTTTCTACAAATTAAAGATATCATTGCTTAAGAACCGCAAAGATAGTTAAATTTATCCTATAATCAAAATAGGAGGAACTAATATTAACTTAAAGCAAGCCACTCGAGGGCTTGAGCTGGATAAATTTTTTTGATTTAAAAAGAGGGAGAGAACATTTAAATTACATGACAAATAAAGGAATTGAGGCCCACAACGATGTTAAAGAGGAGAGAGAGTGAAAAAAAGAAAAGAAAAGGAAATGATACAGAAATTGTAGCTTCGATTGAAGCAAACATGTGGGGTTTCAATAGCCGTGCAAATGCAATTATTAGCAGTGAAGTTATTATGAGTTTTTCAAACAAGACGAAGAAGAAGAAAGAATAGAAGAAGATTGATATGTGCCAGCTAAACTTGATTTTAGAAACCCTTTTTCTTCTCTTTTAGGGCTCCATCTTATCTCTAAATTAATTAACAACGCTGCTTTTACTAAAGATTATAGAACGTTCATCATCAATAAAGGCAAAGCTTTACTTAATTCATACACGTTTATCAACAAAGTATATGTGCATACGTGCTTTTGGATGAAATTAGCTTTATTTAATTAAAGTAAGTGTTTACATTTTGATTTGTATTATCTGTCTTTTTTTTAAAAAAAATAACCAAGATATAAACTACAAACAATTTTCAACTACGTAGTTAACTTTTAACTTTGTTTTAATAGTGATTGGAACCTTCAAAAATATTTTTCAATCGTGATTTACGGTATATGAGGTAACTTTTACGGTTTATAAAATAATTTTTACAATCTATGAGGTAAATATGTGAAAAAAATTTTATTTCAATTTACATAAATCAAATTTATATATATAAACATAAACCAAACCAAACCAACAATAACTAAAAAATGTTGAGCTTGAAAATTGTTCTTTATTTGACAATGTGAGGTAGATGTGGGATCAAGAAGTTTCAATAAATGTCAAACAACTGTTATTGTTTATTGCCTTCTCATCTTTTACTACTTTTGCCAATCAGCCAAAAAAAAAAAGTCAAGCCCTCACAACTAGAGTTGGGAAATCGGACCGAGCCCGTCGGGCTGACCCTTTTAAATCACAGATCGGGTTTGAAAAATGAAGCTTCAAAAGAAAGTTAGACCTAAAAGGGCCCATCCTGGAGGGCCGGCCCGTTAGACCCTTTAGCTTTGTTTTTTGTTTTAATCCTAAGAACCTTAAAAATTGCTAAATTTACATATGATGGTAATTTACTAATTCTTGATATTTTTACCCCTTAAACAGAGTCTACTACATAAAGTGAAGTACAATCAAAATTCCTTGAAATTGATGATAGTAGCGAAGAAGATGAAAAAGATAGTTTTCATAATCATGTTGCTTAAAATGTTTAGCCTTTTGCCTTTTTATGCTTTGTATGAGACTATTAATTACTTGTACATAATATTTTTTTTCCTTTGATTATGAATTAATAACTGTATTTATTTTATTGCATGATGTGTGTAGACGTATAATTAAATTTTGTGAAAATAACTTCTGGCCCTGCGGCCCTGGCTCTGGCCCTGATGCTTTCGGGCCGGACTTTGGAAAACATCAATTTTTCTTTCCTCGGGCCCTGTAGGGCTGGCCCTTTTAAGCCCTGGTTCGTCAAGGGCCGATCCTGATTCCTAACTCTACTCACAACCTATTATTTAGCATGTTTGGATAGCATCGAAGTGCTTTTCAATCGTGATTTACGGAATACGATGTAGTTTTTACGGTCTATGAGGTAGTTTTTACGGTATACGAAATAAATATGTGGAGGAGGTTTATCTCAATTTACGTAAATCAGGCTTATACATAAACCCGATTCAAACCAAACAAATTAATTTCTCTGTTTAACATAATATAAGATATATTTAATTTTTTTAATAGAGATTAAAAAAAATTAAAAAAATTACTTCAAATTATTTATATTCATCATTTTTTAAAACTAAATTTTTTATTTATAAACTGATATATAATTTAAAAATACACCACATACTCTATGATTAACAATTTTATTTAATTTTCTTAATCTCTATAAAAAATTAATTAAATCTTATATTAAAGTTATAAAGTGGTAATATATTATTAAGCTGAAGTTATTGCTTGGAGGGGAGCAGATAAAAGTTTGGCAATGAATTGTTTATATACGCTTAAAAAACTTATATTTTAAAACAAAAATTTTAGAAAAAATACCATGAAAAAAAGGAAAGAATAAATGAGTACTTCCGAAATTATGAATTTTATGTCAGTTTGGTGTCAGTACGGTGGAAGAATTTGATATTTTAAAATTTCGGTGAAAAGACATTTTTACCTTTCAACGCTCTCTCAGTTTGGAATAACAACACCGAGCTCTTTATTAACAACATCGTATTATACATTAACAATTATACTTTCTTCTTTCAAAAACAAAAAAAATTTATAAGTTTCAGAGGTCAATAACAACACATGTCTCTATATTAACAATACTATATTTTACATTAACAACTTCACTTTCTTGTTTCAAAAGCCAATAATAACACCTCTCTCTTTATTAACAACATCATACTTTATATCAACAACTTGACTTTCTTGAGATATGAAGTTATTAATGAAGAAAGTGAAGTTGTTAATTTAGAATACGGTATTGCTAATAAAGAGACCGATGCTGTTATTATGAGTTGAAAGAGATGGAGAATTGAAAGGCAGGGGCGTATTTTCACCGAGATTTTATAATTCCAGATTCCTCCACCGTACTGATATGAGATTCTGCAATTTCATAGCACTGATTTGCTCTTTTATATTTGTTATTGTATTTTTCTGAAATTATCCCTATTTTAAACTTGAATAAAAATATAAGATACAAATGGCTTTTATGGAAACAAAACCCCTTCATCCTCCCATCCTTCTCAACACTCATTTTTATACTTTATATAAAGTATATTTATCTAATTTGATTAGAATAAAGTAGTTAGTTAATTTAGTTAACATGACATGTATTTTCTAAAACACTCTAATCATCTTCCTTAATTCCCTTATTTCCTCTCCTTCTAGATTATTGTTAAGATAAAATTAATATAAGTAAAAAAAATTGACAAATATAAAAACTATATCTTATATTTAGGATTAAGATAAACTTCTAAATTATATCTTATATTAAGAACATGAGGAGTATTTAATAACAAATTTACATAAAATATTAAGTTAAAATTAATAATTTCTTATAAAATATCGGAATTACCCTGGCAACAGGCCATGGATAATTGTGGAGAACTAGGGATATTTTTTTGGAGATATTTGTTTTTTGGTACAATTTTTGGAGATATATTTGTGAAACTGTTTTCTGTAGATCTTATTGGGCCAAGTAATTTAAGCCCAAGCCCAACTATCTGTTCATCTTAGTCCCAGTAAAGGAGAGGCTAATCTCCAACGGTCATTTTGCTGGTGCCAGATAGTCAGTCATTCTTGACGGTAGAGAGTTGTCTCCATTGAACTTATTCTCTATTTCTCTCCATTGATTTTTATCATTATTAGATTAATTTTTAATAATTGAAATTTAAGATTTTATAGTAATATATTTTAATCTTAAATAATAAAAAAATATAAATAAATTTAAACTGTTAAAATTTAACAAACAAAATTTAGTAGTGTCAGAAATAGTAAGTAAAAAAATTATAAAATATTTTAATAAATATCTATTAAGTTGAAGTATTTAAATTTAATTTAATAGTTTAAATTATTTTTTATATTTAATATTATAATAATATTGATTATAAAATTTTAAATTTTAATCATTAGAAATTAATCTAATTATGAGAAATATCAATAGGGAGGAAATGGAGAGTGAGTTCAACCGAGACAACTTCTCCCATTCTTGACGCTCAAGGAAGAGGTTCCTCTCCAACGGTCATATAGGGAATCAAAATTATACGGTTAGTATTAGCTTGCTTACTCCTTTCGTCTTTTCGCATTCCCAAATCACAACAATCCGTCTATGCTCTCTCTCTCTCTCCTTTGATTCCTTCGTTGCTCCCAATCCAAGTTTATTCGCTCAAAACTTTTCTAAGCCGATCACCATTCTCCCGATCTCGACATGGGGATCAACGGTGGTTCAACCATAGCTTGCGAAAAGCGGAATCGAGTTGCTTCCTGTTTTTTGACCCCTGTTTATGATTTTCACCCCGTTAAATTGTTGAATACGTGATGAAATTTTGTCGTCTGGATCGAGTTTATACGATTGTTCTGTCAGTGGGGGGGGGGGAGATAGAAGCTGATTACCTATTGTGCTGGGTATCAGATTTTTTTAAATCATGCCGGTGTACACTTTTTTAGGATTTAAATGATTTCTGTTCTGTCTTATACATAATTTTTACTGTTATTCGTATCTCATTGCTCCCAATGGGTGTTTCCCTCGTCTCCCTTGTATAGAGAATGGGCACATGTTAATCCGAGTAATGGGGCCTGAAGCTGATGCCTTTGGAGTCACCTCGCATGCTCTGGTTAGTAACTGTTCTTTGAATAGCCTACTAAAAGCTTCCGTGTTGAGATAATTATTTTTTTGTCATCTCTTTATAGACTCTCTTCCGACTTGTTTCTCTCCCATGTGTAGCTTTTGGGATCAGCGTGCTTTGAACGATTCAATTTTTATTATTGATCAGTCTGTCAACGTTTTTCGACAGTGGCAAAATTTCTAACAATGGTAGGTGATTCTCTCTCTATATATGTGTGTGTGAATATATATATCTGGTATGTTCTGGGTTAGATACGTTGAAATTTCTTTGATTTGTTTGAAAAGAAACAATTTTTCAAATAGAGGAGTTGACATGAGAAGAGCAAAGGACCACCTTGTGATTACTGATGACAGTAATGGAGATCCTTCGAGAACTAATAGTAGCGGTTTCTCATCAATGGCGGACGTGGCGGAAAGGGACACCTCGTGCGTGTCATGTACCACTTTCAATATTTTGGCTCCTTTTTACAAACGACTTGATTCTCAGGTATTGTTCTCTCTCCCTCTCCCCCACGTGTTGGAATAGAAGTGAATCATTCATTCAAAAGGACTTCACATATTGTTCCAGGATATTGTTCTCTTTCCAAGGAACCTAAATTCATATTATTCTTGTTGTACTTAAGCGGTGATGTATGTTTGGGATTATTGGTTCTGGAGGATTTTACTGATTCTCGTGGTTTTAAACAGAATCAGCGCCTTAGAGGAAGTGACTTTAAATCATTATGGTTGGCCAGGAACCAAAGGATTCTGGACTGGTTGCTTTATGAATCATCTTCCATTATGTGCTTCCAGGTAGCAATTTCTCCCCCTTTTCTTTGTTACTAGGAGAGGGTTATGTTCATTCTGAAGACATTTTGAAATGACCTCTATTTTTGCTCTCGGCTCTTACTTCACCATATACTGACTTACGACAAATTTATGTTTTGCGTATAGGAGCTCTGGGTTGGAAATGAAGAGCTTGTTCAGATGTATGAGGAGAGACTTGGGAATGCAGGGTCCCTGCTTTTAAAGCTTGCTCAACAATCGTGGCGATGGTAAGTGGATTTTCCTCCCTCAATGTGAATTATTAATCATTGATCAGACTCATGAATGATCTTACATTAATTTCTGGTTAGTTACTGGTCAACTTCAACTCAAAGCCGGGCGATCTACTGCTCAAGCAATCATCTGAGTTGTATGCTGAGTATTCTAGGCTGTCCGCTTATTATGATCTGGTAAATTTCTGGTTAATTCAATTTGTCCTTTGTGTTGGAACGTTGTTGCTTTCTCATCACTTTGAAAACTTATTTCCTTTCTTCCTATGTTCTATCCTTGAAATTTTTAGGTCATACATTACATGTTGACACCAATGAATATTGTTGCATTCTCAAATATCTTCTAATCCCAATTATTTCTTTAAAACTTTCCTAAGCCTCGTTTCTCATATGAAAAAGTAAGCTTTTGTTGCAATGAATTCCTGTGATTTTATTAATAATGGTAAGTTGTCCGAACTGCAAAATAGCAGTTATTCTCTAACAAGGGCTATCTTTAAATTAATGACTCAAGACCTAATTTCCTGTTAGTGGCTGGCGTAAATTCTATTGCTCCATGTGTTGTTCTGATGCTTGAAACTCAAAATTCATATTTTTGTGACGCAAGTCTTCTCACAGCTATCTGCAAGGAATATCCAAGGGTTATGAATTATCGGGAGCTGCTTTTCAATGACTTTGGTGACTGTGTTGCTCAGTTAATACATGACGAGTCAGTTGCCCCCTTTTCACAGAGCCAAATGGCTGGTTTTCACCAAGAGTTTCTGATTGTCAATACGCATTTGTTATTTTCTCATGATTTTCATGTATGTCTGTAGTGAGATTTCATCAGGTATAAAAATGCTTTGCAATATAAACTTGCATTTTATTCATAAATTGGTTTCGCAGCTACGTTGTTTTTACTCCTTAACCTCACTTTTTTGTTTGTCTTTAGGTTTACCAATTATTGCAAAATGTTGAACTGTATCAAAGAGAAAAGAAGCTTAAGCCCATCCCATCCCAATCTATATTGAATTGAATGCCCGATCTTCATTGTTATTGTTTGTAGTGACTAGAACGGAAGCAAGCGAGGGCATGTTTACAAGTTCCTTAGGCCACAGGGATTTATATCTTCCTATGTCAATATACTGACAGTGATGCTTTGCAATCCTAACAAAGCACGAAAACCCTTGGAGACAAGTTGGGCCGAAGCTTTATTCAGTATAATAAAGGTGACTAAAGACCATTGTTATATCTTCTAGTTGTATTTTAATATCCAATTAACTTGTTGAACTTGGAGACTAGATATGCAACTGAGGCTATATAGGAAGAATGTGTTGCAAGCGTTATATAAGCTTCTTGTTATCAGATATATATGGATCAAAGGATGGTTCCAAGGCTTTACATATGTTTTGTTAGAGGAAGTTTAGTAGAATTTGCTTTCTGGCTTAGAGCCCTTTCACCTGAAACGTCAAACAAGGGCATTGATATTCCTTTTTCCTCTTTTATTGTTAATTATACTATTAATACCTTATCAGCTTTGCATCTAATACTTAGATTTTCTTTCCCCTTTTGGATTTTAGTACCAATTAAGAAAATCTTCATTGTCAAAACATGATGCATTTGCTTTTCTGAAAGGAGACAACTGTGATGATTTTGTGACATTCTGTTGTTTCTTTGATGCACTTCGTCAAACATCTTCAGGCCAAAAATAACAAAAATGTAATATACTAATATTCCAATGCGATAGACTCACACTACTAAAACCTATTGCAGGTGAAATTGATTAGTAGTTGAGCCATATAATTTCCTTACCTTCTTACTTTGTTTCTATTATCCATGAGGGGAGTGATTAATGTGTTTGGATCATTTATGTTGTTTCGGTGCTTTAAATAAATAAAACACATCGTCATGTATGATGCATGGACTTTTTCTTCATGACTGTGATCACCTGGAGGGGGGGGGGGTTTGTCCAGTTTTGTGTTATTTCTTTATTGATAAATTTCTTTTGTATAGTGTCTGTTTTATCGTATGTTTATGCTTTTCCCTTATGTTTTCCCCCCAGTTTTTGATTTTCACTCTATTAATTTGTTCAATAGGTGATGAAATATAAATAACTTTGCCGTTTAAATCGACTTTGTGCAACCTCCGTTGCTCTGTTTTGTTTTTGAATATCAGTTAGATTTATTTTTTTTCTTTCAAGATTTACTTCTGTGAGACAAAGGATGTAGCTTTTCCCTCATCAGATTTGGTGAAATCATGCTGGTGTGCAATGTTTGGCATTGAAATGATTTCAGTTTTGTCTTTTGTGTTGAAATAATTATTCTTTTTCCCCCTTCCCGGTCAACTCTATCAATGGTTTCTATTGTTCATTAGGAGAGTGATGAATGTGTTTGAATCATTTATATTGGTTTAACACTTCAAATGAATAATTTGTACAGAAATAAGTGAGAGTTCCGAAGATGGACAGCTTGACTAATGCAAGAGTGTGTCATTTATGTTGGTTTAGTACTACAAATAATTTGTGAAGAAATGAGCTTTCTGAATCTTTTACATTATTTTTTATATTTGTTCCTGCCTACAATGAAGTGTTTCTGGTGCCAATTAACTATCTCTAACATATTGAACTCTTTGACAGAAAGTGAATAAAAAGTATCAAAATTATAGAACAGTAGATGATAAACACAGATTTGGTAGCCTAGGCTGTGTACTCATAGTTGTTATTATGTTATGGACCATTTAGAATATGTTCAATTAAAAAGTCTGAATTTCAAATCCAAAAGTCAATAACCATGCATTTGTTTATGACATTTTTCATTTTATCATTTGTTTGCACAATTACTCATTGACTTAATTGTTTGTGGGAATTGAATTCATATGATAAGGTTGAACTTCTAATTTTAGTTATTCTGTTATAGACCATTTAGAATATGTTCATTTGAAAAGTCTGAATTTCAAATCCAAAATTCAATAACCATGCATTTGTTTATGACATTTCGTTTTATCATTTGTTTGCACAATTACTCATTGAATTAATTGTTTGTGGGAATTGAATTCATATGATAAGATTGAATTTTTAATTTTAGTTGATACCGACATGATCGAAAAGGGACTACTTCTCCTTTGGTGAGCCTTTCCTTCCCCTGTGTGGGCATTATTATTATATATTTCATTGCTTGTGCTTGAAATTTATTTTATAATTTGGTTGTAGTTTTCAAAAAATTTGCTTGTGTTCTTACTACTCATAACTCTTCTTTTTCATGCAACAGCGACATAAAAGGGAGGGGCAACTTGACTATAACACATATTATTAATTATTATAAGGATTGAGATTTTTAAAAAAAATGTTTGATCTTATATGTATATGTTTATTTTATTTTATTTTTCACAAAATTTAAATATTTTTCTAATAATTAAATATTAATAGGTCATACATATGAAAAAAGTATTGAAAATAGGGGCCTACACTTGAGGGATTTTTAAATGTTGTTAAAAGAGTATAATGTCCCTTAATAATTAAAAAGGAAAATTGGATGAATGTATAGGCCCAATTTTAGTTATGATTATTTCAGTTGGATCAGAATTTTCCCATCCTATTTTTTTGACCCATTTACCATCCTATTTCTTCTTTCTATAAAAAGCAATAATTTTTATACCAAAAAACAAAAGCAATAATTTTCTAAAAAAAGCTTGCAAAATTTTAAGAAGTACATAGTATCTTTATATTTAAAATAATACCTATTGAAAAAGGAGCTTTGTGCAACATTTAACTTTCTCAAAAATAATTTCATCTGTTGCCTTTCTTAGTTAAAAAAAGAGCTTTATATATGTTGTTCCTTAGAGAACCATGGACGCTAACCCACTTATTTTACTGTTATAATGTAAATATAACTAATCACCAAAAAAATAATAATGTAAATATAGACGATAAATATAAATAAATTTTATAAAAATAATTTATATAATATATTTTTATATGAAAAATAGAAACATTAAATAGACCGGGGAAAATTTCAAGGCTTGATGGAGCCTAGAAGATACATGTCTGATCTGGTGGAAAGAAATTGTGGTGTGCCTCTGCTACTAGTTTAAGCTTTTGACATGATGATTAGCATTTCGTTAATAAGATTTGGTATAAGAGAGTTTGATTATCACTTCAATCGAAAAGTTCGAGGCTAAACCTCCAATGATACATCTTGGTCTAAGGTATGATGTGGATTAGGTTCTATTTGGTGGACTATAAAGTTATAGGAGACTAGTGGATACGTATTTGATCTGAGTTACAGAAGTCGGGGTGTGCTGTTTGGCACAATGGTTAGTGCTTTGTTCTTAAGGTTTGATATTAGAACTTGCATGGGTTCGAATTTCACTTCAATCAAAAGAGTTTGAGAACAAATATCTTCTAAGAGGACAAACCTCCTTTCAGAGGGAGGAAATAACACATCCCCATCTAGGGTATGGTGTGAATTAGGTTATGTCTGGTGGACCACAAAGTTATAAGAGACTAGTGGATTTATGTTTGATATAAGTTAAAGAAACCCGGGTGTGTCTTTTGACACAATGGCTAGTGTGCTTCGTTCTTAAGGTTTCATATTAGAGCTTGCATGTGTTTGAATTTCACTTCAATCAAAAGGTTTTAAGGACAAATCTCTTGTAAGAGGGAGGGAGGAAACATCCCAATTCTTGGGATGGGGTGTGGATTGGATTTTGTGCACTCAAAGTTAATAGAGAATGGAGGGCTCATATGTGTTTGATATGAGTTGAAAAGAATTGGAATGCACCTTTACTATTTGTTTTAGTTTTTGGCATAATACATGGTTACCTTTCCGTTTCTAAGATTTGATACAATACATGTTTACGATGAGCTTAGCATAGACCCACCCTAATTCCTTTAATCATGTCAGACATGAGTCTGGGAAGGTTTAACCAATGTCTCTCTTATGGTTTGATGTACTTAACATCGTAATCCATGGCACTATTGATTAGTTCAGTTCCTCAAAAAGGCTTAAGTCTACAATTTTACTTTTGTGAGCAAGGTCATGTGTTCAAATTTGCCGATGTTGTTGGGGTGATTGTTAGAAGACGTCTAGTCAATGCCTACTTGTAGTGTGACATTCCATTTTATCGAGTAGATTGTTGGAAAAGATTTGACCAATAACATTCAAGTGTTACTCTATTCAACATATTGCAAACACACCAATGTAATTACCTCCATGATTCTATGCGTTGAAGAATTACTCTATTGAACTTGGGCTTAACATTCAAGTGTAAGTGTTACTCTATTGAACAGATCGATGACAAACACTAATTAGAATTGGGTCTAGTGAAAAAGGATGATAACACATTACTTGTAAGAGTTTATTATGTGAGTATTAAATTAAACTATTATCATGATTAGCTTCTTCACATATAACTAAATTTAAAATTATAATAATTGGGTCTGACAATAATACTATTATAAAAGGAAATCATCATACTTAACAGGAAACTTTTAGTGAGACCAAGATGGATCTACAGGTAAGGTAATTTTCTAATCACTTGACATCCACCACAAGAATCATTCAACGAGATGGAAGCTTAAGACTCACCAAAAATATTTCAAAACCTAAGACAAAATAGAGCATATATACTATTTCAAACACACACTATGCAGTTTAGTTCAACAAACAAACATTTTCACAATCTTCTGATTAGTCCCATGAATTCAAATATTTGGCCTTGGAAATCACAACGTTGCATGTTAGCACAATCTTACAAACGACACCCATGATGCTGATTCCAATCAGATCCGCATCCATAACAAAAGTGATTACCACACCTGCAACAACAATATAATATAATTGCACCCTTCTATATATATATATATATATATATATATATATATATATAATACGCGATCCTAAATATAAGACATATTTATAGAATTGATATAAAATTTTTATATTTATCATATTTTTTCTAATTTATTTTTATTATTCCTCTCTCAACAATAATAGAAGTAGAGTGAATGAGAGAATTAAAGAAGAATGATTATTTTTTTTTAAAATATCATATTAACTAACTTCCTTAATCTATATATTTTTATTTGTTTGTTTTTAGACACAAACCTGCAGGCAATATGGGAGCATCCATCATCCTTCTCAACGAAGAATCTGCATCGAGGGCATCTTCTCCATTTCTTGTTCTTTGCGAGTTCCTTCAACAGATCATCGTTTTGTGTCTGGTCCACTTTCTGGCTGATCTGGAACTCTGTGCAATCCATGTCGGCGTGCCACGTCACCTTGCACTGAGCACAGAACAGCCTCCTGCAGTTTGGACATTCCGAGGATGTCACCACCTCGTCGCCGTCATCTACCAACATGGCCGAACAATCCTTAAAGGGACAGTAAAATTTCTGAGACCCAAGAATCAAATTCTCACACACTGCATTTTCCCACCTCTCAAATAACTCCTCAGCTATTATGGATCGACAAAAAAGTGGCTCAATGATTCCTCTGCATTTCGGGTCGGGGCATTTCACCATTGATATGTTCTCTTGAAGCTTCGATGCCACGTAGGATGCCACGCAGTTTGAACAGAAAACATGTTCGCAGCTTTTATTATCTCTGAACATGTTTTCTGTAGGTTTGTCTTCCATGCAAATCTGACAGAAGCTCATGATATTATTACTAGAGCTTCTAGAAGATTCACCCGTCTCTATAAACTTGCTTTTTCCCTTTCTGGAAGAATCTTCGACATTCATAACGTTAATCTGATCCTCGTTATAGGAACTGAATGTCCTGGTCATGATCATAACAGAGGACATGAGCGCTTCTTGCAGCTGAATCTGTTCTGCATATTTTTCATCGGAGATTGGAAAGACTTGATCTTCATCAAAAAGAGCTGAGAAGTAGAATTCATCAACGAAGACGTTACCGATAGAAAAACCTGACGATTCAGCTCCCTGCATGCTGTATGTTTGTGTTGTGTGTATACTTCAAACGAATCGTGAGATAAAGTGGTAGTTAATATATAGAAAGGAATGCATGAATCGGCATTTGGGGGATTGAAAGAGATTAAATGTTTGACCAATAATTGATTGGCGTTGGAATTTGCAAGTGATAATCACTTTATCACTGAATATCGAAAGGTGATTCTAATCTCTGTCGTCTCGTTTCCTAACACAACTAAACGTAGTACCACAGTATTAAAAACAAGTTCACTAAGTATTTAATTATTCATGCCCCTCAATATATACTCTCAGAGATCTTATATTTACTAGTCATAAAAAAAAAGAGATTTTATATTTACTCTAATAGTTTATATTTCTATCTGTCACCAGTCATTATCATCATCATCATCATCGGAAAAGAATATCTCCAGTTTAATTTTCAATGGTTGAAATTTAATGTTATATTAATATTTTTATATAACATTAAATCTCAACTAGTGAAACTTGATTCAATGGTGGAAACATTCAATAGAGAGGAAATAAATAAATAAATCAATAGAGGCATTCTTCTTTGATTCATCCTCACTCTCTGCTCTTTACAAATTATCACAAAATATGACTCCTTCCAACTTCTAAAGTTTTTCTCTCTACATATTTTATTAGATTGTATGCACTTTTTTCATTATTTTAATTTTTAAAATATTCTAAAATTTTAAATTTTAAGAAAATAAATTTTATTCTCAATTTTTTTAATTATTATCTAGCCAAAAAAAAAGAAGATATAGTTATCTTTAATTACCACTCTGTTACTTTTTATAAATTACTTATATCACATTCTCACAAAACAAGAAAATCATTAAATAGAAAAAAAATTCTATATTTGCTTTTATTTATAAAAGGTGCACATCTTTTCTCACTTCCATTTATCTCTCTACATCTACATCTCTCTCTCCTCTATTATTAATGAAGAGTAAAATTGTCAAAAGCTCATTTATTATCCCAAGTGACTTATATTTTAAAACAGACTTTTTAGGTATAAGTGATTTATAAAAAATAACAAAGTGGTAATTAACAAAATTGTGATAAGTGTTACTTCCGTTGGAAAGTGGTTTAACCCTAGCCTTCAATTTTAGGGAAGCCGCAACATACTTGGGTTTGATTTAAACCCGGCCCAACTTCTCACCGTCTCCTTGTCTTTAGCCTACTTTATAACCAAACAAACAAACAAAACAAACTGAAGTGCAGCTACTTGTTTATGCTTTTTTTTTTTTTTTTGCCACATTACATTAGTGGATTTGCCAATTATGAAATGAATTTCTTAAGTTCATATATTTTTATGTTCAAAAGAAGAGTTGTACAAAATAATAGAAATTTGTATGAGAGTCATATTTATTATTCCTTGACAAATGTATATTATCCATTTACCTTTATGAATTTAAAGGAATGTAGGTAGGAACTTGTAGACCAACTTACATCAAGCACTTCTCTTAAGGCCTTGTTAAGTAGTGTGAATTTGTGAGTTCTAACCTTCCGTAGGGGAGATAATGAGTGTGTGAATTATGAAAAAAAAAAAGATGATGTAATTTTGTGAAGCATACTTAAATCTGTTTCACTCATCTCTCTTTTTTATATCCAATGTATATTATCAATAAATAAGAGTAAAACTGAAAAAAAAATGATAATTATTGGCTCTTATAATATATGGACTAAATTTTTGTTAAATGTAGCCTATATTTTGGACGGGAAAGTGTGTGTGTATAAAAAGTGTCTTTATTTGAGGAATATAATAAATTAAAGAAGTGGAAACATGAAACTAAGTGCAAAATATCTTGTGGGTATAGCCCACCTTATCAGTGTTTAATGCTGTGTCCGCATACTTTTGCATCTCTTTTTGGATCTCACAAGATAATGAATGTGATCTCACACTTATCACTCAGATTCCTGGCACTTCTCATTTCTAAATATTAAATTACATAAAATTATTTGTACATGTAGGACTTTCTACACTCCCTCCTCCGATCCGTAATATATGTTACTTTTAACACTGTATACACACATAAAGAAAAAATTGAATTTAAAACTGATTACATTCTTAAATTTGTTGAAAATTTCGGTAGTTTCTATAGCATTTCCCTTTGTTAAATACATTTCTTTTGAAGCACTTGACATATGTTTCTAAAGATAAGGAACATATATTTCTCAATACCTCATCTCCTTATGAAATCAAAGGAAATATATGGAAAGAAGAAAATGATTCATGCTTAAATATCTTACAAAGTGATTTATATTTAAGAATAAAAAAATCTTTTTGATCCGAAGGTGATCACTGACTCATAAAAAATTGGAGGGATTAGTGAAACTAGCCTAAAATAAAATTGCAATTTTCAAACATAAAGCACTTGCTTATTTTTAAGAAATTAAGCCACATGGCTAGACTTTACAGTTCAGATACCAAAGTAATAGAATATTACACATCGATATTAATTTTTTCAGTTAGACACAATATTCCATTCAATTGTTTAATTAGTCGACAATGTGACCTCTTGATTGAGAAATATCTGCCCCACTATTCTTTAGAATATATTCTCGCTCAAAATGTTGCTGCCATAAAGAACGAGAATAATGAAAGTTTCTTCTTCACATTGTACAGTTTCAGTTTTTATTGTTTCCTTTATGTATTGTTTTTTTTTCCCGTGTTACCTAGCTGTATAGTGTGTGTTTGTTTAATTTGTAGTTCCATTGAAAAAGTATAGTTATGTTAGCTTTGTGAAAAGATCATTGAATTGAAACTTCAAAATTCTCTAAGAAATTTTTTGCATGCATCAAAATGTGGCTGGAATGATAAAAATATCACTATTATATACAAAAATTCACTATTTTCCTTCTCATAATTGAATTAGGGCAAGAGAGAGTCTGAAAAATCTTCCTTATCCATTGTTTGGAGCAGCTTTTGTATTTGACAAAAACGTTACAATCGATCAAGTTTCATCTCATCGAGGTCCCCTACACTTATCTACCAGTTTCATTAAAAGCTAAATTAAAGCAGATTCATATATATGTAGAGATATATCTTATTTCTTTTCTCGTTTCAGAAATTAATAATTATAGAGATTTTGGTTTGAAGCTTGTGATGTTCTTAGTCACCTAAACTATGAAACAATGGCCCAATGGTTTTGGTGAGACGAAGGAATAGGATTAGATTGAAGTCTGTTTAAGCGAATGTCTTCAAGAATGAGACGAGTCTCACGACTACGACGACCATTATCGTTCCAACAATTTCTCGGAGAAGACGATGATGATGTTCTTCTCTTCGTGGACTCCTCTAATTCTCTCATCTCGTCCATCACTATCTGTCTGTTCCTACACTCTATGCTGCAGAATCCTTGGTCCCCTCTACAATATTACATATATCATCAACCAAATCAAATCAAATAAATTTCCAAACTTTGATCACAAACTCTAATTACATCAGATACCCAGATTATTTTAACATGTAAAACCATAATAACTACCCATCACTAGATTTTTAATTATTAAAGCAACAATATACATGTGTGTGTGAGAGAGAGAGAGAGAGAGAGAACCCAGAATCAGATGCTGTCAAATATGAACATGACGTATATAACTAACTCATGTTACTGTCTTGCACGTGTTTGTTAATTGCTATTCCAAATTATAAACTAGGAGTGTAAATCTTCAAAAAGGGAACACATATATAAAAGACAAGCCCAACTAAGCAATAGGCTCTGTTATCCTACAAAGAACCCATTTTTCTGCTAAATTTAAACTCGTGTCTGGTGCTTATTATTCAGCAAATTTCACTGATATTGTATTATATATGCATCTTTAATTAGTTCAGATATTTATTTCAAACAATATAATATAGATTTTAATTACTACTGTCTTGTGCATGAATCATGAGAGTGTGAGAGCAGGAGCTTAACCCTATGCTTAGATAGAAAGAAAAGTGGGGAAAAATAAAAAGGAGAGAATATTAGGATTGAGAACTTTCAAAAGGGAATTTTCTTTCTTAGTAATTTTTCTCGATGCAAACATAAGTTAAGGGCTTAATTAAGAATACCTGTACATGTAAATGTCTTTGTCAGGGCTGAGAATCTTGTTGCAGAGAGAACAAGTTTTGAGGAAGCAAGTGTTGGTAGCATCACTGTTTGATTTTCTGAGTGAAGATTTGACAACAACATTGTTGGATTTAGTACTCTTTGAATTCGTGATTTGTGTTACGATTCTCAGACCAATTACATCCATGGCGGTCTGATGATGGTCTCTTCTTCTTCTTCTTCCTCCTCCTCCTCCATCTTCATCAGAAGAAGAAGAACAAGAAGTTGAATTCCTTTTTTGATCAGTGAGCTTCTTCTTCTTCTTCTTTTTCAGATTCTCATCTTGTTTTGCTTCTTCAACCTTATTGAAGGGTCTCATGAACTTTGGAAGCATCCTGAGAAAAATGGCAGAATAGGAAGCTAAAGCTAATAATGAGAGAGAGAGAGAGAGAATGGTGAGATCTGGGAAGAGAAGAAGTGGTGAGTATTTAAAGAAAATTGGAACCCACAGATATTTTTTTTGGCCAAAGGAACTAAGGAAGTAAGGAACCTACAGATATTGAAAGCTCACTCTTTTATCAGTTTATGTTTAACTCTAACTGTTCACTATGTAACACGTGCTCCATTCATAATTCACGTCCCATTCTTTACAAATCAACCGTACCTGCTTACTATTATATTTATAACTCATCAAAGCTGGATAATAAATAAATTCATCACTAACAAGTTTTTTGAGCTCTCAACATGCTAAACTTGTTATTTTCTACCTAAGATCTTTTTTGGAAAACATCTTTAAGGTCTAAACCATAAAAAATAATATTAAAAAAATTTCATTGGCAAATAAAAAAGATATTATTAGCAAGTTATGAGACTTGTTAATATATTATTTTTTTTAATTAGGATATAAATGATATTCTCCCTTATTTTTTTTCCTCAATTTGTCATTACATTTTACTAACTTGTTTATAGAATTTTTAATAATTAGATTGTTTGTGTTAGACTACACAATAATTCTCCTTTATATATATTTTTTAAGATTTCCTATATTTAAAATTTGATGTAATTATTTTTTAAAATAAAATATATTTTCAAACAAATTTAATATCTTAATCACTTCTTCTTGATGATAGTAAAGTGGTTAAAAGCGCCTTATAATATGAGGATTGGAGCGAGTATATCCTATGAAACTCCAGTATAAAAAATAAATAAATAAAATCCTCACATGCAATTCTTCCTTTTTTTTTTTAAAGTAAAATTGTTAGTTAGTCTCAATTTTATCCAACGGAGCTTGTTTGGAATAGCAGTTGAAAATTTCATAAGTGCTTATGAATTGTAATTCACGGAATACGAAGTAACTTTTACGGTCTACGAGGTGCTTTTACGGTCTACGAGATAAATATGTGGAGAAGATTTATCTCGATTTACATGAATCGGGCTTATATAATAAGCCCGATTCAAGATCGCTCTACCAAACAAGCACTAACCATTCAATAAAATTAGAGAGGTAGATACAGACATGATTAGAATCATGATTAGATCATTTAAAAGTGACTTTTCATTTGTAATTTATAGTGTATAAAATAAATATGCGAAAATATTTTTGTTTCGACTTATATGAATGTAGCATTTATTAATGGTAATTATAAATAAGCATATAATAATATTTCTTATTTAATAAGAAAAATTAATCAATGAATCTATCTCTACTAACCAGACTATATAATTCAAGAGCTGGAAAAAAAAAGGGACTATATAATTCAAGAGAACGGTTGAAAAAACAGAGAGAATGAGAATTGATAATTTCCCTTATTAAGATACTATAATTTTTTTAAATTATTCTTAAGTTTTTAAAGAATCCATAAATAATACTTTAATTTGAATCTCTCTGGTTCCTAAATTTTAATTTATTCCAAGCACAGCTGTATTTCAACTTCTATCATACATATATAGTATATTGCGAAGCTTTTTCCATTCCACATTCTACATGCGGGGCTTTTTCTATGGGCAAACAAATTAGATATATTTAAGTAGCCGTCATATGACAATTTTAAAAAAATAATAATAATAGAAGTTCTTTATCATATAAATATATAATCCTCTCGTAGATAAATAATAATTTAAAATTTTCGTAAATATTGTATCTAATTTTCTACCATTTAAATCTATTAATTGAAGTATATGGATAAATGTTGAAGAAATAAAATAGAGACATGACGAACCCAATAAAATAAGGGAAAATTTTAGAAAAATACTATGGAAAATAGGAAAAGATAAATTAGTGCTTTGAAATTGCAAAATTTCATGTCAGTACGATGAAGGAATATGAGATTATAAAATTTCGGTGAAAAGACACTCTTGCCTTTCAACTCTCCCTCCCTCTCAGTTCGGAATAACATCACCGATCTCTTTATTAACAACATTGTATTCTACATTAACAACTCCATTTTCTTTTTTTATAACTTCGTATCTCAATAAAGTCGAGTTATTAATGTAATATACGGTGTTGTTAATAAAGAAAGAGGTGTTGTTATTGGTTTCTGAAACAAGAAAATAAAGTTGTTAATGTAAAATATGGTGTTGTTAATATAGAGATATGTGTTATTATTGACCTCTGAAACTTGTGAATTATTTGTTTTTGAAAGAAGAAAGTGGAGTCATTAATGTAGAATACAATATTGCTAATAAAAAGCCTGGTGTTGTCATTTCGAGCTAAGAGAGAGAGAGCTGAAGGGCAAGAACATCTTTTCACTGAAATTTCAAAATCTCAGATTCATCTATCATACTGAACCGAACTGACATGGGATTTCACAATTTCACAGCACCTGATTTATCCTTTCTTATTTTTTATGATATTTTTCTAAAATTTTCCCATTAAATAATGTATGAAAAATATATATTAAAAAAATCTCAATCTCAGGTACTGCTACTATTAAGTTAGGCACAAATGTTTCAAAGTTAAAACTTGAATATAAGCATATTCCATCCAAAAGCCGCCTAGGAGCATCTACTCCGGTATAAAACTAAAAATAGTAATGTGATGAATAATAAGAGGACAGCATGACGTAGAGAACCAATTTACAAATATTAAATAAATTGGTTAAATTAGTTATTTATAAAAAAAAATTGTGTGGTAGTTTTTTAAAAGTATAATCTGATTTTTTGAGATTGTATTATCTGATCTTTTGATAACGTATTAATGGATTCTAGTTTATAAAAAAAAAGTACAATCTTTAATCACTTGCAATAAAACTACTCATTGACAGAAACATCTGAATATGTGCAATTAAAAAAATTACTCACTTTTATCTTTAATATAAGATATATTTATCTAATTTGATTAGATTAAGAAAATTAATTAAGTTAGTTAATATAACATATATTTTCTAATATACTCTAATCATTTTCTTTAATTTCCTCCTTTCATTGGCAAAAAAAAAAACTCTCCTTCCCTCTCCTCGTTAATTATTTTTTAGGAAAATAAATAAGGGTAAATTTTAAAAAATTGACATACATAAAAAATTTGTTTTATATTTAAAATTAAAATTATATTTTTAAATAAATCTTATATTGAAGACAGGAGGGAGTATAAATTTAAAATAGAAAGTATATTAATGCATGTGTTACATCTAGGATCATAATAAATCTCCTTCCTAGCTCCAATGAGTTTGGAATAGTTTAAGGCCTGTTTGGCAAGAGGGAAAGAGAGGAGAAGAAAAATTTTTATAAGTTAAATTTTAAAAAATTGGAGAAATGAGGTTATAAAATTTTAATAAAGATAAGATGTAACATAAAAAAGTAAGAAAAATTAACTAAAAACTTCCAACCCTACTTCTTTAATATTTTTAAATTCAAGTCATAAAATTTTTTCCTTCCCTCTCCTCCCTTTCAACTCCATCATATCAAACTGCCCTAAGAAGTTGAGAGAGAGACAAAGGGGCGAGAAAATCGTGGCAGAGAAGAATATAATAATAGGATGGGTAATATATTTGCAGAGATTCCTTTGTTTTTTTGGTGGCATATGTTGATGGCTTAATTTCCATCACAAAAGAATCCTTATCCTCACACAGTCACACTCACACTTAGATTTCCATACTTAGAGAGAGAGAGAGAGAGAGAGGGAGGGAGAATAAATGCTCAAGAAAAAAAGAACTAAAAAGGGATCTCATATCAAAGGCACTCTTAAGGTAACCTAACATTTGTTT
Organism: Albizia julibrissin; assembly: GCA_037074505.1. Lineage (NCBI taxonomy): Eukaryota > Viridiplantae > Streptophyta > Magnoliopsida > Fabales > Fabaceae > Albizia > Albizia julibrissin. Next base: position 4,506,700 of record CM073487.1, on the reverse strand, counting down.
TTAGTTTTTGAGGAATAAAGGTGTGATGTGATTTGGCCATGACCTAAATATCTTTTACCCTCTTATGGAGAGGACAACACATGTAATTATATTGTTTATATATACAAAATTAAATCAATTCTTTTTTTTTCTAAACTATGCCCAATTTTATATACTAGACTATTTAACAAAAAAGGGAAATATGATCTATTCTTGGACTAGAGATATTGCTTTAAAACTCTTATGAAAGTAGAGGGCGCATATGTCTTTGAACTTATATATTTATTTTCAGTTTATAAAAGATGTATCAGTAATTAATTTAATTTTTTTTAAAAAAAATATACAATCCTAATCAACCCAAATAATTTTAAATAGGACGTGTCAACTTAAATTTAGCGCAAGTTGTGTTGAGCTCATATTGAAGTGGAATCAAAGTTAGTGAGGAATGACGAACTGAGAAACATGCTTAGCGACGAATAACCTTTGATTTCGTTGTCAACCATGAAGAGGGGACAAACCATGTCAATATATGACAATTATATTTCTGTATACAAATATATCATTATCAAACAAGAAACTAAATACTCTATCTAACCTTTAATATAAGACATATTTACTTAATTTAATTAGATTAAAAAAATTAGTTAAATTAGTTAATGTAACATGCATTTTCTAAAATACGCAAATCATCTTTCTTAATTCCTCATTCCCTCTCCTTCTTTGTTATTGTTGAGGAAATATCAATAAAGTTAAGTTGTGAAAAAATTGATAAATATGAAAAAATATGTTTTATATTTAGGATCAAGATCAACCCCCAAACATGTCTTATATTAAAGATAGGCGGGAGTAATTAACAATGAGTTTTAAACAAATATCATCAATTCATAAAAGTTCAAATTTTTAACACTAGCGAGTAATAAATTTCTTAGAAGCTTCATTCTGACCAAATAAAAGCATCCCATTTATATCTAAACTTGTACATGCACAAAACTTGTTACAAAATAGGGCCAGCAGGCACATGATCCATAATCAGAACACTATGTTGAAAAGAATCAAGGGGCAAAAAGTAGTTCATACTTCACACGAATGACCAGCCTACAAGTATAGTTGGATAAGCTCGTCGCTAACAACAGATGGAGTAAGAACGCCTAAATCAGTGAAAAGCAGAGTCAAGTATTGTGGAGGAGTATAATCCCTCGCAGACCTTTCAATCTCAACCTTGGATGGAACAGGTACGCCAAAATCAATGGGAAGTAAGGCAGGGGCCAAATCCTTTTGGTCCAAAGGATAAAGACGAGCAAACTGCAGATTAAGACGTACAAATTACAAAACATGAAAACATGGAATATCCATTTCTGAAAAATATGCCATACTTGTGGAGAAGGGTCGAAGATGTCGGCGTAATAAAATCGTTATTGAGATTTTCGGAAGAAAAGTATAATAGTTTTGTGTGTGGTTCACATACCTTGTAGCTCTCAGCTGCCACATAAACTGGTTTGTTCATGCTGTGTGCAACTAATGCAATTTGGTAGGTTCCCATCATATTAATTATACCCCCACTCTCAACCACACCATCTGCCCCCACAAATACCATGTCCACCTCGTCCATGGTATATGCCACTGCAGAGTCTATCAGAAGTTTAACGGGGATATTAAGTTTGGCCAGTTCATTGGACAACCGCAAACCTGTCCGGTCTGGCCTTCCCTCTGCAAAATTAGGAAAAGCAAGTTTGAAGCTTGAGAGCAACAACCATAACTTATAGTTCAAAATGTGTATAATCATGGGGGATTAAGGTAGAAATATAGTTACAACCGCCCACTGGCAGGGTCATCCGAATTTAAAATAAATATATACATACAACTCTCCTGCTTGAAGCTTCATAGAGAAGCCAGTATAGAATACGCTTTCGATAAAACTGCTTATTCTCATCCAACTCATCCGAAATTTTCGGTTGAGAAATGAAGGTCAATAGCTGTACAATCAAATATTAATATGTCACAGAATCTATAGTAAAACCATGCTATTTACAAGCCAAGTATAGTGTAACTCATTCCTCAAATGTAATGCAGATGCAGAACATGAGAAAATCTGTCTATTTTAAAGGACAAGGAACATGAATTAATATAATTTGACCAAGTGCTCTTTCTGAAAAATTAGAGTTAGATTAAATAAAAAAAAAACCTGTACAGAAAACCCGAAACAGTTTCTTATTTTGTGCTGCCAATCTGAGAACTTCAAAGACAACTCTGGAATAACCATGAACTAAAATCGTGCAGCCATCAAATATAAAATCTTGAGCCAGCATTGCAATAACTTTACGAGCCTGCAAGACAAAGTAATTTTTGGAATAATGGACATAGTTGAGTTCATGAACCTCTAATCAACCAATACAATGACTCACCTTGTACGAGATTTCCCCAAACTTTTCAGCACGTTCAATTAATCGCGACTTTGCAGAATTAAAGTCTTCATATTCTAAGGCAGCAGTCCTAGTTACATATCGCATAAACAGATCACAGCCAGCTGTCAAAGAGATAGACGTTGTATCCCAGGACTGTAAAGCAGATGGGAGTTACCAATTAATCAGATAATTCAAGAATTCTGGAACACCTGTATGGCCGCACCTATTTTCTACTCTTAACTTATTCACTCATAGGTTGTTTCAAGCTATATATGGATTACTTTTCAGTGAATTAAAACTGTGAAAAGAAGTAACAACCAAAGAATGAGGTAGGCTTGGTACCAATAAAAAATCATCATTACGATATTAATATTGTTTTTCATGACATGCATTGTGGAATGAACTGCATTCTCTCTGCCATCAACAACGAGCATCTTCATGAATTGCCTCCTAAAAAAGGAAAGCACTAGTCCACTAAATCTCTCAGGGGTAATACCATGCATATGCAAAGTGCCCCACCCCCAAAAAAAAACCACGGGAAAAAAAACAGAGAGAGCTGTGAGATGATAGCCTAGCCCTACAGTCTTGTTTTCAGAACAAAAATACTTCTCAGAATTTTAAAGGCATCCTTGTGAGTATGGAAACTGGAAGCCGATCTAGGGAAATGTCTAGCTGGAAACTAGCCACAATATATGGACTGAGATAACTCATTCCTTTTTTCTGATGCTTCAGCTTAAGCCTTGGTTATACATCAGAATGTCCAAATATTTTTGAGGAAGCTTTCTAATTATAAAAATAATCTGTTGCTAGAGGGATTGACTAAGACGCCTTGAACCTTGATAACCACACATCCAAACTTTAGCTTTCAAGGGTAGTTATTTTATGCAGAGCACAGCAAGGTGGTCAAATGCAAAATGTGCCCTTAAGCCTTAAGGTGCTAGAGTTCTAAATGCCAGGCAAGAAGCACTAAACAGATGCACACTCGAGTGAACCAAGGTGCCAAAGTAAGAAAAAGTATGCTAAACAAAAAAAAAAAAAAAAAAAAAAAAAAGGCAAACGTAATTTGAAGAAGAGAAAGAGCCAGTGAGTGAGTTGTGAGCCTTGATATTGCACCACAACACAATCTTCTTTCTTCCTCTGTTCAGTCCAAATTCAGGTGGCCAAAACAGACTTAGGAGAAGAGAAAATTGTAGTGAGCGACCTGTGAGCCTTGAACTGTTGAAGTTCTATCCTGAGTGTTCTTCTTTCTTTTAGTTTTGTTCCAGGCTTCAACTGCTTTAATAGTTGTTTTTTTCCTGCATTTGTTTACAAAGCCTAAAATACTAATAGCAAAAAAAAATCTTTTAGAAGAAGAACTATTATTTTACCCAATTCTTTTGAATATGAAAGGCTTTGCCAGACTTTTCAGGTCGAGATGTATAGCTCCATATTTTATCTATCCCTAAGTTTAAATTTCTAGGCTTGGGCTTATAAGCTGATTCTTCAAATGAGTAAGCCTGTAAGGCAACTCAGGGGTGCACCTTTCACAAGAGAAAAGGTGCAAAAGGGGGCCGTCTCATGGCGCCCTACAGAAGGCATCGCCTCTCATAATGTGAAGGTGCTATACTAATCCAGCAGATAAAAAAGCGCACAGTTCAATTCATTCTGGGACAACAAAAATTTACATGATCATCTATCAAATGCTTTGTGTATAAAGACAAGCCATCTGTTTACCTTAAATCAATAATTCGTCCACTATAACTGCTCAAAGTTTATTACTATACTTACTTTGAGAGAATCCGAAGCCTTCTTGAGCTCAATTTCCAGCTCCATCATCGTCGTAGCCTTACTAGACCTAATCACAGCCGCCAAGGCGCGAATAGCAGCCACGGCTTCGGCCAAATCGGGCTGTTTCCGCCAGTTATTGAACTCATCGATCACGCTGAAGGGTTTATCAGGATCCGACACCCTGATATCACTCGCCGAAATCGCATTGCGATCAGAACTCTGATCGGTAGCAGCCTGAGCCTGGGCGAGCCAATCGCTGGTAACAACACCATGGTGAGCCGCCCTTGTCTGATAGTAAGCGGAAATCACAGGGTTAGGGTTGGGGTTCTGAAAAGTATCGGCCATGGAAGTCCGCGTAGTACCACCAGGAGGAGAGATTGATAACGTGTCGGGGGCCAAAGCGGCGTCGTTTTGCAGCCTGTTGTCGAGAATAAAAGATGCTGATCGATACCACATTTATACGTGTAGGTATATAGCAAGCGAGTGTGGGAGTTGTCACTTTCTTGGAAAACTTTTTCTCCAGAAGAAAAAAAGGAGAAGAAAGAAGAAGCGAGTTTGCCGCAAAAATTTTGAAGGAGTCTGATGCTTTATGATATGGAAGATTGCGATTCTGCAAATCGCAAGTTACTGTGTTTAGGTGGGAGAGAGAAGATAATGGCGTTTACTGTTCTATAAGTGAATGTCAACTGTCAAGAAGCGTCTCCTGCTAAACGACCTCGTTTCGAGTTTTCTGCGTTTTGAGATTCCAGTTCACGATCATGACTATTAAAAGGCTGTTTAGAATGGATAATAGATTGTATAAGCTCGATTTATATAAATTGAAATAAAATTTTTTCACATATTTATCTCGTAAACCGTAAAAGTTACCTCATAAATTATAAAAATTACATCATATTCTGTAAATTATGATTGAAAAGTACTTATAGAGCTTCCAATCGCTATTCCAAACAGCCCCTAAATAGGTTGAGGGCCACTTTTTCCAAGTGTAAGTTTTTTATTCTTGGAGGGAAAGTTAACAAAATGTAGCAATTTTATCCTCACTTTATAAAATATGAAGTTTGATTATTATTTTTTATTTGAACTGACACATGGCATGATGATGTGGCACTCAATTTCCAATTCATCGTCACTCTCATCGTTGGTCATTTTGGCACACTCTGCTAATAGTTTATCAATATACAATTAATAAATATTCTCTTCCTCTCCAGCAAACTTTGTGGCACCTTCGTCTACTTCTCTCTCGCTTGCCATATTCATTTCCATAAAAAGGGACTTACAAGTTATAGCATACATATACATGGGTGATTAATTAACTAACCTTGAGTGCCTTATGGAAAGCAGAGCCAGAGAGATTAATGGCGAGGGACTTCATTCCACGATTGAGGTCGGTGTACAAGTTTTCAAACATGACGAGGTCGATGGAGTTGACGTTGGAGCTGACGAAGATGTTGGTGATGACAGTGAAAGCAAACTTCATCAATTCGCACAACAGCTCAATTGGCGTATTTATGCCACTCCATTCATCCAAAAACTGAACGGCAATAAGCTCGATGAGAGACAGGGCATCGTGGCCGATGATGGGAGCAGTGGTGAGGCGGCCCATGCACTTGTAGTCAACTCTAGAGATTCTCTTTTAAGAGGTGCTTGATTGCTTTATCGAAATTGACAACCCATGAACTAAAAATCATATTTGTCCACCGTCACAATTTGGATATACTTTTCCGATGTGTTCTCCTTCATGATCATTGGGTTCATTGGCGCAATCTTACCTAAAGGCGCAGTTATGATTTTTTTAAAGAAAAGGAATAAGTGGGTTGTGTAGTCTTCCGAAATTACCAAAGATTAGATAGGGGTAAGGGGTGAAGATGGTGAGGTGGTGAGTTGGAGATTGATAGTCATAGCGCCATGGAAGTGTTCATAAAAAATAGGGTTAAAGGATAAAAATGTCTATGAAATTTTTTTCAAATGGGTTTTCAGCACCATAAACTTTCAATAGGTGCAAAAATGCTCATAAACTTTTTCAAATAGGACAAAAATGTCACTACCATTAATTTAGGCAAACTAGCGTTACTTTTAGGTTTAGTGGGTCCCACACAATTATCCAGGTGTTGTTTGATACCAACTCATCCGTATATTGTCCAGCCACAATGCACCAACTTGTTAATTTTATCCCATCTGTCATACTCTTTCTTACTGTTTTAAATGATTTTTTTTTAAAAAAAAACTCCTTTATCTCTCCTTCCACCCTCGCCCTCTCAACTTTCGTCTTCCACTATCTTCCTCCGTCTACAGTAAATATTTCTCTATCATTCATAACATCACCCCCTTCACTTGGTCCCAAAACCACTTTCAGTCTCTTTTGACCACTCAAGAATCAACAAAATAAAATTATCTCAACAAAGAAAAGTTCAAAGAAAAATCAGACTAGCGGATGATATTCCTTCTTGCTTCGTCCACTTCGTTCTACCCCTAGTTTTTGTATCCTTCTCACTATCGAATTTTGTTGGAAAAGAAGGAACTAGAGTCGCCAACTTCTTCTCTTCTCTAGCGTGTCACCTCTAGTCTAGCAATAAAGAAGATGAACAGTGCTTTGAAGTCCTCTCTCTAGTTCACGAGCTTTCCCTCTTTGATTTTCTCACCGCCCACCACTTTCTTTTCAGTAACAAGGACGATGAACAATGAATAAAAATTTCCGCCACCTCCTCTAGTTCACTATGAGAAGACGATGCTCTCTGCTCTGCTCTCTCTTCAATTGTTGAAAAAGCTCAAAGAAGGAGGATGATGAGGTCGGCTCTTGATCCTCCTCACTATGATTACTATGATGGACAGTGGATGAGCAAGTGGTGGTAGGTAAGGGGAGTGATGAGATCGCCGGCGATGAGAGAGCATTAAGGAGCTCGGGACTATTGAAGGAGAGGGGGGAAGGATTGACGGAGATGACTGAGGGCGAGTTGTGTTGAGAAGTAGAAAAATTAGTAGGACCCACGGAAAAAAAAAAAGTAACAGACGTTTAGTATATTCAACGATAATGGCATTTTTAACCTATTTGGAGAAGTTTATAGGCATTTTTGCATCCAATGAAAGTTTATGGTGTTGGATGAACATCTGAAAAAAGTTCATGGGTATTTTTGCCCCTTAACTCTAAAAAATAACAGTCAAATAAACTTACACATTATATAAAGTCAAGGCGAAATTTCTACATTTTGTTAACTTCTGAGACAATATTACTTCAAAAAAATATTTCCAAGGTAAAAATGACTCTAAATTCTTATTAAATTTAAACAAGTTTTTATATATTGTCGTTAAACGGGTTAAGCCCGCTGCTGATCCGCTTAGAGGTGGCAGCCCAACCGTTTTCCCGACTCTGACTAATTATTGTTGAACTCTTTTTTTTGCACTCTTTTTATAAATAATAAATAATGGAAATCTTGATTACGAAGGGCTTAAATTTTTTTTTTTTTTTGCCAAAGGCTTAAAATTTGTTAAAAACACTCGTTTGGTTCTTAATATAAGACATATTTACCTAGTTTTATTAGATTAAAAAAGTTAGTTAATATAACATATATCTTTATACTATGTTTGGAATAGCTTTTCATAAGCTTATAAGTGATTTTTCACGTAAGTGGAGAAAAAACTCATCTCACATACTTACCCCGTATACCGTTTATCATGATTGAAAAGCTGCTTTTGAAGGTTTCAATTGCTATTTCAAACATCAATAGAGGTAAATTAAGAAAAGATTGAAAAATATGAAAATTTTATCTTATATTTAAAATCAAGATCAACTCCTAAAATATATTATATATGAAGGACCGAAGGGAGTAATAAATAGATAAAAAAAAATTTGTTTCTTTTAGGGGCTATTTGGTACTGTGGAGGAAAGGGAAAGTGAGCTGGGGAAAATTTGTTGGTTTCAAATTTTAAAATTTTTGGGAAGTTGGGTTAAAAGTTTTAGAATAATTTTTTTCACTCTTTTATCCTACATTTTTTCTTTATTAAAATTTATAACCTTACTTTTTTAATTTTCCCTCCCCTCCCCTCCAAATCCCTCATACCAAACATGCCTTAAATAAAGCCTTACATATAGAGATGGGTGCGAAAGAGGGAATGACTGGTCAACTATTGACAAACACCATAAACTTTGAAATTTGGATGCAAAATTATATGTGAAGTTTACTTAAGACCAATGAAGAAGAGGACTATATATAACATCTTGATTTTCAAACTGCATTGCTTTTCATAGTTGAGACTATTATTAATTTCTTTTGGTAAGTTTAGGCTTTCTCTTATTAGAGATAATGTTGTTCGAGATATTGTTAGACATTAAATGTAAGCACCTCTCCCAATAGATATTCGAATTTCCTAATATCTTCCACTAGACCAAACTCTACTGGTGACTAAAATTAAATTGAATTAGCATAAAAGGTTTTTGTTGTTTGGGGCTAAGATATCTTATGATACTTGGGAATGTTGAATTTTATTTTTAGGTAAATATAACTTTTGGTCCATAAAGTTTGGCTCGATTTTAATTTTGGTCTCTCAAGTTTAAAATCAGTGGTTTTGGCCCCTCAAGTTTACTCCATTTATCACAGTTAGTCCCTTAAGTTTGAAATCAATGGTTTTGGTCCCTCAAATTTCTTTCGTTTATAACTGTTGGTCCCTCAAGTTTGAAAATGACTTGGTGGCGCCTTTATCGACTTTAATTCGTCTGACATGGTGCTAACACCGTTAAAATAACTTATGTGTCATGCCTTTTAGGACGGCTGATATGAAAAATATACTATAATATATTATATTGTGCTGCAAAAAAAAGGAAAAAAAGGGCATCAAAACGAAACACACGAGCCTAAAAGTCATGACACATAATTTGTTACTGGCTCGTGCGTTTTGTTTTGATGCCCTTTTTTCCTTTTTTTTTCTAACATAATATAATATATTATAGTATATTTGTCATATCATCTATCCTAAAAAGCATCACACATAAAGTTATGTTAACAGTGTTAGCGCCATATTGAAAGAATTAACGCCGTTAAAGGCGCCAACAAGTGAGGTAATTAAATCCAGACCGATTATTGAACCGGTTAGGGTACTGGGTCAAGGGTCAGTGAGTTAAACTGTAGCTAAACTGGGACCAAACTGGTCAAAAAGTGAAGATTTAAGAGTTATTAATATGAAATTATAAAGAAAATAAAAAAAATCAATTTTAAAAAAATATGAATAGGGTTGATTCCTAGATTGAACAGGTTTACCAGTTTTCGGGCTGAACCGATCTGTCCAATATGGGTTTCATAACCTGGCCATCAAGTCTTTTTTAAACTTGAGGGACCAACGGTTATAAACGGAGGAAACTTAAAGGACCAAAACCACCGATTTCAAACTTGAGGGACTGATTGTGATAAACGGAGTAAACTTTAGGGATCAAAACCACCGATTTCAAACTTAAGGGACCAAAAGTTATATTTATCCTTTATTTTTTTATGCAATTTTAATTTTCTAATACTGTGAATGAAATGGTGAAGTGTTTTTTTTATACTGAAATTTTAGAAAATGGGTCGAGTTCACCCACAATCCAACTCATGATCCTCTAGGGCTTGTCCCTATGGGCGTGGGAGGACAACAAGCATGACCTTTTTTTCTGACCCATAAGTAAGAATCATCTCAACTTCACTTATGCCCCGTTTGGTATCATGGAAGAGTTTTTAATGGAAGTTGAAGTGAAATTGAAAACGGAAGTGGAAGTGGAAGTGGAAGTGGAAGTGAGGATAAAAGTGTGTTTGGTAAAAACATGAAAGTATGACATAGTTTTTAATTTATATGTTTTTTTTAAATGTAAAATGACCAAACTACCCTTATATAAAAAAAACTCCAAACTCCACCTCCAACAACTTTAAAACCCAAAGCAACCGGCGGCCACCATGAAAACCACCGGCAGCCACCATCACCAATCAAATTTCACAACAAAAGAAATAAATTGAACCCCCCACAAGTTAAAAATCAAGCCATAATTCGTTAATTGTGGATTAGAGGCTATTGAACCAGAAATCGAAGACAAAATCTACTCCAGAAATCGAAGGAAGAGGGAATGACGGTTGCAAGTTAAAGAGGGAGGAAGCGGCGGAGGTTGAAGAAAGATATGGGGGTGACGGAGGGCGGCAGCGACGTAGGTTGAAATCGCACGCATTGATGCTTTACTCCCTCGTCGTGACACAATTCAACGACAGCGGAGGTTCGAAGCGCGATAAAGATCTTCGGCTTCTCCTCAGTCAACGACAGCGGAGGTTCAATCTATGTCACATCGTCCTCCTTTGTTCGATGTGACACAATTCAACGATAGTGGAGGTTTTATGCACGCGAGCATCTCTCCTCGGTCACATTGACGAGCTTCGCGAGTTAGGCCATTGCCTTCAAGATAGCTATGGCATCCGGCAAAAGGAGATCGATGATTGAGGTTGAAGAAGGAGGACGAAACTGGTGCCGGTGATTGTGACGGTGATGGATGTTGAAGATGGTGACCATGAAACCGTGAGTGAGTTAATGGGTAAAATAGTCATTGAGTTATTTTTTCAAGGAGGAAGTGGCGTGGGAAATGAGTTCCATGGGTATTAGGTAGGAAGTGAGTTCCACCATTTTTGGTGGAATTGGGTTCCATAGGGAAGTGAGATTTGTTGTACCAAACACACTTATTTTTCAATTCCATCTCCACTTCCATTTCTCTTATCCCAATTCCATGTTACCAAATATGGCATTAGTTGTGGAGATGTCTCCCCCACACGCTGTTGTCAAGTTATTTGACTAAATATATTATGGGCTTGTGGTTGAATTAGAATGTTGTGGGTTCAAGGTGCCCAACCCATTTGTTTAACAGTTAACTGGGTAATGGATCTCAAAGGGGTTTATTTAATGTTCTGAACCAGCCCAAATGACAGGACCTCATCCTAGCAGTCACTTTTCTACCATGTCAATGTTGTTTGAAAATATTGTATAGGTAAGTTGGTTTTTTTATTTTTTCAGACATGGTGAACCGTGGAATTACTGCGCTTAATCTTTCTCCCATTATTAACTTTCAATTTCAACTGTTTAGTTAAACTCTTCTATAACAGTTGCAAATTAAAATTATTGAAAAGGGAATTTAGACAAATAGTATTGTCTTGAAGTTATTAGTGCAATTATAAAGAATCTATAGTACTTGTATAGAGCACATCGATCCAAAGTACTTCCACCTTGTATTGTTGCTATATGATAATAACATCTCCTATCTTATTAAACGTGGTTGACTATATGAATCACACGACAATCATTATTTTTTGTCAATAACTAAATTTTTAAATAGATTATTAATTAGATGATCCTGTTTAATGAATTAATTGAACGTTATCGTTAGTATTTCTCAACTCCTTCTCACACGATTATATACTTTCTGGTCCACCCTCCTTCCTGTCATTTCCAATAACCTTATTTTTGCACATATTCAAACTATCTTAAAACGGTTTTTAACCTTCATTTCCTATGCTTAAACAATATCTCGACTGTTCATTGTGTTACATGAAAAACATTGAGAAATAAGTTACCCTTTTAGATTTGTGGGTGTACTATGAATTCATATTTTATTATTTTATATTGATGATTAATATTTATATAAATATTTATAGGAGAAATCTCAATAGTCAACATAGATAGGCTTGTCGATGACAACTCTATGATTTGTCAATATAATGACATACATGTACCAATGAGAGCTGTTTTAGTTAACATAGATGAGCTTGTCAATGGTACTCGATGACTTGTCAATATAGTCACATACACTTGTCAATTGGAGCTGTTTTAGTTAACATATATGAGTTTTTTAATAGCTACTCTATAACTTGTCAATATAATCGCATATACTTATCATTAAGGTAAGTTCACAGTAAGTCTATAGGAACTTTTTTTTATAGAAGAATCTGCATTGGGACATTTTTTATATTTTTTTCTGATCTTTGGGGCATGAGTGAGATTTTCCCAATATTCAGTATCTTGCTGTTAAAAAAAAAACAGAAAATACTTTTTGGTTTCAACTCATCTCTGTTAGCATAGATGAGCATGTGATCTTGATCATTCAAAAACAAAGATTATATTTGAATGGTCATATTTAAAATTTGTTTATATCGCCACAGTTGCTTTCAGAAATTAATAATAGGGAAGATTTTATTTTATGCTATATAATTGATTATTTTGTATGGAAGATTTTTTTCCCAGACAATTATATAATATGTTTGATGATTCTACAGCTGGCACGGTGCAAGAACCACAAATGATGTCCATAAAAAAATGAAGAATAAAATAAGAGTATATATAGATATGTATCAGAACAAGTGAACAAACTAATCTTGATTAGGTTTTTAAGCAAATAAAATAATGATGATGAAATTTCTCTCCAAATCACCGGCTTTCACGACATCGCGTGCTTTTAAGTGTCCTCTTCAAAGCATTTGAAAATCGAAGTTCACCACAAAAAATGAAATAAAAATAAATAAAAATCTAGCAACAGCTGGAAATGATGTTTTTTGCTATAATCCAATTCAATCCAATTTGTTGCTTTTCCTATACCCACCCAGAAACAGCTGTTGCCTTCTCTATGTAACTTCGCTACCTGCTTCATTACTTCTTCAACCCCATATTCCAAAAATTTATAAACACTTTAAAAAAATTGCGGCTTTAATTAAATATTAAACATTCCGTTGGAATTTTTCTCTGCTTGGGAAGATTGAAAGATTCAAATAGATGCTTTTTTTATTTTTCACCTAGACACATGGCCCACTAAAGAGAACATTAGGTTTCGAATTTAAACAATAAATTTATAAGATTTTATTTTATTAATAAATATGTATTAATATTATATAATTAAATAATTAAAATATAAAAAATGTCAATATTTAATTTAAATATATTTTAAATTCAAATGACTGAAATTAAATATATCAACATTCATAATTTATCATATTAAACAAAAAAAAATTATAAAATTGAAATATAAACCACCGAATATGATCAAATTGAAAAAAATAGTATGAGTTTAAGAGTAAGTTTAAATAATTTTATAAGTTAAAAATATAAAAATGGTAAACCCAATATATGAATTCGCGAGTTTGATCGAGTTTATAATTATCATGAGTTTAAGAGACAACTAACAATGATCTCCTGTCCTCAACATATAATCTATTTTATTAAAGGAGGTGAACTATAAAGTGAATTTGATGCCAAGGATTGGAGGGACTAAGGGAGTATAATTGCACTAATATCTTAAATGGGGCAAGTGTGAGAATTAAGCCATAATGAATTGAATCCGAAGCCTGATGGTTGAGCCGCTGAGGAGATTTGAGTATGTCATTGGTAATGAATTAAGCCATAATAGAATTTTAAATGTTTAAACCTCAAATGTCTGTTTTTATATATTTCCCGTTTGTTCCCATACTAGATGAAAAATAATTTATTCAATTCCATTCCAACAACTTGGGATCATAGAGCGGAATTATCATCCTTAAATGATGCCTAAATAAAATGTAAATATTACTGTTATTGATAAAAAAAAGGTAAAGGAGCAAAAATACCCATGATGATTTGCAAAAAGAGTATCCAGCACCATGAAAAAAATTTTGGTTCAAAAATGCCTATGTACATTATAAAAGGGTTAAAAAATGCCTATGTACATTGCAAAAGGGTTTAAAAATACCACCACCGTTAAATCATCTAACTCCGTTAATTATTTTTCATAGGCAATAGAGCAAAAATACCCATGATCATTTGCAAAAGGAGCAACAGGCACCATGAAAATTTTTTTTGTTTAAAAATACCTATGTACATTACTGTCCATCCGGCTTGGGATAATGATATATCCTAAAATTCCAAATTGATGATTCCATTGAGTTATTGCTCATTCAAAATTTGTTCTAAACTCATCTTGTTATTTATCTCAACTTAAAATTGCTAATTGATCAAAATGTCCCTGAGGACCCGGTATAAGCCCCTTTGTACCCGGTTTATCTGTACTTTACCAAAAATTGTGACCTGACCTCATACTACACAATTTCATATGTAGAATCCAATTTTAACCTCAAATTTATCAAAATCATCATCAAGTTACAAAAATACCCTTGACAGTCACTATGTTAGGGTTTTAGGAATAAAATTGTACTTGATTTTGGTGTTTTTGATGATTCCATTGAGTTGAGAATGAAAAATTGTGTAGAGAATATGTGAATTATGAAGTGTGAAGGCTTTAAGGAATGAAATAACAATTTTACCCCTAAAACCTTAACATAATGACTACTAGGGGTATTTTTATAATTTGAGCATGATTTTGACAAATCTAAAGTCAAAATTGAATTCTATATGCGAAATTGTGTATGACTAGCACAGGTCACAATTTTTGGTAAAGCACAGTTAAACCGGGTACAAAGGGGCTTAGACTGGGTCCTCAGGTGCATTTTGGTTAATTAGTAATTTTAAGTTGAGATAACTAACAAAATGAGTTTAGAACAAATTTTGAATGAGTAATAACTCAATGGAATCATCAATTTGGAATTTTAGGATATATCAGTATCTCGAGTCGGATGGACAGTAATGTACATAGGTATTTTTAAATAAAAAAAATTTCATGGTGCTTGTTACTCTTTTTGCATATGATCATGGGCATTTTTGCTCAATTGCCTATGAAAATTAATTAACGGCGTTAGAGGATTTAATGGTGGTGGTATTTTTAAACCCTTTTATAATGTACTTAGGCATTTTTAAACCAAATTTTTTTTTCATGATGTTGGATGTTCTTTTTACAAATCATCATAAATATTTTTACTCATTTATTCTAAAAAAAAAGGGAAATAGGAGGTGGGAACAGAAACCAAGTATTGCTCCCCCTAGTGAGCGACTTTGATGGGGTCCAAAATAGAGAAAGAAACATCGTTTTTAGAAAGGAAAACCTTTAAAAAGCACCTTCCCCGACAAATCGATTTAATAACAAATACTTCAATAATTCTGTATATTGTTTAGAATAATGATTAGAATTTTTAAAAATAGTTTTTTAATCATAATTTATAATATATGAAGTAAGTATGTGAGGAGAGTTTTGTCTCAACTTATATAAAAAACACTTATAAACTAATGAAAAACTATTTCATATATGGCATTAGTTTATAGTGTAAATTTATATTGTAAGTTATATCTTACATTTAAAATTGAAGAGATGAGAAATAAGAAAAATGGTTGAAAAACATCCCATTGAAATATTTATTATTTAAAGATATCTAACTCATATATTCCTAAATAATAATTATTTCAATCAGCGTGTGGGATATATCTGTAACTATGCGTAAAACTACATATGTTTTTCATTTTGGATATAATTGAAAATAGATTATACAGCATTGAAAATACGACGCGCACAGCTGAAAATGGATTTTACGTTGTTAGTTGAAGTGATAAAGAGCTTTATCTATAAATAAAAATATAAATTTAAATTTTAAAAAATATATTTATTGAAAGATGTGAGAACCTTTTACTTTATAAGCTTCAAAAGAAAACCATTGATCTGATAAAAAAAATTTATCTTCCAAAAAAATTACACCTTTAAACAAATTTCATATAAGGTAATAGTAAATATTTTAATTTAATGGGGGGGGGGGGTAAAGCAAGTTTCCTCCCAAGAATAAAAATGAGTTAGCTTTTCACAAATAAAATAAAATAAAAATGAGTTAGATAATTTCCTCGAGAATGCCGAAGCCGGTTTTTCGAATGTCTGTGGTCAACCACGGGGTTGAGTTGAATCGCGGTTCGCGCCGCCTACGCGCTTTGTTGATTGGATAATTAAAAAAGGTCCACTTGTGCAATGGCTGCCCAGCACATGCTGGATTCACTGGTGCAAGTAATGGTGCCTCCTCCGACTTTGTCAGGCATATGTGTACTCATTATTTAATGTTTTATAATTTAGGGTCTAAATATCTAACTATTGTCATTATTCTCATTATTTGGTAGATACCAACTTAATGCATAGGAGATAAAATTTTAAGTCATTGCTGCATATTTTTATTTTTAATTTTTCAAAAAAATAAATATTTGTGAGCAAATTAACTTGTTGAAAAATTTATTTGTACCAACTCAAATTTTTTAAATAATATCTTGTGATTCAAAATTGGAAAAGTTACAAAACATTTGATGGATATGTGAACTTTTGATTAATAACTTATTCAGTTTGATCCAGATTATATGGTAGCAGAAATATTGGATGATTTGGATTTTAATTTAATTCTTTCAAATAATAAAATATTTAATATTGAATACATTATCAACATAATTGGTAATTATCTTGAAGAAATCTTGAGTGGTGTAAATGAGTGATTCTCCTTGCCTTTTTTGAGTGAGAGTTTGATATTTTAGGTGAAAGACTTCTTTTGAAATTATTAAGTTATTGATGATGTTTTTAAAATTACTAATAATCTATGTCTTAAAATGAAAAAAATATTTTTTTAATATACATTCTCAAATGTTAAAGGTTTTTTAAAAATAAAAATAAATGATGATTTAAAAATAAAAAATATTTTTTAATTTTATAAATCAGGTGTGAATTGAAATCTGAAATTCAAAAAATTTTAGTTGTGTCATGCAGACACGTTCCCAAGTCGCCATCTCAGTCACATTAAGAAAAGGGGCTTAAAAAAAACTAGGGAAAATTGCATCAAAGTCACAGGTAAAAAAAAATAAATACAATCCAAAGATTTCTTAAAATCTCTAATTTATAATTAAATCCTATAAGATATTTGGGTAATATATTTCAATTATAAAAAGACCAAAATAACCTTATTGCAACTCCGAATCTCTCATGTTAGATACCCTCAAAAACTCCAACCTCATTCACTCCATTCACCCCCAAACCTAATGCCTCCTTGTCAAACCCACCTCCCTCCTATTCAACACCTGCGTCGCTTCCGATAAGATCCACGACGGCATCCTCCTCAACAACACCCTCCCCTTCAACATCACCAGCCACATCCTTCCTCTCCCTTTCCCTCCAAATTCCTCATAACAAACCGACCTTAAGGGATTTCAATAAGGAAAGTGAGACATGGATGGAGGAATTCAACTTATTCCTTTGCAACATCAGCAAATTAAGCCTTTTAAGGTTGTCGATTTTGAAAGGTATTGGATCGAACAAAAGGTTGTTGCTGAAATCAATCTTGATTAGATTGATAGCTCAAGAGATGGTTGGAGGTATAACACCTAAAGTCCTGTTCTTTCGTATGAATAGTTTTGACCAATTTCTAGGATTTCCAACAGTCTCAAAAATTGGACTACTTATAAAACAAGCCAATAAAACAAGCTAATATATTAATTTTACTACCCTTCATACTCATACCTTTGCTGACTCCTCTCTAAGAACCTTAAAAATTGCTAAATTAACATATGATTCTAATTTACTAATTCTTGATATTTTTACCCCTTAAACAGAGTCTACTACTTAAAATAAAGTACAATCAAAATTCCTTGAAATTGATGATAGTAGTGAAGAAGATGAAAACGATAGTTTTCATAATCATGTTGCTTAGAGTGTTTAGCTTTTTGCCTTCTTATACTTTGTATGAGACTATGAATTACTTGTACACAGTATTTTTTTATCTTCGATTATGAATTAATAACTGTATTTATTTTATTGCATGATACGTGTAGACGTATAGTTAAATTTTGTGAAAATGACTTCTGGCCCTGACCCTGTGGGCCGGGCTTTGAAATTTTTTTTTTCTTTCCCCGAACCCTGTAAGATCGGTCCTGATTCCCAGCTCTACTCAAAACCTCAATATCGTCCCACACCTACATCATCTTTATGTAATCAATGAGGTTATTTTGGTCTTTTTATAATTAGAATATATTATCTAAATATCTCACAAAATTTTATTGTAAATTAGAGATTTTTAAAAAAGATTTGATCGTATTTTCTTTTATTTAGGAATTAAATATAATTTTCTCAAAAAACTATTTCCTTAAAAGACTAAAAAATTATTGACCAGTTGCCATAATCCAAACCATTTGTAATAAATTTTGTGCGAGCGGACAATTTCAGCATCAAGGTTTTATAGTTCCTTAGCCTAAATCTCTAATTAGTTCATTCTTCTGCAACAAAATTGAGTATGGATTACTTGGAAGGAGGTGTTTCGAGAATGATGATGATCCATAACTAAAGATCATGATGCTTGATCCTGAAACTTCTCGTTTCTAACTCGCTGTTCCCTTCTCTGATTCTTCACGCAGCTTACCCTCTGCTCCTCTGTTTGAGCTTTTTCCTGTACAGGGTCTGTGTTACGTAGGCGATACAAATACTGTTTTACCCGCTTAGTTTAAACTGAAGGTCTTGTATATCAATTTATTGGGAATCTAAGCATCATTCCGGAGGACTCTGCTTGAAATATCTCTGTGATCACCAGGACATCGGGAGTGAGTTTGATTGTTAAATTTATTGACAGGAATTCACATGCAATGATAAAAAAAAAGATTTCATGCTGATTTGAGCTTTTAACTTAAACTCAGTGATTTTGCGGCAGTCGTTTAATTTGTTGTGATTTGTTTGATAGCAATAGTTTAGCTGTTTTCTATGTTGTATGGTGTTGGTAAATTCATGATCGGGGTTGATTGGGCTGGAAGAGGAGTAGAATTTCGTTTACCGAGGTGACGGTTTTGTTTTTTTTTTCCCATTTTGGATGGTTGAATGGTTGAAGAAGTTTCATTTGGGACTGAGAGTCAGACAAAAACTGCTCCAACGACATTGGGGATTGTTTGTCGATCTAGAAAATTGAATTTTGGATTCATTGGGATTTCCTGAAGTTCTGGTGGCTCTTACTTAAGATCTTCAGGATTGAATACATTCCTGTTCAATTTCTAGGTCTTGACTGGGGTTAAATGGGGTAAAAGGAATATGCGGTAGTAAATGGGCTTGTCATAATGAACAGAGAATCTGGATTATTTGTCAATGGATGCTACAGAGAAGACTTTCTCTGAGCTTGTCAGTATCATAAAGTCCTGGAATCCCTGGAAACCTGAGCCAGATATCGTGTCAAAGGTTTTTTGGATGCCTGATCAGAGTTGCAGGGTATGCTATCAGTGTGACTTACAGTTCAACTTAATTAATCGAAGACATCATTGTCGTCTTTGTGGACGTATTTTCTGTGCCAAATGTACAACAAATTCAGTTCCAGCTCCATCTAGCTGCCAAGGGAATCCTCGGGAGGAGCGTGAAAAGGTTCGTGTTTGCGATTATTGTTACGAGCAATGGGAGCTGGGCACAATTGCTTCTGAGAAAGAGATTCAGTCTCCCAATCAGGATCAAAGTGCTTCACTGTCAGCTTCAAGCTCAATTAGCATCAATTCGTTTGGAACTGCTAATAATAGTACAACCACTTTTTGCTCCATTCCTTATTCCATTGATCCTTATCAACAAACACATCAGAGTTCTGATCTGAACCTGCACCAATCATCCATGACAGGTGAAGGTATTGATAAGGAATGTGTATCAGCACTAAGAAGGTACAATGACCAAGAAGCAGACTTAGGGAATGCGTCACATAAGCAATATGGATTCTCAATGTTAAGGTATATTAATGTTTCTTAGGTTCATGGAAAGAGATGATTTTCATGTGATCACTTATCTTCATCTTTCTTTACACAGACATACTTCATGTCATTTGTGTTTGCATATATAATTGATCATCTTTCCTCCTATCTAAGAAAAACTCAAAGACAGTATTATAACTGTATATATATAATAATTACATATTAATGAAATTAAGTTGGATTGGCTGGCAACATAAGGATATATTTGTGACATTGGGTTAGACTCATCAAGAGAGAAAGAATCTGAAGATGTTCATGGTGGTCTTTGATAGATTTCTCTGTAATATATCTATTACTTGCATTCCTCGTCAACATGCTGCTTTGTATTTAACAAGTATTTATTCCATGGGTTGTGCCTCTTTGGAAAAAGAGGAAAGCATGCTTTAATTTATTTAGATTTTCATGGATTATTTGATTTTAACTTGCCTCAGGACTGATGATGATGAGGAGGAAGAGTACAGTGTTTGCAAGCCAGATTCTGAAATGGGGCATTATCCTCATTTGGATGGCTACTATGATCAAGTTAAATTAAATGGAATAAGCAACATGGATGGCTCACAAAACCTGCATTCTGATGGAGACAACTGCAACAATTCAAGACACCAAAGTTTTGATGCACAGGCTTTGGAAGAATACCCAGCCATTGGAAAACATAAAGATGAACATGATATTGGTTATGAAAGTGAAGCACCTTCATCTTTTTACGTTTCAGACATTAATGTTGAACCTGTAGATGAAAATAATGGACTTCTCTGGCTCCCTCCAGAGCCAGAAGTCGAAGAAGATGATCGAGAAGCTAGTTTATTCGATGATGATGATGATGGTGATGTGAATGCCGCAGGAGAGTGGGGGTACTCACGTTCTTCAAGTAGTTTTGGAGGTGGGGAGTCTCACCATAGGGATAGGTTAAGTGAAGAGCACAAGAACGCCCTGAAGAATGTAGTTGGTGGGCATTTCAGGGCTTTGATAGCTCAGCTGCTACAGGTTGAGAACCTACCTGTTGAAGACAATGACAAAAATAATTGGTTGGAGATTGTTACATCTCTGTCTTGGGATGCTGCTTCTCTACTTAAACCAGATATGAGCCGAAGTGGAGGAATGGATCCTGGTGGATATGTGAAGGTGAAATGCATAGCAAGTGGGAGTCGCCGGGAAAGGTAAATGCTACAGTTTATATGATTTTTCATGTTTAATGCCATTTAGTGATGTTTCATGTACTACTAAATCAATTCATAATTTGGATGTCATCTGGTAGTGGGTTTCAAGAATCAAAAGACGGAAACCATCCCAAGATCACATGCATATAAACAGGCAGGCACTCAAACTGTGTCTTGGTGTGCAAAAAACCTTACATAAATCAGTTAAACTAAAATATTATGGAGAAACATTGTTCTTCATTCACAGATTTCTTGTTTCTTGTGTGCTTTATTTGTAAGTGTGGTTGTAGTTTGGGTTGATTATAACTCTCCCCTGCTGCTTTTTTGGCCTTTTATTCATGAATGTTTATACCTTTTGAGGGGAAAAATGAATCATGGGAGACAGTCATAACTTGCGGAATAATAGTCGGGAATCTTGATCAGGTATTAAGAAACTACAATTGAAAAATCAGATGACTCAGATTTTATGATCTGTATAGTCTGTGGCTGGATATTGATTTGGCATGGCAAAAGACACGGAGGAAGTGTGATGAAGTCAAACAGAAACTGATCTATTGAACCTGAAAGCCACTAAGTTTTCACTGTTGTGCTGTATCGTTTATCATTCTCTTTCTTTATCCAGTAATGTGGGATTAATAACAACTGCCATGTACATGGTGATGAAGATATTTCTTTTTGTTGTTGCTGAATCCTCACAAAATGCTAACTTGAAATTTTATTTTATCTCTTCTCATTTCAAGGCCTGTTTGCTTAAGCTTAAAAAAGTCATTTTCGTTAAACTAAACATGAAACAATCATCACTTGATTAATTTGAAAAAATGTGTTCTCACCTTATTTTGATAAGCTAATTGGATTAGCTTTTTGCCTCCATTTAAAGAAAGCAGTTTTTCACTTTGTGAAACAAAACTCTTTTCACATATTTATCTCGTACAGTGCAAAATCACTCAAAATAAGTGAAACCAAACTTCCCCGATGATTTAAGCTAAACAACCATCACTCTTTTAAATAATTTGAAAATCATAAACAAACATGCCCTTAATGTTGATCACTAGCTCTTACCGAAGTTATATTATAACTTGTAGTAGATTATTAGACTGTACCATGGCTCAAAAGGAACTTTCAATTGTTTCTGCCTCATCTCTTTTACCATATTGGTTGGATTTTATAATCTTCCAGTGTTGTGGTCAAAGGAGTTGTTTGTAAGAAGAATGTGGCTCATCGGCGTATGACATCCAAAGTGGACAAACCTCGCTTACTGATCCTTGGAGGAGCTCTTGAGTACCAGCGTGTTACCAACCTTTTATCCAGTGTAGATACGCTGTTGCAGCAGGTTGTGATAGTTCACCATTTTGTTATAGTTTGCCACCTGGTTGGCAGTGTGCAGACTGATGTACACAACTTTACTCAGATTTGAGTTTACGTTTATGGGTTTTCCTCCATGTTATCTAGGAAATGGACCATCTCAAGATGGCAGTGGCAAAAATAGCTACACACAATCCTGATGTCCTTTTGGTAGAGAAATCAGTTTCTCGATATGCACAAGAATATCTTCTTGGGAGAAACATATCTCTGGTTCTCAATGTCAAGAGGCCACTTTTGGAGCACATAGCACGCTGTGCAGGTGCTCAAATAGTGCCTTCAATTGATCATCTCTCTTCACCAAAGTTGGGCCACTGTGAGAAGTTTTATGTTGAAAAGTTTCTTGAAGACCGTGGTAGTGCTAATCAGGACAGGAAGAAAACTGTCAAGACACTTATGTTTTTTGATGGCTGTCCAAAACCATTGGGTTGCACGGTAAGTCCTCTATATGGATGATTGCTATAATATATCACAAACAAGTAAAAGAATTTGTGGGATACTAAATCCATGATTCATTATCAATATAGATATAGCTGCCGTGCTGTTTGTTTTCTTGAGTAATTTATATAATAAAATATCATCTTATCTGATTAGCTATTGTTTAGATGTCATTTCTTATAGCCCAGCAGTAGTCTGAATTCTTGTAATGTTCACAAAAATCATTAATTTCTGCTCTGGCAGATTTTACTTAGAGGAGCTGATAAAGAAGAATTGAAGAAGGTAAAGCATGTGGTTCAGTATGGATTTTTTGCTGCTTACCATTTGGCTCTGGAAACATCTTTTCTTGCTGATGAAGGAGCCTCCCTGCCAGAACTTCCATTGAAAAGTCCAATAACTGTGGCACTTCCCAATAGTCCACCAAGCATAGATGGGTCCATCTCAACAGTGCCTGGATTCACCATGTCTAGCAATGAAAAGTCTCAGGAGCCTAACCCTAACACTGAACCACTGAGAGCCCAAAGTGGTACAGTCGCTGATTTAGCCTCATTGGTCTGCAGAACAGAACCCTTTTTGTCTTGTGACCCTTCTCAATCTGAGCAACTTGGTTCAATTATTAGTCACTCAATTGCTTCTTACTCTTCTGCCACTCTTTTAGGAAATACAATTTCAGATTGTTATGACAAAACCCTTCTTCCTTATAAAGAAAGAAAAGTGGATTACAAAATATCTCTAGCGCCTGAAACTTCTGTGATGAGCAACTCCTTTTCAGTCATGGATGATCATACTAATGAAAATGGCTGTATGATTTTGGAGAAACTAAAAAATGGTGTTGCGACAGGCACTCCTCTAAATGGCCACAGTGAAGTCTGCAAGAGCCAACTAGATTCAGAGCTGCTATCTCCAGAAGATGTTCAAAACCATTCCAAGGGGAAAGAATTCATGAATGAAGAGCCAGTACTTATAAAAGAAGAGTTCTCTACATCACTTTCTGACCATCAAAGCATTTTAGTGTCTGTGTCCTCCCGGTGTGTATGGAAGCGTACTGAATGTGAGAAATCCCATCTACTTAGAATAAAATATTATGGCAACTTTGATAAACCCTTGGGTCGTTTTCTGCGGGATCATTTATTTGATCAGGTTGGTTTTTAATCCATGAATAATTGTGAATGTCTTTGTTATTAGATTTAATGAAATCATTCTGAAATGTGGTGAACTGCGTTGTTGTTCAGAGCTATAGATGCAGATCTTGTGAAATGTCTTCAGAAGCACATGTCCAATGTTATACTCATCGTCAGGGAACCCTCACCATATCAGTTAAAAAATTATCTGGAATTCTGCTTCCTGGTGAAAGGGAGGGAAAGATCTGGATGTGGCACCGGTGCTTACGGTGTCCAAGAGTCAATGGTTATCCTCCTGCTACACACAGAATAATAATGTCTGATGCTGCTTGGGGTTTATCATTTGGGAAATTTTTGGAGCTCAGTTTCTCAAACCATGCTGCAGCAACCAGGGTGGCAAGCTGTGGGCATTCTCTACACAGAGATAGTCTTCGTTTTTATGGGTGATTATCATCTTTTTCTTTCTCATATATGAAGTATACCAATATCTGGCCCAAGTCTGAGTTTTTTAAAAATGTGTAAAGCAAGATTAAGTCTGTGTCTTTTGTGAATAACCTATGTTTGAACTGAAAATATCCCTTTTGCTTAATGATTATCCTGATTGAAAGTTTTAATAGATGCAGTCTTTGGTAACCTTTAGAGCTCCATTTAGGTTTGATGCATCTTTGTGAAAACATTTCTTTCTTGTCTTATTATGGCCATTGAAGAGTACAATTTTTTGTAGCCAAGTGTATTTCAAATGGTGAGATTCATTAGTTCATTAACTCATACTTTCTTTTTTCTTTTTGTGCTGTGATTTTTCATGTGCAGGTTTGGGGATATGGTTGCTTGTTTTCGGTATGCATCAATTGACCTTCATTCTGTGTACCTTCCCCCACACCAACTGGTTTTTGACAATGGGATTCAGGAGTGGATTCAGAAAGAAACAGAAGAGGTTTCAATATTAACTGTCTTAGATCTTAAAATTGCTTGTGATAGGCGACCTAATTTCTGGTTGTAACAGGTCATTAACCGGGCAGAGCTTTTATTTTCTGAAGTGCTTAATGCTCTTAGTCAAATTGGAGAAAAAAGATCTAGTTCAGTGCCTGTTAGTAGCGGCCTTAAAACATTGGAATATAGACGCCAAGTTGCTGAACTCGAAGGAATGTTGCAAAAAGAGAAGGCAGAATTCGAGGTGAGGCTTCCAGTTATAAATATGTGAATTCAAAGCTTTGTTCAGGATCTTGTCTTATAGTGAACTTTATTATCACTAGTTTGTGTAAATGATGGAACCCCAGCAAATGCTCCAGAAATTTATATGAAAAACGCCAGAAACTAACAGAATTAAAACAGTAAAAAGAAGTAATAAACTGTTATGGTAAAATACTGTAGCAAAATCACACAACAGATGATTGTTCGAAGCTTTTAAGATGCTAGCAATTTCCCAACAAAACCATCTCAAAAGTCGCCTGTCCTCTGACCCATAGCAGAATTGCCCTACCCATAACTACCTTCTCACAGCCTTATTGCCTACATCATATGCTTAGTCCTTCTAGGTTATCCCTTAACCACTGGTGCCCATGAGCATATAGAGCAAATTGGATCAGATTAATTTCTTTTAAAAATGAGTTGATAGAAATATATTTAACTCCTACAAAAAAGAAGAAAAAAAAAATATATTAAACTTTTGAGAATTATAAGTTGGCACTTTGTCCCATTTTCCATTTGCTTTGAGATTAATTGCACTGTCTTTGCCTTGTGTTTGAAGTGAAAGGGTATAGGAATGGGGCTGATCAAATGGAATTGAAAATGTATTAATTTATACATGATGTCTATATCAAGTTCACCGTCAACATTTCCTTCCCCCAACTTGCTTTCATTTTAACACCTAGAAAGCATATCCTTGGTATCTGTTAATATGTTTCCCCCTGTCATTATTTTCTTTTTATTTCTTTGGTTGCACATGTTAACTGAAACCTCTTATCATTTTGGGATTCTATCTTATTCTGCTGTCCATATTTTTTGCCATCTGCAATTTTATCCCAGCATTTCTAAT
This sequence comes from Albizia julibrissin, assembly GCA_037074505.1. Classification (NCBI taxonomy): domain Eukaryota; kingdom Viridiplantae; phylum Streptophyta; class Magnoliopsida; order Fabales; family Fabaceae; genus Albizia; species Albizia julibrissin. The sequence continues at coordinate 4,480,812 of CM073487.1, read as the reverse complement.
TTACAGATGTTTTATTTAATTGAGTTTTTAATAATTGGAGCAGCATATAAATATCATATACTTGACAGTTTGTATTTATTCTTTTCTTTCTTTCTTTCTTTTTTCATTTTTTGTTCTCATAGGAGGAACTTCAAAAAATTTTGAATCACAAAAAGGAAAAGGACCAACCAGGGATTGACATTCTTGAAATCTATCGGTTAAGGAGACAGTTACTTTTTCAATCTTTTGTGTGGGACCGCCGCCTTGGCCACGCAGCCAAGTTAGTTAATTCCAGCAAGCAAAGTGGCTCAAGCAGCCCAGTTTCAGAGGACAAGGAGAGGCACATTACTGAAAACCATACTAGTGATGCCCTTATGCCAGAGAGAGGCTACAATGGTGATGACTCCTCATTTTTGGGCTCAAAGCCTAATGGTAACCCTGACCTGGGTAGGGGAGTTGACAACAACATTTACCAATCTGATGCATTTCATGAAGAATTTAGCGCAGCCAAAAGTTCTGACTATGAGAAAGAAGGCCAACCTTATCGTTCAATCAGCGATTCCTTGAATGCTCAATCAGACCATTCAGACCTTGGCTTAAGTGTTTTGAGAACCCTCTCTGATGGGCAGCTTATTAACATGCCTAGCCTATCTGATACTCTTGATGCAAAATGGACAGGAGAAAGCCACTTAGGATCTGTCTTACCAAAGGATATTACTTCTGCTATTCCTGATACAACTGCAGCAGATTCTTTGATTACCAGTACAAAGAGAGAAGCATCCAGTCTAGATGATCATTCAGAAAACCACAATGAGTCTAAAAGTATGTGTTCTGCTTCCAAGAGCCTTGATAATGTGGAAGATGCTTTTAGCTGGTTAGCAATTCCCTTTTTAAACCTATACCCTTCACTTGACAAGAACTTTTTAGGCAGTGCACAGAAGTTTGATACTCTAGATGAGCATCCTGTTTATGTGTCGTCATCCTTCTGGAAGCTGGAACTCCAACGTGGGGCAAGGCTACTTTTGCCGATTGGTGTTAATGACACTGTAATTCCGGTATATGATGATGAACCCACAAGTATAATATCCTATGCCTTAATGTCATGGGACTATCATGCCCAATTGAATGATGATGAAAAAAGACCAAAAGACGGGAGTGACCCCAACACATCATCATATTTTTCTGACTTGAGCAAATTCCAAGCATTTCATTCTGCAGATGATTCAACTTTTCAATTTCTGAAAAGTTTGGCATTAACCGATGACATGAAAACATCCACGTCTGGGTCTCGTAATGCATCAGCATTGGATCCTCTGTTAGATACAAAGTCTGTGCATGTCAAAGTTTCCTTTGGAGAAGATGGTCCCCTTGGTAAAGTGAAACATACGGTGGCTTGTTACTATGCCAAGTGGTTTGAAGCCTTAAGAAGGGTTTGTTGTTCTTCAGAGCTAGACTATATAAGGTCTCTGAGTCGGTGCAAGAAATGGGGAGCTCAAGGAGGAAAGAGCAATGTGTTCTTTGCAAAAACTTTGGATGATCGATTTGTCATCAAACAGGTCACAAAAACAGAGCTTGAATCATTTATTAAATTTGCTCCTGAATACTTCAAGTACCTTTCTGAATCAATACACTTGGGAAGCCCAACTTGTCTGGCAAAAATTCTTGGGATATATCAGGTACTTGTCATTAGGGCCTCGAAATTTTGACCTCCCAAGCAATTGTTTTTATAGGCTTAGTCGAATACTTGCAAATCTATGGTTTGAGACAAGACTTAATTGGGCATCAAAAAGGACAAATTAGAATTAGTCTGGTCAACGACACAAAGTGGTTGATGGCCTTCAAACTTTTCTAAGCTTTTTTTTTTTAATAAACAATTACATATCATGTAAGAGCACACACCAATACAGATTACCTATTGCTTTCCGTTTATTATATGCTGCGGATTGGATGAAAATGAATGAATCCTTCATATAGCAGTATGCATCAAAATTGCGATTTATTTAATCAAAGTTTGAAGGCTGCTTTGATTAAGTAAATTCTTAAGATATAGTAGTAGAGTTTTTCCCCCCTCTTTCCATATGTTTTAATGACAATGCCATTTTAAACTTGCATGCAAAGAGTGCAGTTTCCTTGCTAATGACTATATGATATTCTTGCTGGTTGCCTCTGACAGATCTTAACGAACTTAGAGCCAATTACTATTCCTGTACTATCTATTACTTTTTCTTACACTTGTCACTCAGTTTTGTATTCCATGCTTCTGCAACACCCAGTTTTAGTATTATGCAATAGTTATCTCAGAGTTCAGAACCATGTAACTCCAGACCTCCAGTTATGCATCCACGTTTTCTTTTTATCTCTGGGATAACAAATTTTGAAATAAGATTCTAACTTTGTTTCATTATTTCACACAGAATGCTAATATAATGTTTATATTGATGAAGTTGTAATAGCATTAAAATGTTTTCCAAATACAAACAAGGGATTATAGGAAAAGGGAAAGGACAATGCTATAAATCATGTCTTGAAGTTTATTGTCAAATGGATTGGCGCTAGATAATCCTGAATTTTGCCCCGCCAAACTATATATGATCTTGCTAACTTCATCTACCATTTGGGTTTATCTTGTAAAGGTCAAGTCGAAGCATCCTAAAGGAGGGAAAGAATCGATGATGGACATTCTGGTTATGGAGAATCTTCTATTCAGGAGGAATGTGACGCGGCTCTATGATCTCAAAGGATCTGCCAGGTCTCGGTATAATGCAGATTGTAGTGGGAGTAACAAAGTTCTGCTGGACCAGAACTTGATTGAATCAATGCCAACTTCTCCCATTTTTGTGAGCAACAAGGGTAAACGTGTGTTGGAGAGGGCTGTCTGGAATGACACTGCTTTCCTTGCTGTAAGTGGCAAAACTTTATACTCTCTAGTCCTTAACGTAAGACCTATTAACCTAATTTAATTAGATTAAGGAAATTAGTTAAGTTGATTAATATGACATGTTTTTCTATAACACCTTAATAATCTTCCTTAATTCTCTCAATCTATCTCTTATTTGATTACTGTTGAGGGAGCATCAATAGGGGTAAATTAGGAAAAGATTGACAAATATGAGAAATAGGCCTCACATCTAGGATCAAAATCAACTTCCTGATTCGATCCTACATTAAGGACCAGATGGAGTATCTTTGATGTTCTCTTCCTTCTCTTTATTGTCACTTTTCTTTTGCATATTGCAAATATTTCAATCCCCATTTTCCATGTACATTTTCTGTTTTTTCTGCAGTCAATTGATGTAATGGATTACTCATTACTTCTTGGGGTGGATGATGAGAAACATGAGTTAGTTCTTGGAATCATAGACTTCATGAGACAGTATACCTGGGACAAGCATCTCGAAACATGGGTTAAAGCTTCCGGCATCCTCGGAGGATCCAAAAACTCACCTCCAACTGTGATATCACCCAAGCAATACAAGAAAAGGTTCAGGAAAGCAATGACCACTTATTTTCTCATGCTTCCAGATCAATGGCCTCCTGCACCTAATAACTCCCAGTCTGATGTATATGAAGAGACTACACAACTCAAAAATTCACCAAAATGATTCTTTGATGCCTTGTCCCGCAAAATTTGTTCTTCCTGTCTGTTAAATTGGCTCCCCCATATAATTTTCTCTTCACCCCACAACACACACACACAAATCGTCATAGGAATTTTGTTTCTTTTATCTGTAATATTGTCGGTGAAACATTTGTGAATAACTGGTTGGAAGATAAACAAAGAAAAGATTGTTAGAAGAAAACACAGGATATCCTTGTCTAGGGTTGAAAATATTTGATGGCCTCTGGATGAAACTCTGTACAAAATTTTTATAGTCGTGTATTTAGCATCACAATTTGTACAATCATTTAAATTTGTTTGAACCATCAGTTTACAGTGTTTTTGGATCTCAATGTAACTAACAGTATCTACTTAGCTTCCAAGCTTTAAATAGGCAATTATCCTTCATTTGGGCAATTTATTTTCCTCCTCTTTTTCTCAAATAGCTGTTCAATTATTTCAGCAGCAAAACGGTAATATCACTCTTAATGATTACGATCACGTTTCTTCATTATTAATAATCATTCATTCACACACACACACACACACACACATGACTGAACATTTTTCCCCATCAAAATAGGGTCACTAGATCCGTGATTAGAGTCCTTTATTTTCTTTTAGTAAAACGAAGGCATTAGTTATTTGGAATATCATAAAGGAAAAAAGGATCCTCATAATATTTTTGCAGAGACTTGAACTCATTTAGAGACTGGAGAAGGATAAAATCGACATGACATAACCCTGCACAGGAGACCAATTATTCTCTCTCTTTAGTTGGAAGTCCTTTGGTTTTGAGGTTCACTTGAAAGTAAGATTTTAAACTGATTAGATACCTTCTTGGTCCCATTGATTATGTTTTCAAGTTTCTAGAATTTTATTTCCTCACAAAACTATGAAATGAGTAGATTCCTCTCTCTTTTGGCCTTTTTTTTTTCCTTAGCCAAAAAGAAGGAAGACCATTCTTGAGATCGTAAACTTAAGCTTGTTTATTTTATTTGAAGAAAATTTTGTCTTCAATGTATTTGCCTTGGCATTCTCAGCTTCTTCTGTTTTCAGCATTTTTTCTTCCAATTAGTGCTCTTCAGATATAGAGGGGGAAAAAACAGGGGAGTCAGACAAATTTATTGCCTTGTGATTAGGAAGTCATTATCATAATCATCTCTCTCTTTCTCTATCAGATAATATAGAATATTAGCATACAACTGATTGAAAGAGAAAAACATTTCCATATGAGTCTCTACAACTTTACAAGGGAGAAAAAAGAAGACCCTGCTTCAGGGGAAAGAAAAAAAAACCCACTTTACAACTTCTTGATTCACCATTAACAGCCTCTTATTCCTTTCTGATACATGATGCTGCTGAGCAGGGGCAGAGTCAGGATTTAATTATGAAGGAGGACAAGACTTAAAAAAAAAACACATAGTACAAAGTTTGCATAAATTTTGAAGGGCAAAAAACGTACAATATATATAACAAAAAGGTGGCTTACTGCATAAGTCTTCTACTAACTGGAGTCTAGGGAGGAACGAATGTACGCAATCTTACCTAATCTTACCTATACAAAACGAAAAAACTGTTTCAAGTATTTAAACCCATGAACTGTAAGTCACATGGCTGCTAGAAACCTTATGCTACTCCTTGGCTCACCCTCTTATAATATTTATATAATACTAAAAAAAAAAAGACGATGAAAACTTGTAAGTCGTGACCCCAATTCGGCTTTGATATTTGAGAGAGTAAGTTGAGAGTGATCAACAGAATGAGCTGAAACCATTGCAATTTAGGTCTTCTTGTAGCAAAACACCTTCACCTGCTGGATGATTCACTCCTTCCCCTTTCACAATGTTTATCCAGTTTTGTTGAAGAATATCTCTGATCTCTGCATCTCTGAATCCCCAGAAAGAAAAAAGAGATCTTTTTAGACACAGAAGTTTAGTTATATATGATAATTTGATTAATGAATCATTTATGCTAGATTCTGAGGAAAAAATCAGATGGAAAATTAAGTCAACTTCTTAAGAGGTGAAATTCTTCATTATTAAATCACTTTACCTTGGATGACTAGTTGGCTTTGGAGTTCGTTGAAAACGAGGTCCTTCATCGTACCCTTCACAGATTAATTCACCATTTTCGTCTTGGTAGCAAACTATGCCCTCAGATTGATCCTCATATACCTGTTGGACACAGTCCATTTTAACAAGTAAACAGAAATTTTTTTTATAAACTCATTATTTCTGATCTCTTATATGGATTCAACTTCTTCATCTTGGATAAGATTAAGAGAGATGAAAAAAAGATATATATATATATATATATATATATATATATATATAGAGAGAGAGAGAGAGAGACCTTGTTCTTGATGGAAGCTGTGATCCTGTGTGAAAATGAGGCTTTTTTCAGTGGGACACAGATGCGTCTGGACTTCAAATCCTTGCTTGCAATCTTTAGAAACGACCCAGATTTCTGAACTGGAATTTGAGTTGAACAAGAAGCACAGATAAAAGCCATAATCAAAAACTGATTCTGCAACAAGAGAAAGAAGAACGAAGAGCAGGCGGAACAGAACTACTCCGGTGGAGCTTTATTTATATAGTAAACTTGGTTTTTTTTTCTGTCTTGGGGGTGCTTAGATCATCCTATCATAAATTCAATTATTGATGTCTAATCATCTATATATCTAAATAGATTATTAGTCATGTAGGCCCTAAGTTGCTTATCTGCTACTTTCTTTTGTTGTGGACGTTGGACCTAGTTTTTGTTTAATGATGCTTCATAGTGCTTCCTTCCTGTTCATTGGATGTTCTGTCTCGTCATCACTCAGATTTACACCGTTGACATTTTATTAAAAAATTAGGTGCTCATCACTGTACTGCTGTACTGCGATGAACACCTATGAGAGCATATTTTGTGATCATCACCCATCTAAATTATTAGATTGATTTGTAACGGTACATATTTAATTTAATTTAATTTTCATATTTTAAATAAAATTTTATTTTAATATATATAAAATTAAAAATAAAAATAATCTTATAATTAACATTTTTCATAAAAATAGATAAATTAAATAAAAAAATCTTAAATTTAGACAGATTAAATTTAAACAACATAAAGATGAAAGATAGGTGCTCATCCGACTGGGGACCCAAAAATGTTTCCACAATTTATATTCTACTTTTATATTTTTGTTTTTTTTTTCATTGTCACGCAAGCGCAGCTCCAAACATACACGTAAAGAGCCATGAGTATAAAATATCAAACAGGGTCTTCAAAAAAATTTCAGTAATATGTAGTTTGTTTGGTCTGAGTATTTTTTAATATTTTATAAAGTAATTTTCATATTATGGTACAAAATTTTTGGATTAGGATTCTCTCATTTATCCTTCCTATCGATTCTCATCCTTTACCCCAAAACTATGTTCTCCCCTTTATTTTTTCCCTCGCTTTCATCCTTTACCCCAAAACTATATTTTTTGAAGCTTTTTTTTTTAGAAAATAAGTTATTCATTATTGTGGAATATTTTTTAGTACTCAGGATACTGGGTGCTACTAAGAAAATACTTCTGTGTGATAGGTTCTAGATACTTGGTGCAAAAAAAATATTTGTTAAGATGCTAAGTGTATTAAAAATTAATTTAAGATACTTAATGTTACTAAAAAAAATATTTCATAATGATAAATAACTTTAAAAAAAAACCTTATCTAGCTTGTTTTTACCCAAAACAACGTAGTTTTTGGGCAAAAGCTAGGAGTGGATGGGAAGGTAAAGGACATAATTTTAATCCAAACTTTTTTGTTTGACTAATTTGCTGAGGGACATTTCATGTATCTCAAAACATTCATAGTTATATTATATATTCCGATTTTTTTTATAAAAGCTTAATAATTTTATTAAATAGTTTTAAAAAATAATTAAAATTAGTTAAAAATAATAAGTATATCTAAAATAAATATTATTTTTTTAAATATACCTTTATGTATAAGAAGGTAAGTAAAAGAGAGAATATGGGTAATAAATGAGGAAAAATAAGAAAGAGAATACAGAATAGTAAGAATATAAAAAAAAATAAGGAGAGAGAATGAAAAGGGTCCACCTTTTAATTAATGTCATATAAATGATTTATTAGAGATAAAGATAGAAAAAATTATTAAATGTTGAGATAATTTTTATCATACTCTAATAAAAAAACTGGAGGGAATATTATTTTCCTATATATATATATATATATATATATATATATATTACTAACATCGCTATACCAAAAGATGGTGCATCAAATTTCACTTCAATCAACCTGTGCCAAAAATTCTCTAGCCACTAGGATCCGGTGACTATCAAAAGTGAGAGTTACTTCCACAAGTTGTTTTTATAAATAATTTTTATTTTTATTACATAAAATAAATTAACGGTTAAAATTAGTTAAAAATAATAAATATATTAAAAATATTATCTTTATTTTAAATATGTCCCTATTTGTGAAGTGAGTATAGGAGAGAGAATGAATAACAAATATAAGAGAAAATGTATAATAAATGATTAAATAAAAAAGAATTAGTAATGAATGAGGGATAATTACTATAAAAATATGTACCTAATAAGAGTATAAAAGAAAAAAAAGTAGTTTAAATTTTGAAATATAAGAAGAAAGTTGTTTATAAAAAACACCTAAAAAAAGTTATTTATAAAAAAACCAAGAGAATTTTTATATGAGGAGGGCAAAGTCAGTTCACTGAATTCTAAACTTTCAAATGAGTGTCTTGAAATTTGCTTTACATTTTGTGAATTTTGGGTGTTCATTTGATTTTTCATTATTTCAGGGTATTTAACTAACTTTTTTAATTTTTTTTTAATGATCAAACAATATTAAGGAACTACATTGTGAGCATGTGCTATACAATAGGGGTAAATTAAAAAAAATGTTAATAAATATAAAAATTATATATTATATTTAGGGTTAAAATTAATTTCTAAAATATATCTTATATTAATGACTGGAGGGAATATATTATTATGATTTATAAATAAATAGAATGGATTTTTATAATTTTATATCATATACAGGGATACATTTACAATTTTTTGTTGTAAAACGCCACGCATGTGTATAAAAATATATTATTTTAATAAATATATTTATATTACTTTGTCTTGTATTAATGTCATACTAATAAATAATAAATATTTTTTATCTAATAATGAGAGTATTTGTTTTTATAAGAAATTATCCCCCACAAACCAAAAAAAAGAAGGAAAAAGAAGAAGAAGAAGAAGGTGTACGTGTAGGTTTATGGGAACATTATTTAATTATTACATTAGATATAGGAAATTAAACTGGAAAATGTCACATGATTGACCTACAGTAAATCAATAATACTCCAAAGTCATTGTGAAAAAAAATAGAAGAATCAACTTGGAATTAAGTAAAACTAATAAGTTTGCAAACCTAAGGCAATAATTACATCTGAATCTGCATTAAAATAATTTTGATGATCAAGAGAGAGTGATCATAGATATTCTTTGTTTTCTATCCCAATAAAGAAACCGCCCAAAAGATTCCGTTATTCTTCGGTGTATCTTCTCAATTAATTCACAATTTTAAATATAAGTAGATAAGCATCAAAAGAATTTGCAGAATTATATAACAATGTATTTAATCAGTACTAGATGTAGTTGGTTTAAAGGAGACAGAAGAGAAGTTATAACGTGTTGGTTTTTGTTGCTTTCGCGATATGTAATTTTATTTTATTTTTCACTCAGTTTGACTTTATTGATTTATTCGATAATTTTTTTATAGCATGCCAAAACCTCATTTTACAAAGTGTTCAGTTCTGGTCACTTTCTAAAAGGCAGACCGAGGAAAATAAGAGGTTAAGGCTTCTCTCTATATATTTTTTAATAATGTCTTTGCGGATGTAAATAGAGTTGAAAGCACGATCATTTACTTCGTAAATAAAAAATATATGGGAACTAAAAAATAAATAGAAACTAAAGAGGCTTTAAAATCACCAACTAATATTGGCTTTAAAATATATAATGGCTAATTTCTCATAATGTAATGATTGACTAACTAATATTCAAGTTTCTGTTAAAAAATATGTTCAAATTTAGTATCCGATCTTAAATAAGATTATCTTTAATAAGAGAATACTTATTTAGACATTTCAAAATTATATATCTTAATCCTCTCGTTAATGATTTTGTGTTGAGATGTGACATGCTCACATAATAGCCGTCACCACTGTTTATTATTTTAGGAATTCAAAAAATATGAGCATATTTTAAGTAAGATGGAAGCTTGTCTTGCCAAAAAGAAGAGAAATAATATTATAGTTTTGCAAAGAGTTATTAAACTTGGACAAGCGGTCTGGACCAGTAACCGGCTAAGAAACCAGTCTGATTCGGGATTTTTAAAAAAAAATCAATTTTTTTTTTAAAAAATTTTATATTAATAAATTTAAAATATTCAATTTCTCACCTATTTGACCTCCGTTTAGTTCTGATTTAACTCGGGTCTGATCTACTGACCTTTAATCCAGTACCCTAATCGATCCAGATTTAATTTCCTTGATTTTGCATGTATATTTAGAAACTAATTTCATCGGTGTTGGATTGTACACTTTGTTACAAACTCCTACACATAGCAAAATTGGAATTTCTTCTACTGACAGAATAGCTGCTACAAGTTAGAAATAGTAAAAATAAACCTTTAAAATTAGCAAAAAGATAATAGCATAATTATGAATATAATGGTTGATATTGTTTTAAAACTTTAAAATGATATATGAATTAAATAATTTTTTTAAATAGATAGTGAATATTCAAAAGAAGCAGATGATATCCTCCCTCTCGGTCTCATTATAAGAAATAAATAATTAATTCTCACAACATAAAGGAGTGTAGTTAAATTTTTGAACTTAATAAAAATATGTTTCAAATACAAAATTCTTTCCCCAATGTCCGCATTTAATAATTGGTTTCATCAATAAGCACTCAGGGTAAAAAAACTTGTAACAAATAATCTAAATAATAGGAAATAACCTAAAAATTGAATTGTCTTTGTTATGATAAGAATTGTCTAAATATTTAATAATTTTTTTATTTTTATCTCTTATTAATTATAGATATTGTATTAATTAAAAATTTGATAATATTTATATTTACTACATTTCTCTCTCTTACTTACCTCCTTATTGATTGTAGTGTAGATATTGCATCAGTTTGAAATAAAAAATTATTTAAAATATATTTATTATTTTTAATTAATTTTAATCACTTCCTTAAAATACATAATTCGATCATCGAGTTTTGATAAATAAATAGGAAAAAAAGGGAGTATATCACATAAACAGACCAAGAGAAGTTGAGAACCATCCCAAAATTTTATTTATAAAATGAGGAAGTGACATGAGAGGCAAGAAGGAAGCGAAATCATAGGTAGATCCGTTGGCGTGAGGATAGGAAATACTTGTAAATAATGTTCATAAATTTGATTTTTGTGATAAGGCATTTGACACTTGTCAATCACTCATGAGCTTTGTTAAAGTCAAATTTACCATCTGTCCAAATTAATTTTCAAACAATGATTTCGCTTGATTATAATTAGGGAGGTCAAATCAATATGATATTAATCCTATTTATGAGGTACCTCTGATATTTCTTTTACAAAGATTATTAATTCTGATATAAAATTTAATAACTTTTTAATTTTATTCCTATTTAATATATATAATATTAAATAAAAACAAAATCAACATATTAATAAATGGAGGGTTAAATACTTAAATTATATATTCACTTTGAAATTTTAATAAGGTGCCTTATAAATATAATAAAAAACTTCTATTTCTGCCCTAAAAATAAGGACCAGAGAAGTAATTCTTAACATGGAAACAAATCAATGTTTACAATATCTTTGAATTATTGTTTCTTGTGATGAACGTAAGATCTGATTTGTAGTATAAATTGTACTACAAAGTCCTATATTTAGAACTGTAAGAATAGTATATTTATAAAGTTTAACAAAATGGTCACAATACTCACATATTAGTTGCCTCATCTTTTTCCATGAATGGCAATAATTACTCATATGGGCAATTTTGCTTTAAAGTTGTATTTGAAAGACAATTTTGGCCTAAAAGTTTTTTGAGGGGTAATTTTATTTTAAAAGTGTTAAAAAAAGAACAATTTTGTCCACACCATTATCCCAGTTTATTTTAACATTTAGCTAATCAAATATATTGCAGTCTATATATTATTCACGTTATTTTTATTAAAGCACAAAATTATCCTTGGGTGACAAATTGCAAGATAAAATTACCCCTTAAAGCCAATTATTCCTAACATTGAGTCCTTAGTGGATAACAATCCTGGGTCCTGGCTGTTGTGATTTCTCTGTTACATTTTTTGGGCCATGTGTTTTTGTTACACGGGCTATAACGAGTTCATTAATGGTCTCACACAGTGTTAGAAATATGGGCCTGACCTTTTGGATCAGCAGTAATGGGCTTATTCCTCAGGCCCAAATTTTTTCCAGAGCCCGGAGATAGATAGGCTAGGATGGAGTCATTCTAATGGGAAAGAGGAGGTTGACCCAAAGGAAAAGCTTTTGTAATAAAGTAAATTTCATAGACACTTCACTTATAAGCCGAACTTATCGAAATCAAATTTTGACCCATTAAGTTTCGATTTTTTTATACTTTAATCCCATCACTACTTTTGGCAACAAAAAAACAAAAAAATCCCATCACTACTTAATTTTGCAATACCATCCAAGTTGATTTTAAGAATTTCTAAAGAGTTCAAAATACTTCTTAAAATGTATACAAAAAGTTCAAAGCTATCAATAGATTCATAACTCAAATTATTATCCTTCTAACATCAATATCATATTGTTATTCATACAAGATATTATAGGTGAACTTCTAAATATCCTCATAACACCTTTTCACCTTGAAATCACTCATCAACCATTATTTAAAACCTTGATTAATTATAGTTGATTAAGATTAACTAAGTTAAGCTGTTACAATGGGCCCTCTTGAGATCTTACAGAATGATGGTGGCTTACCTCATTGCTTATTTATGAGATCCCCTTGGTTAAGATAATGATGGTATGAGAAAAAGAGTTTAGTTAGTTGAGTGGGATTAAAATGTTTTTTTTATAACTTGAAGGATAATTTGTCTACGGCCTCATTTGTAACATAAAGGATAAATTATATAATTAATTTTCACCTTTACTTTAATTTGTTTTCCCCATAATGTTAAAATCCAACCTGATTCGATTAGTTATATCAATAAATTGATAAATCAGTCTCCTTATCAGTCTTGTCAAAAATTTATGATGCATCGATTGATATAGATTTTATATTTCTTTCTCATATTGCTAAGTCTATAATGACATTGTTGGTAATATTTGTGTATATTTTAATTACACTGTATTATTTTAATTATAATTGGGTTAACCTTGATTGTATAATTAATCCTTAAATCACTGTATCAACTAACTTAATAGCCAATCCCATTTTTAGTAGCCGGGTTTTCCTTGCTAGAATTTCGTAGACAAATGGAGGAGACATGTTGAGGTTCACTTGGAGCGAATGCTGAGAAAAATCATGGGAAAGCTTTCTTTCCTTTTTCTTCAAAGTAATGTGACCCGAAATTTTGTATTTATCATCGTTGCTTTTATTCATTTTTTAAAATTCTTTTTAGTACTTATGACTTTCCTATCACAGAAAGACTTTGATTATTAGCAAATATATCACGCAACCACCCATTTTAAATATAAGACTTAATTAATTTTTTTAAAAAGATTATAAAAATTAATTAAATCATTTTAGGATATTTATATTTTTTATTTTTTATTTCAACTAACTTATAAACTGATATATGTGTGTGTATAAAATATACAATATATGATATAATTAAGTAATTTATTTAATTTATTTAATATTATTTTAAAAAATCAACCAAATTTTATATTTAGGACAGATAAGTATATAAGTATCCAACAAGAAATGCCATAAATAGTATTAGTAGCATGATGGCATTTGATTTGTGATAATCTGTGAAACTCCAAATTGCATTTAATAAAGCAAAGCCTGCCTTTCTACTCTCTGCAGTCTCCCATTTCTGCTTCAAATCGCTCTGCCATGAATCCCTCCCACCATGAACACTTTCAAGCTTTGTCTTTTTCATCTTCTTCACAGGTGGTAACCAAAAAAGATCCCACTTTTCATTTCTTTTACTTCAATCGCTTAGCCCCATTGAATTATAACCATCGTTCATGTTTCGTTTTCTGATTCAGGAATCACCATTGTCAGGGAACACCAGCTTGTTCACGAAAAATGCAGAACCAATCCCTGACCCACTCTGTAAGCTTCATCTCCGAGAAACCTCGGAGTTCGTGAAGTCCTTTCCTATGTCACACAAAAACAGAGGTTCTCTCGAGGTCTTATCTCAGACAAAGGCAAGAGTGGAAGCTCCTTCAACCCCAGGAAGACCCATCTTTGGTTTCAGAAAAAGCAACTTCTCTTCCAAATGGGACGATGCAGAGAAATGGGTCATTGGCATCCATGGATCCTCCCCTGCTTCAGCGTCCTCCAAGATTAGGACATCATGTGATAATGTCTTCAAGGTAAGCAACACTGCTGAGGATTTCTCGGAGAAATCGAGGTCCACACAGGAAAAGGTGTTCACAGCTGTCCCAAGTTTTCAACTTTCTCCTACAACTTTGGACCACCATGAGTTCACTTCCCCACCAGACATGGTGCTAAAAGGTAGGATCCCCTGTTTCCTTGTTTTCATTTTTCTCAATCCACATTTTCCTGTAACTTACCTTTCTCATTTTATGTTTCTCACAAAGGTTTTGATTTTTGGTTCATTAAATTGCCATAAAGTCTTCAAATTTGCAAGATTTGGTTGCTGAAATTGAAGCCAAAAAGAGTCAAATGTTGTCTTCCTTTTCTTTTTATATAATAAACTTTACACAATGATAGTGTGAGGCCAGTTCCAGAGTGTTCTGCTCATTCTTGAAGTTCATTTGAATTTGAATAGTGGAATTGAATTAATTTAAAAATTCATGTCATGTTTGATACAAATACATGAAATACAGATAAGTATACAGAGCAGAAAGGGTCAAAGTTTCCCAATTTCAGAGACATTGGGACAGAGATGACTCCTCTAGGAAGCTACACAACTTCAAGGTGTCACACACCATTAAAGAGCTTATCTCCTGCTCGCCATAACACTCCTGCAAATAGGTCTGCTACATTCACCAACATTAAAGAGCTTCATCTAAACGAATGTCATTTTGCCAAGCTGCAACTGGGAACAAAGTTCGGCTCGATTGGGTCGAATTGGAGCTCAAGGCAGGAGGAGGAGGAAGAAGCTTCAAAGAGCTTGAGACATCATGCTTACCAAACCCAGAAAGATGATTCAGACTTCATAACTGCTGCTTGGGAAGAAGAGGAAAAGACCAAATCTTGTCTCAGGTAATTAAACCTTCAGAGTAATTAGTGAAATAGTAGTAAGTAAACTAGTCAATTTACCAAAGTGTCAGTTTAAATTTTTTGAAAGGTCTTCGGTTTTTAATTTGGTGTAACAATTGACATGTATGGTTCAGATGTAATTGTGATTTGAAAGTGTAGATATCATATTGAAGAAGCGAAAATCCGGGCTTGGGTAAATCTCCAAAGAGCTAAGGCAGAAACTGAATCAAAAAAGCTTGAGGTACCCTTCATTCTCTTCATTTCTTTTCCCAATAATCATGGAAGGATTAAATTTCACACCTTGGCATGTTTAAGTTAGCGTTATAAAAGTATGTTTACACAAGTTGTGACAAATTCATTTCACTTACTTATCTCGTACACAGTAAATCACGTTAGAAAAGTATCATATACTGTTAATTCAAATATGCACTAATTTAATCCATAGAAATTGCTCTGAATGTTGTGGTTGGTGGAATATAGGTGAAAATACAGAAGATGAGATGGAAGCATGAAGAGAAAGTAATGAAGAGAATGGAAGTGGTTAAGAGGAAAGCAGAAGAATGGAGAGAAGCAGTTAGAGAGCAACACGTGGTGGAGAAGGCAAATGAAGAATCTCATCAAAAGCTGTTGAAGAATCCATTTTCTAGTTATGCTACTTCTTGTGCCTGTTTTTCATACACTAACATGATGGAGTAAAAATGTGGCACAAATCATACTTTAAATATCCTCATAAGCTTGTCCAATAATATATATATATATACACCCCCTATGTCTGGTAATTATGATAAGAATTGAGCTAATTCCAAAATATTGATGCGTAAGGCACTTCTGACATATTTTATTAGAACCAAGAAAAACTTTAAGTTTCATTAGTCTTCTCTTAAAATTTAATAACTTTCTAATTTTATCCCTATTAAATATTTCCTTTGGTCCGGTCCGTAGTATAAGTCGTTTTTAGAATAATGAATTTATCCACAATATAAGTCACTTTTAACAATAATTAATGCTAATTTATCAATTTTGCTTATATAGATAATGTTTAAACATGGTTCATTATATTTTTCTCTCTCCTTCAAAAGTCAAAACATCATTTAATATGGGTAAAGTTGAATTTTTTTTTGAATTTAAGGTAAATTTTATGAGTTAACTACTATTTATTGGTTCCAATAAAATTGTTAAGGTGACTTATATTGTGAACTGGGGGGAGTATATACTTTTTCTTAAAAGTACAAAGTCAACT
This sequence comes from Albizia julibrissin, assembly GCA_037074505.1. Lineage (NCBI taxonomy): Eukaryota > Viridiplantae > Streptophyta > Magnoliopsida > Fabales > Fabaceae > Albizia > Albizia julibrissin. Next base: position 4,464,502 of record CM073487.1, on the reverse strand, counting down.
TTACCCCTAAATTTTTTGCATATTAAGAAAATTAGTTATTTGTAACAATATTTGTTGATTTTTCTTAAATACCCCTTTTAATCATGTGTTAGAACTACTCCTTGATGGTAACCCTTTAAAATGTGTAATCAATAAAAATACTTTAAAAAAAATTATAAATTTGTGAGATAAAGTAGATCGAGGTTGTATAACTAAGACCAAGGTAAATCTCTTGCCTAACTCATATATTTAGGACCAAAGAAAGTATAAAACAAATTATCAATTAGTAGTAACTAGTCTATTTCTAAATTCAGTATTCAAAATGGAATTGATCACTTAATTATACATATAATTACGTTACTAATAATTAATTAGTGCTAATCCATGGCATAAGTACTTGAAACTAATCCAACATAACATTCATTACAAACATGAGGCAAAATAAAAATTAGGAATAATGATCTCATCTTTCTATATATAATGTAAAATTCAACTTGATAAAATTTATAATAAGATGTGCTGTTTTGATGCTATGAATCTGTACAATTTATCTCAAACTTCATGTAAAGCTCATAATCCACTTTCTAGTTTTGGGAACAATAAGAAAAGGTGTAAGAATATGTTCCTCATAATGTGATGAATTAATGTTTGAATCTTTATAAAAATAGTGCTTACATTTAGCATTTGATCATACTTATAATAAGATTATCTCCAATAGAAAGATGACTATCCAAAAAAAGGTGTGCGTGATTAAAAGAATTACCCAAACAAAACAAAAAAGAGGATAATTGGCAGGTGCTATTATTTTTCAACAAATTTGAATTGTTTATCATTCATCTTTTATATTTTCAGCTTTAATAATAGATTTTTTTAACAAAAAATGCATAGAGAAATTATTTTTGTATATTTTGTTTTGTAACTTTTATTTTTTTTTTAAAAAATGTTTTTAAAGGACATATATGATGGAATAATTTAGATTTATTACATACTGTTCATTTCCGATCTAAGGAATCCATGTAATTACCATAATATTACTACTCCTCATGTCTTAAATATAAAAATAAGTTTGACTATTTGGAGGTATTTAAAAAATTAATTAAATTATTTTAAAATATTTATATTTTTCTTTTTTTTTCTAAATTACTTTACATAACCTATATAAATTGATATATAATCTAAAGAAGTACAATATATGATATAATCAAATAACTTATTTAACTTTTTTTAATAAAAAAAATTAACTCACTCTTACAAAGTATCATTTGTGGTGGTTTTATGTTTGGGGGAAGGATCAAGAAAACGGAGTAATCATTAATTTTAAGGCGGATGATACCAAGAAAGACAAAGCACACAAGGTGGGGTGAAAATGGCAGAGCAAGTAACATGCGTAATTGGCTAGCAGTTGAAGAGGAATGCCACTTTTTCAGACATGGGACTCAGGCAAGTTTGCGTGAAGGTACATTATTTCATGAAGACACTGACAATACAGATTACCAGAGAGAACAAAAGAGAAGCTCAAGTTTAACTGCTTTTGGGCATTTCAAGAATCTTTTTGTACGTTGTTGTTTGTAGAAGCACACGACTTTGATTCTGTGTCGTGTCGTGTGTCTAATCTTACGCTGTTCTCTTCCACTTTCAACCTCATCACTGCACGCCTTTCCAGTTGCATGCTATTCTCATTTATCATCCACAGTTTTTGTTTTAGAAAACCAAATATGTCACTCTGTCTCTGTCTAAATACTGTTTTTGGATTTTGATTTTCGTAGGAAGGAGTGGTCCCATAGATGGTCTTGTTTTAATATATAATTTGGATATAAAACACTGCAAATGAATGCTATTAGCCTTGGAAAACATGTGTTTTCTTTTCAGTCAAACTGTTTAATTATTTTTTATGCTTTTTCTGTTGAGCATTGTAAAAATCAATCTAAAGAAATGTTAAAAAGAATCTTAAACATCGTTTAATCTTTTTAGCTTTCTGATTTTCTTCTTGTAAAAATTATTTTTGATTCAATATTTTTAAAACATTTATATAAATGTCATCAGACTCATTATCTAAATGTTGTTGAATTTATAAAAAAAAATAGGAGAAAAAGTATGCAAATATATTACAAGAGTATATTAACAATTTTAAAGTTTTATATATAAATTTTAATTTAAATTCAAAAAAATTGATTAAAAAAAATAAATCGACACACACTCCTGGCAAGTATGTGTGTCACATCATGATTTCCTTCTTCATTTCAGTCATAATTTGAGTTCAAAAGTTTTCAAATTCCCAGTTTTTATGCAATTCCACTACTCAGATTTTGCTGGTATGCCTGTAGATACACTTGCAATGAACCCTAACAGAACAATTACCAATGGCATTGAAGTTGCAAACGTAATGTTAAAGAGCACAATATGTAATGAATGATGTATTGAAGGGGGCATGCTAATCCCCACCACTATCAGCAACATCTATTTCAGCTGTTCAAATACGCCTAAGATTTTTTGGAGGCTCTATAGCCCATACGAAAGGTATTACTCTGTGAAGTTCAAATAATTTGCAACCAACATGTCACCCCTAATTCATTCCTTCTTTTTTGACTTCCATGGCTCCAGATTCATGGAACCAGGAAGCAATGGGTTAAATGCCACCCAACAAAAGCACTTTTTTTCCTTCTCTTTTGAACTATTAATGATTGCCAAAGATAAAATCACATCTAGAAACTCAAAGTCTGTTATTGTCAAAACTCAAAAGTTGATTGGCTATATGCTTATTGTGATGGAAGAAACTGGACTAGGATTTCTCAGTCGCGAAACTCATCCATGAACTTTTGGTGGAACTCCGTCAAGCCGGTGACAATTGCAGGAATCTTGTCTTCTCCAGGAAGAATTGTGCACCTAAAGTGCCAGGTCCCAGGAACCTAACATGACAGCATCACAATCCAAAATTAAGTTGATAATTCCCAGAGAAAAAAGATAACTTCGGTGTTTTTCTGAAAGGTTTGGTATATCAACTCGAGAAATAAAATTATGGGCTGGATCAAACATTTTTAAATGAGTCAATAATATGATGCTGAATATTAAGACATATCCGCATGTTATGTTTTCCAAAATTTGTAGGTATATCTCTTCAGATTTGAGCCATTTACAATCCGCAAATTCCTTTTCAACTTCCAAAATCAGAAACTAACTCTTTAAACTCTGGCTATTTAACAATTAAAAAAAAGCAACTCTAAATTTTAAAATTCCCTAATGCTATAATGGATGAAAGTTTAGGGGCAATTTTTAATATTTATAGGTGAGGGAGGTTTGTAGCCAGGCCAAAGCCCAAGTAAAGGAGGAGGGTTGTGTTAGGCCCCAATAGCCAACGTAAAACCTTGTCGAATCTTTTATGAACATGGATCAACAAAGAAATTGTGCTAATGCTAGGTCGTTGCTTGTAAGTAACGCGTTGTATGGTTCGAGTACAATGAGAAGTGAGCGAGAGCCGCTACATCGTCGCCCGAATGTAGTATTAAATGAGCAAGGGCTACTGCTCTCTTCTGAACGGAGGCGGCTAAAGAAGCTAGTTCATGAGAACAAGATTAGATTTGGCACTTAGAACATTGGGACTCTAAGCGGCAAATCTTGGGAGGTGGTAGGAGTAATGAAGGATCGGAAGATTAATATCCCGTGTCTCCAGGAAACTAAATGGTCAGGAGAAAGGTCTCGGGAAATTAATAGTTTTAAACTTTGGTACACAGGAAAGGTCAATGGAATGAATGATGTTGGTATCATCGCTGACAAGGAATGGAGGAAGAATGTGGTGGATGTTAAGAGGATTAAGAATAGAATTATTTCCTTAAGAATGATTGTTGGGAAGGATACTATAAACATTATTAGTGCGTATGCACCTTAAGTAAGGGCAGAAACACATCTTAAGGAAAAATTCTGGGAAGATTTGGAGGGGCTAATTCAGAGTATCCCACTAACCGAAAAGATTTTTATTAGAGGAGATCTTAATGGACATGTTCGTAAGGAGGCAAGATCTCATGCAAGGGCTCATGGTGGTTTTGGAATTGGGACGCTCAACAATAAATGTCAATCTATTATTGATTTCTCCTTCGCATATAACCTCAAGATTGTCAGCACTTGCTTTGAGAAACAAAAGGAGCATTTAATAACATACAAAAGTGGAGCCGTAAGGACACAGATTGATTTCTTTTTGGTAAGGAATGTTGATGGACGATTTTGTACTAATTGCAAAGTGATCCCTGGGGATGGCGTGACAGCACAACATAGGGTTTTGGTCTTTGATGTGAATATTAAGTATGTAAAACAAAAGCGCCGGCAAATTTTAAACCCAAGGGTCAGGTGGTGGCAATTGAAGGGAGAGAAAAGGAAGATTTTTAAGAGAACTCTCTTAGAGGAAGGGGAGTGAGAGTTACAAAGTAATGCTAATGTCATATGGAAGAATATGTCTAAAAAGGTCCAGCAGGTTGCTAAAGCAACTTTGGGAGAATCAAAAGGTCTTGGTCGACAAGACAAAGAGACTTGGTGGTGGGATAAAAGTGTTCAAGCAAAAACTAAGCATAAGAAAGATTGTTTTAAAGCCATACACATATGTAATAATGCTGAAAATTGGGAAATCTATCGCATGGCTAAAAAAGAGACTAAAAAGGCCGTGAGTGAAGCTCGTAATAAAGCATATGAGGAGTTTTATAAGGAGTTATGGACAAAGGCAGGAGAGCGTAAGATTTTCAAGATCGCAAAGAACAAGGAAAGAAAATCGAGAGACTTAGATCAAGTGAGGTGTATAAAGGACGACGAAGGAAAAATTTTGGTTACTGATGGAGATATTAAGGATAGGTGGGAAACCTACTTTTATAAGTTGTTCAATGATGGTAGGAGAGGGTCGCATTGTGACCGGGAAGATTTGACAACTCAAGAAGGTGATCTCAACTTGTCATTTTATCGTAGGATTCGAATTGGCGAGGTTAAGGAAGCTCTTAAGAAAATGGATAATGGTAAAGTTGTCGGATCTAATGATATTCCTATTGAAGTTTGGAAATGTTTGGGTGAAGAAGGTGTGTTGTGGCTCACAAAATTATTTAATGAGATCTTACGAACCAAGAAAATGCCGGATGAGTGGAGAAAAATTACTTTGGTTCCCATTTATAAGAATAAAAGGGATATCCAGAATTGTGCAAACTATAGAAAAATTAAGCTAACAAGTCATACAATGAAATTGTGGGAAAAACTAATTGAACACAGATTGAGGTTGAAGATTGATATTGCTGAAAACCAATTTGGTCTCATGCCAGGAAGGTCTACAACAGAAGCGATTTATTTATTAAGGGAGCTTATGGAAAAGTATAGGAGTAAAGGAAAAGATTTACATATGATCTTTCATTGATTTAGAAAAAGCGTATGACCGGGTACCAAGAGATGTACTTTGGAAAGCCTTGGAAAAGAAGGGGGTGAGGGTTGCATATATCAAAGCCATTCAAGACATGTATGAGGGGGTTACAACTAATGTTAGAACGCCTGGAGGTGTTACAAAGGACTTTCCTATAAGGATTGGACTACATCAGGGATCAGCCAAAGTCCTTATTTATTTAATCTAGTGATAGATGTGCTAATTGAGCCTATAAAAGAGGAGATCCCTAAATGCATGCTTTTGGATGATATAGTTTTGTTGGCCGAATCCAGGGAAGAAATTAACTCTAAACTTGAGATACGGAGACAGACTTTGGAATTGAGGGGCTTTCGTCTTAGTAGGAGCAAAACTGAATATATGCATTGCAAGTTTGATAAGAGACAAGGCCTAAGAGAAGTGGAAGATAAGGGGAGGGCAAGTCATCCCACAAGTGACAAAATTTAGATATTTGGGATCAATTATACAACAAGATGGTGAAACTGAGGAAGATGTCAATCATAGAATTTAAGCCGGATGGTATAAATGGAGAAAAGCTACTGGAGTTATTTGTGAGCGTAAAGTACTTAATAAGGTAAAAGGAAAGTTCTATCGCATTGCTATAAGACCAACAATGTTATATGGTAGTGAATGTTGGGTTTTAAAGGGACAACATGAACATAAAATGGGGGTAGCTGAGATAAGGATGTTGAGATGGATGTGTGGCCATATAAGAAAAGACAAGATTCGTAATACTCATATACGCGAACGAGCTGGAGTGGCCCCTATTGAAGCAAAAATTGTAGAAAATTGTTTAGGTGGTTTGGACATGTTCAGCGAAGGCTATTGAGTGCTCCGGTGAGAAGGGTTGATCAAGCAGTATGGAGCCTTGTTAGACGAGGTCGAGAAAGACCGAAACGAACGCTTAATGAGGTCATAGAGAGAGACCTTTTAATTAATAATATATCAAAATCTATGGTTTTTGACAGAGCACAATAGCGCCGTGTGATCCATATAGCCGACCCCACCTAGTGAGATAAAGGCTTTGTTGTTGTTGTATAGTTGAGGGAGGTTGTTCAAAAATAACCTCAAGTTAAATGGATAAGTTAGTAGTTTTCAGTTTGGGAAGCTACAGCAAAGCCTTGTCAATTGTGAGATAAGCGGCAAAACAAAAAATTGGTTATAACAAACCAGTTTCATTGATCAATCAGAATATAAATCACATGCAACTGGGTAGAGACAGGTTTAGTTTTACTATAATAAATCAATAAAAACTAACCTGTCCAAAACCAGAACCAGGGACGACGACAACTCCAGTGGCATTAAGGAGGCATTGACAGTAGAAAGCATCAGGAGCTTTTTTAGCAGCCTCTGCGGCTTTGATTGCCTTTTCAGGGAGGCAAATACGGGGAAATAGATACATTGCCCCTTCTGCTTTGTTGCATGTCACACCCTCTAGTTTGTTGAATGCTTCTTCCAGTGTCTGAGTCAAGAACATAAATCCAAAAAGATTGAACCAACAAAAATGAGTAAACAGGCCAGGGAAACAAAGGATAAAAGGGGGTTGAAGGCAGTCACTTTGCAGTTTGCGACACTCCCTTCAATATGATGTTTGCACAGGAGATTTTGTGAGATTGAGAAAGAAAGGAATCTCGGAAATTGTTTGGAATATTACTCTTCTGACATGATTAATATACAATCATCCAATCATCAAACAGAATTAGTAAACTAGTTCTTTTTTGGGTAACTGACCTTTGCACGCCTAGCAAGAGAAGATAGAATTCCATCTCTCTCAGCAATATACGACTCATATGACTCATCTCCAACCTGCAGCCATCCATTGAAATTCAAAGTGTCATATGGGAAATGCATTGATGCTAGCAATAGCATATTTGGAATTTCATGCCCACGTTCTCAAAACAAAATGATTGTATCGTAGAATATTTGGAATTTCATTGTTGACTGTAAATACAAATGGGATCTGCCACTATTGACATGCCTTCCTAATTCACAGAGTCAACTTGCTGATCCATCTAATGTGTATCTACATGGTACTCAGGTTGAATTGTTTTTGAACAAGCTAAAGGCATAAAAAATTTGCTAAAACATGATTGAAAACAATGCAGAACATTCTAGAGCAAGTGTAACAGCTTTGCTTCCAATCAACCTTTTGCTCTCTATACTAAATTCCTAATTTATAAGCCATGTTGTAGTCCACCACAAAATATAACAAGGCCAAAAGAATACAAAAATAACGCTTAAAACCAAAATGGGTTAGTTCTACTGATTACAGAGTTCAGAGTTTTTCTATGAAAATAGAAATCATCAGTAGCAACTGCTTTTAAGTCATCTTTTAATCTCTTCCTCAAAAGTTATTTCAAGTCCAAAGTTAGCGCTCTTGTACAAATTGTATCTAGATTAAGATACAAAAAAAGATGAAGATGTCGAGATAGATGTGTGAGCACACAATATAAGATTTGTTATAACTATATACGAGGAAGAGTTGGCATGGCATCCACTGAGGATAAATGATTAGAAACTGTTTAAAGTGGTTTGGACATATACAAAGAATGCCATTGGAGGCAACGGTGAAGAGGGTAGAGCAGATAATATTGAGTCCTATGAAGAGGGGTACAGGAAGACCAAAGAGAACACTTAATGAAGTTACTGAAAGGATCTTTTTAATTAATAACTTATCCAAATATTTGGTTGTTGACAAAGCATCATGCAATTCATATAGCCATCTTGTTGTTGAAGGGACAATTGATTTGACTTTAAAGAGGCAGAGAACTAACCTTGGGAGGGCACATGACCAAGCTAGCAAGAATTTGACCTGAGATGTTTGAACAAAGATTCACAGAGGCCACCTTGTATATCTGTTCCCTCACATCTGCAGAAAACCCAGTCACCTCCATATAACCTCCTCGTTTCCCACACTCTCCATAATAGCCTAAAACCAAAGAGAAAGACATTCTACATTAGTATGGATCCTATTGCAATCATTGTCTGTCTATACTTTCCTTTTGTTGTGATAGATGATTTCTTTCACCAATTTACCTTTGGAAACTGATTGGAAAGATACCAAGGATATATCATCCTCACCATAGCCCATAGACCGAGATACCTTCTTGAAAGAATTAAATTTTTTCTCAGGAACATAAATATTTTCTTGATACACCTGCAAAATGATAGAGGTTTCAATCAAGGTGTCATGCACTTTTAATAGTGTATGAAATTCTCAAAACAAAAATCCAGTTACCTCATCGGCCAAGAGAACCAAACCTTCTTCCTTGCAAAATTTCACAATATCCCGCTGGTTTTCCTCAGAAAGAACCTAGAAGGCATGACAGAAAATCCATGTTCTAGTATTTAGCATGCTCAGCTTCAAACCTTAAATACTCTCTTGTATTAATGTTACTAATTTCACTATAATTCACCTGCCCAGTTGGGTTGCCTGGATTTATAACCGCCAAAGCTCTGACATTGATACCCTTGGACTTGGCAATCTCCAACTGGTTCTTGAGCTCAGGTATTTCCAAACCCCAACCAGTTGCTTCATTGAGATAATAAGGTACCTTCAAAAGAATAATGGCAAATTTATCCATTGATACTAAGTAAGAAATCATAACAAAATATAATTTACATCATTTTTTTTTTTCAATTTGAAGGTATTCCTAACCATTCAAACATGCAAGGGAGATTTTTTTCTTGTTGACTTGTTCAAAGATGACCTATATAAACTGAATATCATTACTCATAAAAAGCGATTACATCTCTAGCAAAGCTATATAACCCTTTCAAATCAGTGCAGTGGAACACACGAAAATATTAGTCTAATTTAAAATATGTATTCATCTCGTATGTGTAAAGACCTACCAGAGCGCCACCATGAAGGGCAATTGAAGCTGAGTAGAGAGGGTATTGAGGGATGGGGCACAAAATACCATCTTTTTCTGATCTTAAGAGTAACTGCATCATCATATGGACCTGGCAAAATAGAAAAGATAATCAACTTATTCAGATTGGAAATAAAGTCAGGCCATGGTTCTGCCATCTAAATCTAGGGCAACATGGCTGTGATAAAATCTCTGCCATTCACCAAAACCCTCGCTAAATGAGGGATCCAAAACCCCATTATCCAAGTCCACTAAGAAAACACTTCAAGAAAAATTCAAAGTTCAGTTACCGCTGGGCTTGCACCATCAGTCAAGAAAATGTCATTGGGATCAGCAGGAAAACCATCACGAGCTTCAATCCCGGCAGCAATTGTATCACGTAAACCCTTGATACCCTGATATGAGAACAACATTTTCATATTTATTCCATGTATATCAACCTAATGCAAGGAAATCCAGAGCAGATAGTGCAATCACAACCTGACTATGACTATAGGCACCAGTAGCTCTCCCAGGAATCTGATCTAGAATCTGCCAAGCTCGCTCTATGGCATCGGCACTGAAAAATGTCCAAGGAACAACTATTAAGGCAAAAACTACCAAGAAAGGCATGAAAGAAAATTATCAAAAATCCAAAGCACAGATAATTCATTGATATCAAAACTTAAGTGGTGAAAGAAGATTTTTTTTTTTTTTTTTTTTTGGCTCTCACAGGGTAAAACGCACCAGTATAAAAAGGGATTAACAAAGTAAGATCCACTCAAATTAAATTAAAGACCCATAACTTTAACTTCTTATTCTTGACTCTCTCTATGAACATGGACAAAAGCCAAGCAATCATATGAATTCCATAGAGAAAATAATATTACTGCACTTTACTAATTTTAGGCTGCAATATTTGAATTGTAATGAAACATTCATGCTTTAATAATCTGGTTTCATTTCCAGAAGGGTAAAATAACAACTCATAGGATAAAATTTACATATGTAAAATAGAACTGAAAGAATAAAAAGGCTAAGTGACAAATTAATAAATTATAACATCGAAAATATTAAGTCTACCAGCTTGTTAATTACCTGAACAAACCCTGTGTTTCACTTTTGTCCAAAATGGCTGGATGGTCGCATAATGCAAGAACCTATAATTGATATTGGATTGTCATAAGAAGGATTTCTTTAACAGTATGAACACCACAGCATTTCACCATAAAAATAACAACAAACCAACCTCTCGGAAGAAAGTTATCGGCTGCTGGCCAAGAGACTGAGGATTACCAATGTTGCAGTAAATTATCTATTTCCAGACAATAGACAAGTCAGAAAAGGCAGAAAAAATAACTTAAGTAATAGCACAGAAGGGCACAGAAGTATACAATTCAGCATACACAGAGTGGTGAGAAGCATTTTATGCATATACCGTTCAATTTTTCAAGGTGAAAGGCTACGAAAAATATGTGAAATATTTTTCTCTCATCATCCCTAAAAGAACTTAGGCAAAAATGATGAAAATCTATCATGCAGATGAGACTCATTTAATTGGCCAGTTTTATAAGGCAAAATACCAGGGGAAGTTTCCATTACAAATCATAGTTATAGTATAATAAAAGGGAAAAACTTAACAAGTGGATTGTAAACTATAGCTATAGACAGGGCTGGGTTAAAAGCTTAATTATCTTGCTGCACATTTTGGGCCGCATCAATAATCACCAACTGAATTATTTATAATTTAAAATAAGATATCGAGCGGAAACCGGTACCTCGTTAAATGGATGAGAGCCTGAACTAGCCTGTAATTCTTGTTGCAATTTCTGCAGCATTGAGACAGGGCAAGGTATCAGTGAAGCCATTCATAATATATTTTTCAAAAGAAAAAAACCCCACTGGAAACCTGATAGCATCAAATTCAGCTTTATCTGTCAAGCTATAGTGTCAAAAAGAGCATTAGTATTAATCCTAGGGTCAGTGTTGAAAGAGCATTAAGGCTGTGTTTTGCCAGTAAAGGATCTAAAACGTTTCTACCGATGAATGTCTACCAAGACAAAAATAACTTTTCAATAAAAGACTTTAGTTAATCCTTTCAAGATGTACAGCCAAATGGCCGTACCTGGGCCATGGTGACGATTTCTCCTCGAACAGCATACTCACATTCTAGAACCTGCAAGAAAAGAAAAGGACGGTTTCAAGCAAGCACGAGTAGAATACATACTGGTGATAGCAGGACCAACAAAGGATCCTTCAGGGAAGATGTAGCACTGAATTGGATAATCGCCAACATTGAAACCACAAGGTAACGAAAGTTGAATATCACTACAAGTAATCAGATGTAAAATACATAATAGATCATAGTACAGGAGAAAGAAGCTATTAATCGTCATCAGTCTATCTAAATAGAGACAACTAAAAGAAGCTGAACGAAGTTAATTCTTAAATACAGCTTGAGAGAAGTGAAGGGGATAAAAAGGGTCAAAACTTAGTTTTAGATCTCACATGTCAAGTAATAAAGAGAACTCGATGCTCCGTGACGCTTAAAATATGATAAATGATACCCAAAAAGGTAAAAAAGTTATCTGTTTGACCGAAGAAACACATTTGAGAAATCCGCATCGACAGCAATAAACTTCACTTCAACCCCAAAAAAAAGAGAGCACAGGTAATAAAAAATCAATATCATCCACGTACAGAGATGCAAATCACACAGTTCCAAGCTCACAAATAGAGAAGACGAAGAAAAGAGCGAACATACTTTGGGATTGAGGTTGTGCAAAGTAACAGGGAATGATGAATCGGAAGGAGAGGAAGCCATGGGAGAAGAATGGAAAGCAAGAGCAGGAGGAAGAGGGGAAAGTAGACGGCGTTGAGGACGATGCTGCAATTGCAGAGAGCGGCTCAAAATGCTCCTGACTCTGTCCACCACGAATTTCCGCATCGTATATAAAAGGGAATTTTATGATGTGATATTTCGTGGCATTAGAGATTTTTGGACACGAAACACAATCACAGGGAAAAGAAAAGCCCTGATCTCCAGGCGCCCACAGTATATGAACTTGAATCTATGACTCGACCAACTTCCGCCTCCCGCTACTACTTTTCTTGCGCCACTGGCCACCTTAATAATTTTTTTTTATTTTTTTTGCTAGTTACCCATTGGTTTTCAAAATTCAGGAACAATTATCAGTTTATCATGATCAAAATAAAACTTATATTAAATTTCATAATTTACATGTTATATATATTACTCCTTCTACCCCTTTTTTATAAGCAACGTTTTTTTTACTGGGTGTTCTTTAATATAAAAAATTAAATTTTATTTATCTAAAATTTTAAACTAATTTTTCATCTTTACCTTTATTAATATATAATATATATCATTCATTATCTTTTTATAATAAATTTTTATCTAATATTTCTCATATGCACTTTTTTTAAATAAGGGTGTAATTGGAAAGAGGGTAAATGTTACACATTTATTGTCTTTATCTAACATTTTGAATCATGTTACTTTGGTAGTTGTTTTTTATAAAAAAGATTAAAAACAGTATTTTTTTATAGTATATAAAAACATGAAAAAATGCATTTGTAGTCCTTTAATTTAATAAAATAAGTATTTTTTTAAAAAAAATATAACTTAAAACAGATAATTTTTTTTTCAGAGGCAACACAGATAATTTCATTAACATGAAATGGTGACATCTTAAATTTAAATGATACAAAATAATCCACAATTAATATTTTTGAGATAATTAAATCTATAAAATTAAGGGATTGAACTGAAACATTATGTATTATTAAAGGGATAATAAAACAAACTTTCGTCCGAAGATAATACATGACCTTAGGAAATTATTGACAAGTTTTAAGTATCAAAATAAAGTCATTTTACACCTTATTGATTTCAAAATTTAGAAGGATTTTGTGCATTTTAGTTAAGAAAATAGTAACTAATTAATTAACTTGAAAATATGTTCTTAAACTAACTACAAGAAAAGATGCTACATTGGCAACTTGGTGTATGTTTAGGTTGATGTTAGAAAAATATATTCACGTAAGTTGAAATAAAATTTCTCTTATAAATTTTATCTTGTATGCTATTTAATTTTGTTGGAAAAGCAGTTTCTACTGTTAATCTAAATAAACAATTGATCAATTAGAATTATTTCAGAAATTTTTATTCTTATTTTGAATTCTATCAAATTAGGCATGAGTTCATGCATTACATAAAGATTGGGGTCAGTAATTTATACATAGGTTGGCTACTTTCATATTCATTTATTGAATATTGATGACGGGTCACTATAAAATTGGACAATTCATAATTCATGTCAACTTCCAATGGAAATTTAACAATTATTTCACCAGGGCAGGAAAAAAGGGATGCATATATAAAAATAAAATAATTGTAGTTGTAAAAGATAAAATATCGGTTTTTAAAACCTTGATTAAGAAAAATTATTGAATGTTTAAAACCTCCCTTTAGAGCCCTACCGATATACAACATTTTGCCCATTGAGTCAAGTATTAGGTATCGGGTCTGTTTCCAATTGTTAAGACCATACTATTCCCTTTTTCGTCTTTTAAATTTTCTTATATTTTCATAGTTTCCTTATCCCTCAGAAAATGGTTTTCAAAAAACGGGGTGATCAAAAGATAATTAGTTTGTTTGAAATAGCGATTAAAATTTTAAAAAATAATTTTTTAATTATAATTTATGATATATGAGATAAATATGTAAGAAGAATTTTATTTTAACTTACATAAAAAATATTTATAAACTAATTTTAAACTATTCAAAACACACCAAATAATGAGTTCAACTATAGAGCTTGTTGGCCGGCAAGTCAATTATATATATGGAGTTTAAATTTACTATTAAAAATTTATGAAAATATCGAATGACGTCCAATTGAAAACCTGTTTACGTGTAAAAGTTGATTGCATTCATTTGGATGGCGACTATTATGTAGGGGGCCACATACTTACCAATTTTATTTTTTATTTTAATATTACAAGATATTATAATAAAATGTTTGAAATGCCCCTTGCCATCCATACGCGGCCAGTGATGATCAGCGATAACAGTCAACAGGTAACACCAGACGGTGGATGGCATTGACTGGGAGCAGGGGCATTTTAGACTTTCACTTCATCACCCTTTATATTTCCCTTTCATGACGTGGATGACATGAATTCTTACGGGTTTTGAGTTTTTTTCTATTCACAGTAAGTTTTCATTATGAGTAGTTTTTCAATTTCCAACACATATAATTAAAGCATTATTTTAATAAACCAACACATAGTTTTTTTTATAAATAATTTATTTTATTAATTTTCTTAACATTTAAGAATTAGTAATTAGCTCTTATACAGAGTAACACATTTCAGGTAAATGACGAATGATAAAGTAGCCAAACGTACAAACTAATATTGTGGAAAATTTTTACATTAACCAAAGGGTGGCTCACAACTTTGACATTCAATTTACAATCTGAACAAACTGTAACATTAAGAAGAAAGATTTTTACTACTTCCGGTGAGTCAAAGAAAAACAATATAGTAGGAGTACTCCATTTTACAACATTTAATGAAGGAATCCAAAAAAAAAAAAAAAAGAGTGAGTAGTGAAGAACAATTATAACGAGGACTGAAATTCCACGCCTGTATCAGGCAGCCACTGACTCGCCTGGATAAATGACCCAACCGAGAACTTCCTAGCCTCATCTTCCGATAGGTGGGGCTTATAACCGGCCCATCTTACCCTCTGTGTCACATTTGAGCCCGGCCCAGTATTCTGGTACTCAGCATAAAATATAATGCTGGGAGGCTCCACATCAGTGATCCATTCGGCCCAGCCCAACGGGTCCACGAAAGGCCCAATTTTAGACTTCATTATGACAGTGGTAGAGTAATTTTTCCAAGGCCTTCCAAGGTAGGTGGAAGCAGTGAGATTATCAAGCGTCGAAATTGAAGAGTCGTGGATTACAATGCCAGTGTTCTGATTTGGATCAGTCTTTCCCTGAGCAGTGACGGTGTTGAACTGGCCGGGAAGTGGTTCTCTGGGTTTGATGGTGCATTTCTGGAAAACTGAAGCTGCGTTGCCGAAGATGAAGTCGACGGTGCCGGTGATGTCACATTCCCGGTAGAGCTGACGGTTAGAATGGGCGTAGAGGGTGTCCTGGAAAGCGTCGAAGGAGCACCTGTAGAACACCGACTTGTCGGAGCCTGATCGCACCGCCACCGCTTGGTGTTTGGCCGGCCCTGCATTGTTGACGAATCCGATGTCTTTGGCTATGAATCCCTTCCCGCTTACAGCTGCAAAAATTCAAATTGAAGGCGATAAGCATATCACGGACATACAATAACATTGTAATAATATTATGAGTATATTATTAACTAAATACAGTTTATATTATAATATTCTGGGAAAATCATAGTTTGGTCCCAAGGAATAGAACAAATATAAAAAAAGACGTAGTATTTGATTAGCTATCTAAAAACCCCAAAGGGACTCTAATGATATAAATTCAAATTACGAAATTACCTGTTTACTCCCATTGTTAAGCCATAATATTAATATTGACAAGCCCGTATGTTGATAAGTATATATGTCATATTGATAAGTTATAATGTAACTGTTAATAAATGTATGTGTTATATTAACAAATCATAATGTTCCTGTTGACAAGTTTTATGTGTCATGTTGACAATAGAGACAAATAGGTAATTTACAATTTAAATCTATGTTATTAAAGTCCAAAAAATTTTAGATATTGAACTATATAGTGCTTTTTTTTTAATATTTTTTCTATTACTTATAGCCATTCCCTAATATTTTCCACTAGGACTAGCATTAGTGTGTGCATGTGGGTGCTTCTAATCAATCAATTATTTCAATATTTCCCACATATTCATGAAAATTAAATGAGGATTTTTTATTTCTTACCGAAAGTGGCAGTGTCAAAAGTGCGTGTGCCGTCAACTCTATTCCGGCTGCCAGAGATTACGGTTTTGTTTTTCCCGTCTCCGATAATCATCACATTCCACATGTCCTTCTTCAATTCTACATTTTCCACGTAAACACCTTCCTTCACATAAATCACAAATCTACTCTCACTCTTCTTCTTCACGGCCGCCACCGCCTCATTGATCGTCCTGTACTGTCCAGTTCCGTCCTTCGCCACCACTGCATCCGCCAATGTCGTTCTGTTCGCCTCTCGCTGCAACAGCCTCCGCTCTGTCGGGCCAACCCACTCGGGGTAACCCGACCCGAGTAGCCTCCGATGGAGCGGGAGGTGAACCTTCGCAAGTACCCGAAGAATCTTCGTAACAATGGCCAAACTATTACTCGAAGATTCTGTAGAGTTCTCCACAGCGGTTCTCATATCACGAAGAATCTCTTGAGCATCGGTGGAATTCAATTCCTCAATGGCGTCCAAACAAGTCTCCTGATCCGTAATCGTGGCGCTCAGCCACGTCCTAAGGTCGTCGATCTTAGCCGGCGTTAGAATCGCCTCGCCTCCTCCGACTTCCAGCGACGAAATCGAGTCGTTGAGCCGATCCACTGCATCTTCTAGAACATTTCCACAGACATCGAGGGCCGTCTGTATACTTTTGTCCTTTACATTGCCTCTGAGCTTCGCAGGGTAGGCCGCGAGCTTCGAGAGCTCGTCAATGGCGACGCTGAGAGAGAACTTGAAGAGGATTTCGGGGTCGGTGGTGTTGGAGTAACTAGGATGGAAGGAGATGCCGGAGATGCACGAGTTAGGGTAGCGAGTGACGTCGCAGACGGCGTTGATTGAGGCGGCCGGAGTTAACTCAGGAGAAGAAGGGGCGGAGTAAGAGGAGGCGGTGTGATTCGTGTGGATGAAGGTTCCGGCGACGACCACGACGCCGAGAACTATGGAAGAGAGGATGAGGATGATCATGCGCTTACGTGTCTTCTGACGAAAGAGTTGATTCTCGGCTTCATCTAGATTACCGTAACGGTTGAAGGAGTTCACAGAATGCATCGCCATTATGAAATTATTTTCTTCTGGTTTTGGATTGCAATACTTTTGGGATTGGTTGCATTTTATATATAAGGACGGAGAAGAAGATGATGACATGATGCCTGCCTGCCCTGGTTTGGTTGTGCATTTAGTTTTTATTTAACAAGTGCCGTAACAACTATAAAAAATTAGCAAGAAAAAGAGCGTCTTTAATTTATTGAATTATTCTTAATTTTAATTTGTTATAGGTTCGCGTACATTAAAATAACTAACAAGTTAGGTTATGCTTAAACTGAATTCATGTGCTCTACATTCTATTAATAACAATAAAGGTTTTTAGGGAGGGGGGATTTAAAGAGAGTTAAATTACCTAAATTCTAATTTAGGTCACTAAATTTAATAAATTATATATCATAATTAAGAATTTAAAATTTAGTTCAAATTATAGCAGGTTTTTATAAGGAAAAATCTCATATAAAGATATTCGTGAAACATGGTAGTACACAAGAATTCACCTTTTTCAATTATATATATTCCTGCTTTCCTATAAAACATAATATTGTATAAATAAAAAAAATATTGTGATAGAGCAAATAATAGGATTGTGTTTTCTATTTTGCTATTTTAATAATTAAGGGATATGGAGGTAATTTGACCCAAATTTTAAATACCTAATTATAACACATAACTTAATATATAATTTGTTAAATTCAGTGACCTAAATTAAAATTTAAATAACTTGACCATCTTTATATAAGATTTTTCCTTTTTATTATATAGTTATGTGTGTGCACATTAACGGTTAAATTGTCGCTAGAAAAGCAGGGAGGCAAGTACATGTATTTTTCCCCCATCAGACAAGGACATTTATATATCAAGGTTTTGAAACTCGTATCGGTCATTGAACCGGTCGGAAAATTGGGTCAAGGGTTAATGGATCAAATCGAAGTCAAACAAGAATTAAACCGATGAGAAATTAAATATTTTAGGTTTATTAATATGAAATTCTAAAGAAAAATTAAAAAAAAAATATTTTTTTAAAAAAATAGTGGACAGGACAGGTTTATCGACCGATTGGCCAGTTTCTAATCCAGTCTGGGTTTAAAAACCCTCGTATATATACAATATATGATCTAACAAATGCCAACACCCATGTTAATTTTTTTTTGTTGATGTTGTCCAAGTCTTCCATCACAAGTAGTCCAAATTAAAGAAGTAATTAAGTTACACCTCCAATCCTTAATATAAGAGATATTTGTTTAATTTGATTAGATTAAAGAATTTGGTTAAATTAGTTAATATGACATATATTTTTTAAAATATCATAGTCACTTTTCTTAATTCTCTCATTTTCTCTCCTCCTCAATTATTGTTGAGGGAGCATCAAAAGGGGTAAATTATGAAAAGATTCATATATATAAAAATTTTATTTTATATTTAGAATCGAAATCAACTCCCCAAATATTTCTTTTATTAAGAACCGGAAGAGTATATATATAAAGCTTCACGATCGGTCATGTTCCGCTAATTGACTGTTTCTCTCGACAAGTAAATAAAATATCACAACTCTGAATTAAGAAAAACTGGTTGAAATTGAATGTTTCAAATTAAATAAAAGGGAAATAATATACAGAAACGCGACATGATGATGACTATGATATTAAATAATAATAATCCCAATTGCAAACTCTATAATCCATTTGGCAAGCTATAGGGTTGAAGAATGACAAAAAAAATTTAAAAAAAAAATGCTATAGGGTTGAAGTCGGCTCCTTACTTATATTTTTTTTATTGATTTATAAATATATTTATATATTCTGATAAAGTTGGGGATACCAAATGGACAGTACATCACCTTCAAAATGTATGCCCACAAGCAAGCTATAAGCAAGCAGTGGCCAAGCAAGAAGCTGGGCCATGAAAAAGATTATTGTACTTTACCGTTTTAAATATTTTTAGATAGATTTTTTTTAAAAAAAGAAAGTATTTCAAACTATTATATACCACTTTTATTGGAAGTTTGGAACTGAAAGATGACACAAAAATATCTTACAAATAAAATTTATTTTTTATCAAGTGCACGTAAAACTTTGGATATATACCACACTTGTGTTATATATGTATAATATTCTCAGGAGTTTGCAATAGCATGCAGACTCTTATTTTATTTTATCACCAATCCAACCGGAGGTGGTTTAGAGATTACAACAACATCATACAAAATGAAGTCTTTCAACAAAAATTAAAAGACTTAAGGTACTACACACACACATATATAAAACACAAATCACATGAGTTTAAGCTAGAGCCATCAATGAAGTTCTTGGCAGTATAAGTTTCAGCCTCAGAAGCACTGGTAATAACCTTGAAGCCCTTCCAATTAACTCTTTCAGAAGTATCAGCACCAGTTCCAAAGTTCTTATACTCGTCATAGAACAAACAAAGTGTTCAATCGCTTTTCGTTCTCATCTTCCCAATAGTGCCACCCTGCTGGCTCTATCACATCGCTTATATTAGTCTCCATTATCACTGTCCTTGAATAATCCTTCCATGGCCTCCCCAAGTACGACTTCACACTTCCCTTCTGCAGCTCCAGATCCTGCATGTTCATTATATTTCATTACGTTTTGTAATATAAAAGAGCCATGCATGAATGACCATTAAACAGACACACACACATACTATTTAAGACTCAGTTGATTTTTTTTAAAGAGATTAAGAAAGCTAAATAAGTTACTTAATCATATCATATGATATATATAACTGAATTATATATTATTTTATAACTGAGATAAATTAATTTAAAAATAAATAAATAAATATAGACCCACATTGTTATAAAATCTTGTTATATATTTATGACGGAAGGTAATATATATACACACACAGACACACATTGGGTGTGTTTGGATTGGCGGTGAAAAAAGTGACTTATTTAAAAAGTGACTTATGGATAAGTCCAATTGGGTAAAAGTCCAATTGGTGTAAGTTGTTTATGTTTGGATTAGCGATTGAATAAGTGTTTTTATAAAAGTGAATGTGTTTGGTTTGGCTTTTCCATAAGTGACTTTTGAGATATTTAAAATAAAAAATTGTAAAATATATTAAAAGTGGAAAAATGTATTAGAAATAATTTAGATAATTAAATTGCAATGAAAATGTAAATAAATTAGAAATAATACAAAGTTAAAGTTTCTGATATAGTCAAATATAACAGAACAAATCATATCAAATGTTCGCAACAATTAGATTCCTGATGGCGTCACGAACATGATTTATTTGGGTTGCAGATATCCGAGAATCATTTGTTGATGATGACTCTTGATCTTGGCTATCATTCACCAAAATTGTGGCCTCATTTGCTGCATCCCTAAAACGCTCATCAGTTTGAGAATTTCTTCTAATAAAATTATGTATAGTCATTGTTGCACAGACCATGCGCACTTGAGTGTGGAAGCTGTACTTGGGCATGTTTTGTAAGATCTTGAACCTATTTTTCCACACTCCAAACGTCATTTCTATTGTGCATCTCAAGCTTGAATGATAAAAATTGAAGGCCTCATTAGGATTCCGAAACCCCCGTTGTTTCCTAAATTCAGGGAGGTGGTAACGTTCACCTCTGTACGGACCAAGAAATCCAAATGATGATGGGTAGCCAGAATCAACCAAATAATATTTGCCTAACATAAGTTAAAATAATTGCAAACTTTAGATTATTGGCATTCAATTGGGCTTAAAGGGGAAGAAAAGCTAGTGAGGGGAGCTTAAAGGAAAAGTCACTTATTTTCCTTTAAGAGCTTAATTATTAAGTTTTTTCCAAACACTCAATTAAGTTTCAATTGAGCTTATTGGCATTTAATTGGGCTTAAAGGAGAAGAAAAGCTCAACCAAACACACCCATTGTTGGCCGTGATCTTGGAGCTTTAAAAACTTACCGTACAATCCATATATATGCACACAAATTAAAGCTGGACAGAAATTAAGTTTGAAGACAATAAAGTCAAAGGCCAAGAGAATATGGAACCCCAAGGGAGGGTATCCGGTTGGAGCAATCAATGAAGTTCTAAGCAGTATAGGTTTGGTAATTACTGAGGAAAAAAATTATGTCCATAATTCTATCAGTAATTTGATATTTTTTTAGTGTCACTGAGTTTTGGAATGTTACTTCTCGAGTCAGGAATCTGTCTCCTGATACAACTGTACCACAAGGTCCAAATCCTTTAAATCTAAAAAATAAATCACTTTTAATTAAGGGACAACCTAATAAAAACAGTCAAAAAATTGTTAAATTTATCATTAAATTATGTGATTTTATTTTTATCAACTACAATAAACTCGATACTAAAAAAGACCATACTAACCACAAAATTAATATCATATTATTAATTTAAACTCACTCTCACCACCTTATAAAATATGGGCAGATATTAAAAAGAACAAAGAATGCTTTCTAGAAAACAGCATGGGAAGTAGGGTACTTCTCTTGCCAAAAAACAAAAAAACAAAGAAAGTAGTGATCACAATAATGCGTATTAAGAATTCATCACCGTAGATATATAGTCCAGAGTGAATTTAAATGATTTAGATTGATTTTTTTTATTTTGAATTTTTAAAAAAATTATTTTAATATGTATAGAATATAATATAAAAATAATGTCGTCAGTTTTTTAAAATTATGAATTTTTATTTAAAAATTAATAGTTGAAAACCTTAAATTTAAACTATTAGAATTCTATTTGAACTATTCAGATCTCATCGATCACATAGATGAGCTATTAGTCCTTATCATTGTGATGAATCTAAAAAATTGGTTCAGGTACGCACTTGTTAGTTAAACTACTTTATGGAAAAGTTCTGACAAAAATGTCTTCACCACTATTTCTTACTGTATAAAAATATGTCTGTGTGGTTATAAAAGCATTGGATAAATTGATGTATTTAACATCAACAATATAAGATAAAATAATGCTTAAAACTTAAAACTATCATGGATTCTTTAAATGATATATTATTAAAACTCATGCACAAAAGATATTTTAGAATGTTTCTGCACATTAATTAATTATATATGTCCAAAAAAATGAATTATGAAACACATGCTCAGTCATTTAAATATAATATTTTGAAAAAAAAATTGATTGAGAATCCAACTGTTGATAGAAATGAAAGTCGTATTTAAATATTATTTAAAATTAGAAATAATTTTATAGAATTTTGTACATATATTACTGTCTTGTAAATTTTCCTAAGGGACAAGAAGTCAAAAATCAAAATTTAGAAAAAAAGTAGCCCCAGTTCGATTTGTGTCACACCACGAGGATCGGTTTTGCTAGGAAAAACCAAACTCATAGAAGTGGTCCCAGTTGTTTATCAAAGACTCCAACAATATGTATTTTGTGTGTTTGGTGGGGGTGATTGGGAGGTGTAAAAGTGTTTATACATATAAGTTGAGATAATATTTATCTTATATACCGTAAATCATAATTAAAAAATTATATTTAAAAGTTGATAGCGATCGAATTGGATATTTATTGTATGATACTAATTTTTTTTGAAAAAAAAAATCCATACCTATCCAAATTTGCCACCACACGTATATCCTGACACGTTTCAAACATCTAGACATGAACTTATCTTAGCCTTTAGCCTCTGACTAAATACAAAACGTGCATAATTGCACTAAGGACTGAGCAAAAAAAAAAAAAAAAATTGCACCAAGGAAGAAGGGTGCTTTAAGTAGGGGTGCTCACAAACCCCGTGGTATCCTTGTAAAAAGATTGACTTGAAAATGGCGAGACTCAGTTAGAAATAGATAAATTTTAATTAAAATGGGACTTAATTATAATTAATCTCCTTAAATATCTTTTTTTTAACAGCCCTCCGAGCCTTATAAGGTGCTTCTCATTGAAAAAACGGTGTGTTTATCTACATGCACTTATAAGAAATGAAATAATTGCAAGTGTGTGTACATAACTTAAATTACACAAATCATACAAATATAATTTAAATTTAAATTAATGTTAATTAGGTCCATATCTTAATGCTTAATTTATATATGATGATTAGTGTGAAATTACGTATGGCATGAAGCATGACAAATGATGAGATGCACCGTTTATAGCTAGGATTTGTGAAAATAAATAAATAATAATAACCAGAGCGTAAAAAGCAACAACTTTTCTTGCATTACATCACATCCGACTGATTCACAAATTAAATACAATGTATTAGAATTATTACTCAATTGAGGAAAAAAAACGTGGGAGTAATTCTGTGATATTAAAGATTACAACAACAACAGATAAAATGAAGTCATTCAATGAAAATTGACAAACTTAACGCACAACAAAAACAAGATACCAGGACCTTACTTAATTACCACATACACATACAAAAACCAAGACTCAAACGAACTTTGAACACAATTAATAAGTTATAGGCCAAGAGTATATGGAAATCCAGTAGCGGGTAACCAATTTGAGCCAGAAATGAAGTTCTGAACAGTATAAGCTTGAGCCTCAGAAGCACTGGTAATAACCTTAAAGCCTTTCCAGTTAACTCTGTTAGAAGTATCAGCACCAGCTCCAGTGTTCTGATACTCGCCATAGAACAAAGTGTTCAGCTTGCTTTCGTTCTTGTCCTCCCAATAGTGCCACCCTGCTGGGTCTATCACATTGTCTATTTTAGTCTTCATTATCACTGTCCTCGAATAATCCTTCCATGGCCTACCAAGGTACGATTTCACACTTCCCTTGTGTGGCTCTAGATCCTGCACATTCATT
Organism: Albizia julibrissin; assembly: GCA_037074505.1. Taxonomy (NCBI): domain Eukaryota; kingdom Viridiplantae; phylum Streptophyta; class Magnoliopsida; order Fabales; family Fabaceae; genus Albizia; species Albizia julibrissin. The sequence continues at coordinate 4,440,483 of CM073487.1, read as the reverse complement.
ATATTTCAGTAATAAAGAAGACCCATGTGCCCATGCATGAATGAACTTTTTTTTTTCTGGTTAATAAAAGTTTTGGTGAGTTGCATCCTAAGCTCACCAGAACTAGAGTATGCCTCTAGATTTAAATAGTGCCTACAAAGATATTTCTTAGGACTGGGGTGTTAACCGATACTTAATTTTGGGGCACTCTCCAAATTTTTTTTTCATGTTTTTTTTATCATTAAACTCCATATAAAATGAGTGACATCTTAATATTTTATAGGTAAAAAATGAAGTTTTTTTATTTTTAATAATTTTTTAAAGATTTAGTGCTTTAATTGAAAAAGAAAACTGCACCATTTCTCTGAAAAATATTTAAAAATTCATTAAAAAACAAAAAACAACTCTATTTTTTACCTATAAGATATCGAAATATTATTCATTTTATATAAAATCTAATAGTAAAAAGAAATAAATAAAAATATTTAGAAAATGCCACAAAATTGAGGCACAGCGAGCTGAGAGGGGCAGCTAGACCCCAACCCTTATATTGATTTGATGGAGTTTGAACCCATAATTTTATAATTATGGGCCAACCCTTTGTCAACTCCAACATCCTGTTAATTGCATGAATGAACATTTTGAACAGACAGATACGTGTATAAAGATATATATATATATATATATATATATACCGAGTTGGCGCTGATCTTGGAGTTGTGGATGACGATGCCGGTGTTCTGGTTTTTGTCGGTTCTTCCTTGAGCGGTGACCATGTTTTGCTGGCCGGTGAGGGGGAGGCGAGGGCGGATGTCGCAGTTCTGTAAGACGACGGCGGAGTTGCCGAAGATGAAGTCGACGGTGCCGACGACAGTGCAGTCAGTGAAGAACTGGCGGTTGCTGTGGACGTAGAGGGTGTCCTGGTAAGCTAGGAAGGCGCATCGGTAGAAGGCGGCGAGATCTGATCCGGCACGCAGAGCCACCGCTTGTTCCTTTGTTGGTCCGGCTGAGTTTTGGAAGGTTATTTCTCGAGCCAGGAATCCGTCTCCTACTACAGCTGCACCATAACCTCAAAATTTCTTTAAAATATGTACGTACTTGTTCTTTCTTGTTGGTGCAAGTCAATATGTATGTATGAGTTATTTTGAAGAGCTTAGAGATTTATTATGAAGAGGACAGAGTTGTTCTGTGTGTGTGTGTGTGTGAGTTAGTTTGAAGAGCTTAGAGATCTATTAAGAAGAGGACTGACTTGTTACAACCAAACTAATTTACTTAACTCATAATCTAATGGTACTTGTCCATGATAAAAGACTGGGATCAATTGATATTTAACATCAACATAATTGGTATAAAATAATGATGGAGAAAAAATCTGAATGAAATAATACCCATTTAGTCCTTAATGTAAAATATAACTAACCAATTTGATTATATTGAGAAATTTAGTTCAATTAACTAATTTGACATGTTTTCTTAAATGTTTATAATAATCTTCCTTAATTCCTTCATATATCCTACTTAATTAATGTTGAGGAAATATTAATGGGTCTAATTTGAAAAAAAGAAATTTGATCAGTTTTACATTTAAAATCAATATATATCAACTCCAAATTATGTCTTTTTTGGCCAACAACTAAATAAGTATTACATTAACTACATAAGGGATACTTTGCAACCGTCATGAATTTCATAAAAAGATATTACAAAAATTCATGCGCAAAAGATTCTTCAACAGTCAACACCAGTTCTTAGGATTCTTTCTAAAATGAAGCGCATCCCCGGTTATTGTAATATATAAGTTTAAAAATTTTGAGAACCCAATTGTTGATATAAAACTCGTATATATTTAAATTAGTTAAAAATAAGTTTATACAATTTCATAATATTATTCTCATGTAAATTTTATCAAGCACGAGAAGTCAAGAACCAAAATTTAGGAACGCAGCCACAGTTCAATGGCTGACACTAGAGAGAGAGAGAAAATTCATAGAAGTGGTCTCAGTTCTTTGCGAGAGAGACTGGGATAAAAAACATTGAAGTCGATAACGATGGAACTGAATATTTACATCATGTGATATTTTTCTTTAAAAAAAAAAAATCCGTATCTATACAAAGCAGTAACCACCGACAGTTATCCAGATACGTGGCAAACATCTAGACTTGAACTTATCTTAGCCAATTAAATACAAAACGTGATTGGAGTGAGGAAAAATGTCCCTGTACTTACCTTATTATGCTTCCCCTTATTCCAGGTCCCTCCCAAATTTTAGTATAATAAAACATTTCGGAAAATATTCTTTCATATTACCTTACGGGTCTAAAATAATATATCTAAAACATAAAAAATTCCCTCTAAACAAATAGTGTGATATTTCGAAAAACAAAACGCGATCGACAACTTCATCTATAATATTTAACAACGTAAGATATAATTATGTGGCGTGCACATGATTTTATTTCTAATAAGTGTATAATATGTAAAGCTTAAAGCAGTAGAACAAAATTTTGAAAATGAGAGTATGAGAAAGAAGTAAAAATAATTATGATCCGAAAAGGACAATTCGATGCAAGTATGAGCTGTCACTGATGGTTTTATTGCTTTTTTTTTTTTTTGGAAGGCTGTCCGTTGGTCCATTTTTGGTTAAGATGTTGATTGTATTGATGTGATTCAACTAAGCACAATGCAAGATCCACCGATAAAAAGGACGACAAATTTACAAGGTTGAGAAAATCTTTACTATATTCTAAAAAAAACAAAAAAGTGACATTTTGAGACTATAAGAAAATTAATTGTAGATAAAAAAAAACATGGATTTGAATGGTACGTGAAACTCATTAGAAATAGAGAAATGTGAACTAAGAATCTCTAAGGTTTAAACTTCAAAATAGGCCTTAATTATAAATAATCTCCTTAAAAGTTCTTTTTTAATTTTCCAGTCTTCTTACAAGGTCTCAAAGAGTCATTTTCCCAAAAAAAAAAAAAAGTCTAATATTATACCACCATCAAAATTCTTAATAAACATTGTGTTTATCTACACCTGTAAGGGGGAAAAAATATACGGGTGTTTATACATAACTAATAATGTTGTTAATTACTTCATATGAAATTTCCACTTTTTGATTCTCAAAATGGAAACACTATTTTAGATGCAATTTCTTATATATAATAAATTACACACACATACAAAATATATAAAAAAGGTTTAATTTAAGATGAAACTCTGTCCGCACGCACCCGTGCGTGTCAAATTTATATGAGTATATACTTAGAGGTAAGTTCTACAGATTGATAAATTAAAACAAAAAAAATGATTTTACATGCAAAATTTCAAAACCATATATAAATAATACTACGTACTTACGTACACACACATATATTATAATTATCTATAAATAAAAAAATCAGGAACAAAAACTAGATATGAAGTACTTTGGAAAATAAAATGCCAGAATGATTTTTTTTTTGGTAAATATTTATTATTGTGTGTTTATTTAAAATAGTGATTGAAACCTTTAAACGCAATTTTTCAATCATAATTTACAGTATATGAAGTAAATATGTAAAAGAAGATTTATCTCAATTTATATAAATAATCATTTTTTGGGTGTCTAAACATAATCCCAAACAAACATGTGCCTCGACAAAATTTGATGTGCATTAATGTCATTTATAGGTAGGATTTGCCAAAACAAAAATAAAAGAAAAAACAAATGAATAATACTATGTAACATGTTAACAAATTGTTGCACTAGGTTATACATAATTAAATTTTTTTTGTGTTTTTAGGTTTCATGGATTTAAAATATTAAAACACAGAAATGAAGTTACTTACCCACAGTTGCTGAGTTAAAAGTGGTGCTTCCATCTACCACATTTCTGCTTCCTGTGATGATAGTATTAGTTCTGCTGTCTCCCATAAACATTATATTCGTCTTTGAACTCGGCACCTCCACGTTCTCTCTATACACTCCAGCCTTTATTCTTATCACATACCTCGTGCTACTCCCCGACGGCGCCGCCGCCACCGCCTCCGACACCGTCTTATATTTCCCACTCCCATCAGCAGCCACCACGACGTTCGGAGTCACCGCCTCCGACTCCGACAGCAGAAGCCTCCTATCCTCCGCTGTCATCCACGCCGGCCATGTACCGCCGTCCACCTCCACCATCTCCATCACGTTCCTGTCATTTCTCCGGCCGCCAGGCACTTCATGGTCAGTCATGTTCCTAAACATCGCCAGCGCGTTGCTACACAAGCGCTCCACGTGCACTTGCCCGTCGTCCAGTCCTCTTCTCACGTGCTTATCGGCGGCGTTGTGGGCGAACCCGTCCCGGCAGGTTTCTTGGTTGGTAATGGCGGTGCTGAGGAAAGTTCTAATGTCCTCGGCGCGATTCGAGGAGTATTTGAGGTTGGAGATGACACGACGGAGCTCGAAGATAGTGTCTACAATGGTTTCTATGCAATCATGAAGAGCGACTTTCTGTCTCCTGCTCAGGCCTTTTTTTGCTCGGATTTTGTCAATGTTTAACCTATTATGTGCAACGGATCTGATGGTTATGTTGAGGGAGAGTTCTATGACGTCTCTATGGGTGGACACTTTGTCGGCGAAGCCGGGCTCGGCGGTAATGGTGGAGAAGCAGAGTTCAGGGAATAAAGTGGAACTGCAGGCGGTTTTGACTAGGTGGTGGGAAGGGGTGAAGTGGATGTTGTCGGCGGCGGAGTTTTTGCGGGAGTTAACTCCGGCGACAATGCCAACGACGGCGGAGACGAGGAGCAGAGTAGTGAGGAGGGCAAAGAAGAAGAGCTTCTTCTTCTTCTTCTGGGACATGGGAATGGCGTCGCCGGAATTGGACATGGTTGAGTTTCAGAGTTCGACTAGAGAGAGAGAGCAGGGGTGGATGTGGCTCCAGAAGAGAATGGCAAAAGGATATATATAGAGCTAAAAATTGAACTACGTACACTAAAAAAACGTGGGACTAATTTTGTGATTGTTTTGTAGTAATTGTTTGTTCAATTAATTTATATAGAAACAAATGCTTATGATGTATATAGAATTAGTTGGGAGTTCATTGTTTGTTTAAAGAGTGATGTTGTTTATTTAAATATAAGACCGTTTATTGGTTTTAATTTTATATTAATTTTCATGCTATCCAATTCTCTCTATAGTCAAATTCAAGCCTTATAAAATTCAATCAGAATTAAGTAATTCTCCAAAAGTTATTTTTTATGTCACTATAGTCATCACTTTTTAGAGGTGTTTTTTTTCATCCCTACATACTTAAACTTGAAACATTGTGTTTAAACATCCAAAGCTCATTTCACAGCAAGATTTGGTTCTTAAGTTTGATTTTTAACTCTCATAACATATTTTTGAACCCGACCACCCTTATTAATTAATGATTTTGAATTGCTATGAGAGTATTTTTTAAAAATAAAAAAAAAACTGGTCCCCCTTTTGGCCCACAACATGCGTATACGTGTGGTCTTCTATTGGCTAATTGCTGCCTTTTGGATCGTGCTCCTTCTTGACCTTTAAATTAATGCCCCGAAAGATGAAACCAGCGTCCCCTTGATTTGAATCTTGTCATCAACGTGGCTATGTTGGCAACTAACTATTACACAGACACACTTAAGATTTTGATAAGCTTTTGGAAATGGTTTATGGAAATTTTATTTATATATAATAGAAAAATGATTTTTTTATCACCAAAATCTAGTTTAAGAATTATGGGAAGCATACATATTTGTTGGGAGATGAAAAAATCATTTGCCCTCAAAGCGTACTTGGACAATGATTAGTCTTGAAAAGAATTTTGAGATGCCCATCAAATTTAGAAAAAAGAAAAAAGTAATCTAGTGCATTGGGCTTTTTGCCCTTTTATTCTGTGTCTTTATTCTCATCTCATCTCATTCTGCTACGTACGCTTGATTCTTTAACTCATACCACGCGCTTTGCCTTTTTCAACTTTTTTCTCCATTCAAATTACTACAATACAATAATATCCAAAACACATCAAACATTTCCAATTTACGCATTTTTCAACTGGTGGCTTATATATTACAGCCTTATGAATTAACTCTAGATCAGTACAAAGCCATATATATAGACTCATCATCAATGATGAAATCTATCAGAGGCCAAGTGTGAAAGGGAAGCCTGTAGAAGGCAACCAGCTTGAGCCTGCAATGAAGTTAGCAGGAGTGAAACTTTGAGCTTCAGTGACACTGGTAATAACCCTAAATCCTCTCCAGTTAACTCTTGCTGAAGTATCAGCACCAGGTCCTGTATTCTGATACTCCCCATAGAACAGAGTGTTCAATGCAAAATTCCCATCCCAAGGGAACCACCCACTTGGGTGTATCACGTCGCTTATTTCACTCTTCATTATTACTGTCCTCGAATACTCCTTCCATGGCCTCCCCAGGTACGTCTCAAAGCTCCCCTTCACTGCCAACAGATCCTGCAATTCACCGCAACAAGTTGGAGATATAATTTATATGATCCTTAATATAATTGGACTATAAAATGAATCTTATATTGACGATGGATAATATAGTACAATCAGTTGGTTAAGATTTTGTCAGAGTGAGTTTATTGGTTGCTTGGTTATTTTAGGATTATTATAGGGTTCTAGTTATAGATTAAGTGTGAAGGATGTTGAGTCCTCGTCGACAAAGGAAGAAGTAAACATAGGTCCTCACTTTGGGTTTAGTTTCCAACTTGTGTGGGGTTATATGTTTCAGGTTTGAAGCCTTTAATGGTTTTCCTCTGGTGTCCTATGTCTCAACTTTCTAAATGTTCTCTTTCTCTTTTTTTTTATTATTATTAGCTTCTACATAAAATAAGTGATATTTTAACATTTTTTAGGTATAAAATAATACATTTTAAAAAAAATATATTTTTACAAAGAAAAATACCAAAAGTTGTGTAGTTTTGAAATATTTTTTCTTTTGAAATATCATAAATATGACTATAAGATATAAACTGTCAATATTTCATATAAAATCTAATGATTTCAGGGAAAAAAACATTTGAGATATTAGATGCCCAACGCCATTGGTTTCACCCTTTAAGGTTGATGTTTTATTGTTGTGATGGCATTATGAGTTATTCATATTTTCGCTTGTTGGTACCGTGTGGTATATTATTCACCAATTTTACGTAGGAATTACCTGAGTGGCACCGATTCTGCAGTTTTGGATGACGATGCCGGTGTTCTGGTTAGGGTCGACTCTTCCTTGTGCGGTGACCATGTTTCTCTGGCCGGGGTTGGGGCGGCGGGCGTGGATGTCGCAGTTTTGTAAGACGACGGCGGAGTCGCCGAAGATGAAGTCGACAGTGCCTGCTATTAGGCAACTCACGAAGAACTGGCGGTTGCTGTGGACGTAGAGTGAGTCCTGATAGGCCAGCACGTCGCACCGGTAGAAGGCGGAGAGGTCGGCGCCCACCCTGAGAGCCACCGCTTGGTGCTTCGACGGACCCGCCGTGTTTTGGAAGGTTATGTCTCGAGCCAAGAATCGTTCTCCTACAACGGCTGCACGTCACACAACTGGTCAGCGCAGCAATTATTTCTTTTCTATTTATATACGCACCATTCTGTTCTTATTGTAATAAATTATTTGTAGCAAAAAAAATTGTGTTTAAAGATAATAAATGAGATTTTGTCAATTTTATTCATATTTATTATTGGTTGGATTGAGTACATAAAAAAGAGAGTAGAGATAGTGTATAAAGATAAAAGAATGAGCGAGAAAATGTGCACTTTTTTAGAGGGAGTATTACTAATAATAATTAATCAATTTTCATTATCGAAATTTAACAGGGAAGAGCGACAAATTAAACACACGAAGTTAATCTGTTAAGACCTTCCCAAATCCTCACTCAATTCAATTAAGATATATCATCAAGAAAAATCCGAAAAAAAAAAACAGAAATGAATATTTCTCTCATGATTTGTTTTGCTAATATTACACGTATAGACTAATATATGGCATGCAAGTCATAAATAATATGAATATTTTTCGTAAAATACGGCTGAAAAAGATTTTGCAGTGTGACTGATGGACACAAAAATCAAGGAAAAGTAAATACTCTTGTTTGGTTTTACTTGGAGGTGGTGGGGTTCTTATGTATCCTTACCAATCAATACAGTTCAGCGCTGGGTAATGAATTTAACAATCAACTTGCAAGTCTCAGTCATTTAATTGGCATTCACTAATTAGGAATAAGATGACAAATTCTAGCTCAGAAAATTAAATTAACTTAATCACACAAGAAGAAAATATAAATTCAAATATAAAACCACGTTTATAATTAACAGTAGTTTCTATACGCATACTATTTTTATTTTAATCCAAGTTTTAGAAATTAGTTTTTATATATATTCCATTGAACTATATAGTAATAATTTTGTAACCCAAACTTTGATTTACAATAGTTAACAAGAAATTTTCTTTCAGTTAACCAGGCTTTTCATCATAATCATATGTAAGGCAAACAAGGTGATCATACGCACACATATTACGGTAGAAAAATATAAGAAAGGCATGTGATTAAGATAATCCTAGTTAACTTGCATACCACCCAGTCAATGCATGTCATTTAATTAAACTAAACATCAAGTGTGCATTTTTTTCGGGTAGAAATAAACCATAATGGCATTTATGATGGGGTCTCAATATGTCAAAATACTACTCCCTCGGCTATTTTTTATAAACAATTTTTATTTTTATTGTATAAAACGAACTGATAGTTAAAATTAGTTAAAAATAATAAATGTGTTAAAAATGTTGTATTTCTTCTAAATATGCCCCTATTTATGAAAAGAGTATAGGAGAGAAAATGAGTAACAAATATGAGAAGATATGGGTATAAAATATGAGAGAGAATATGTAATAAATGAAAGAAAATTAGTAGTGAATGGAATAATTAATATAAAGATAATAATTACTTATAGAAATGAGCAACTCAAAAAAAGAAAGATGTACGTTTATAAAAAGTACCTGAGGAGTATACTAAAAATAAAAAATGAAAGATGTTTATGACCAACAAAACAAAATTAGTGCATATGAAAAATACAACCTGATATTTTTTGTCTACTTATATTTATTCAACATACCACTCTAGTTCTATTTATAAATTTAAATTAACTAACTCTCACATACCAAAGAGAGTTAATCAACTCATTAATTATGAACTAAAATTTCAATTTTACCCTTATTTTTTATTGTTTCCAAATGTCAACATGAATAATCACTACAAAAGAATAGAGAATTAGTGACGAGATTTTGTTGCTAATCTGTCACTAATCCCTCACAAATTCCGTCACTAAAATTAGTGATGTAATTTTTCCATCACTAAATTAGTGACGGAATCACATTCTGTTGTTAAATTTTGTCACTAATCCGTCTTTAATTCTGTCATAAAAAAATTAGTAACGGACAAATTCCGTCACTAATTTTGCTCTATGATCTGTTACTAATTTCTCCTGAAATATTTTGTGATGAAATTAGTGATTGAAATTTTCCGTTTTTTATTTTTGTTACTAATCTGTTTCTAATTTTTGTCACTAAATGTTTTATGACGACATTAGCGACGTAATTTTTTTGTCACTAATTTCATCGCTAATCAGTCACTAATTTCCGTCACAAAATATTTTGTGATAAAAAAATTCCATTACTAACTCACAACATTAAATAATAATTTTTTTGTATAATCTCTCTAAATTATTTTATTTTTTAAAATAAAAAAATTAAATTTTACAATAGTTAACTTTTTCAATAATTAGATTTTTTTCATAATTATAATTTTTTGTAGATTATTTAAATTTAAAAATTAAAATTATTATTAAATTATAATATTAATATTAATATAAATAAACAAAAATTATTAATTCATATTTATTATTAAAATTGAAATTAATATATATAATGTACAAATAAAATTTTTTATAAATGCAATAAAAAATATAGTAATAATAAATATTTAGATAGAATATTTACGTAAAAAAATAAGAAAACTAAATTGTAATATTTAATAATATATTAAAATTTGTATTTCTATTTTTTATAAAGTGAAATATATATATATGATTTTACATTTAAATCATACAAGTTCTTCCTAACTTAATTAGCAAAGGCACTGACACGCATGTTAGAGGTCAATTGTTTCAAATCCCAACTTGATTACAAAATACAACTAATTTGTGATATGGACATGCGGCGGGCGACGCATGGCACACGACTGAGGTGGACATGTGGTAGTTGACCTAGACACACGGCGGTTAACCAGGACATGTGGCGACTGGAGGAAAGGTGGCAGTGGGTACACGTGGCGGCTGCCAACAAGGGACATGTGGAGGCTCGTGGTGAGGACATGTGGCACTTTAAAATTTTTTTTTTGTGACGGATTAGGGACGAAAATTTCATCCCTAATTTGTTGCAAATTAGTGACATAAATTTTCATCACTAATTAGCGACGGAAATTTCCCGTCGCAAATTAGCGACAGAATTCAAAATTCCGTCACTAATCAATTAATAACGGTACTTTTATTGACAGAAAAAATTCTATCATTAATTCTGTCACTAATTCGGTTTTGTCGTTAATTCGTCGCTAATTTCTGTCTCTAAACTGATTAGTAATGGAATTTCCGTCACTGATTTGATTTTTTTTTGCAGTGAATTTATTTTTGTCTATTGCAATTAAAGGGGTAAAAAAGTTTTTTTAAAAACACATTTAGTACTTTGAAACTAGACCTATAATAAGGACCAAATTTTTTTTTTCAAAATGAATTTATAAATAAGACCAAAGTGGTATTGTTCCTCTGAAATATCTTAGCCTCCAAATAAAGCCCATTTTTAAAAGTTAAACCATGCATATTTTTCTTGTGCAATTTAAACTAGCTAAATACTTTTCTGATCCTACTTATAAAGAGGTAAAAGAATATTTTTCTTGTCCTATTTGTCAGTCATTTTATTTATTTTTTACATGAATGTATAATATTACCTTCATTTATTATTGTGTAGATTTTATTCCCATCACGAGGTATTGTGTATATTAAGTAGAAGTAAAATTGTAAAATTGTTTAATTTTAAAATAAAATTAATGAGGTTTAAGATTTTCTCAATTTATGTAAAACATTTAAAATGATTTATAAATATAAATCAGAAATAAGTGTTTTATGTATTATATGTAAGGTTTTGAAATCCGGACCGGTCACTAAACCGGTCGGAGTATTGGGTCAAGGATCAGTGGATCAGGCTAGAGTTAAACCGAGGCAACTAAGTCTTCAAAATTTATTATATAATATTTATGTGGTTCTCTTTTGACAGCATATAGATTGAAAATCATATCTAACAAGATTTGTTTTGGCACCTTTAAATTTAATGGGAATTGGGTCCCACATATTTGTTTTTTAAAAGGAAGGCACAAATTTAAAAGACTTGGGCCCCGCCTTTACCCTTCACTCATTTTGTCATTCATTTTCTTTCATTAAATAAATGGTTCTAGGAAGGACGATAAGGAGTAGAGGCGCAGGAGTGACAGAAAAAAAAGGAGGAGGTGAGGGGCTTCACTGTGGACTGTGGAGTCATCCTTGGAACGCATCTGAACTAGAGAGGGAGAGGGGGAACGTGATCGCACAGAAGGGGAGGAGTAGTTGTTGTGTTGTCGACAGAGAAGGAGGCAGTCGTAAGTGGTGCTATTCATTGTCTTCATCGCACATAACCAGGGACGTCAAACAGGGGAGCAACTGTCAATTCTCTCACTCCATCTCTCTCTCTTTCTCTGTAAATGACAACACCGTCGACCATTCTCTCTTCATTCTTCAATTGACTTTTTTGTAAAAAAAAAAATTTGTAACTCATTCAACTCGGTCGGGTTTAGCCCGAGTTAACTTGAAATCCGGGTTTTTCCCTTAACTCGGATTGGTTTTCTAACCAATTCATCAATTTCTGGTCCAAACTGACCAATTCAGTCCGAATTCTAAAATATTGATTATACGTTGTTTGATAAATAAATCATGATAGTTTTGAGGAAGTACCTATTACTTCACGCATATAATCTGCTAGTAGTACTTTATAATCTATATTCACAAATTTAACAACACAATTCACAATTAATGGCATTTATTGCATGTTAGATGCTCCGACTAGAAACATTGAAGTTGAAAACTTCAATCCAACCAATTGCAGTGATATCATGTGGCATAAACAAATTAAAAATCAATATCCACCCCGTACGAGTATCTATCTATCTATATATATATATATATATATATATATATATATATATATATATATATGTGTGTGTGTGTGTGAGAATTATTTGATTTTTTTTAGAAAGATTAAAAAAGTTAAATAAATTACTTGATCATATGTGTATGAATAAATTATACATCAGTTTATAAGTTAGATAAATTAATTTGAAGGAAGATGATAAATATAAATATTTTAAAGTAATTTAATTTAACTTTCTAAAAAAAATTAATTAGATTTTATATTTAAGATATGATGTATAAATTATTTATCATACTATTCACATAAGAAAATATGTTGCATACCGCAGAAGTATATAATTAAACATTTTGATTTTAATTTGAGAAATAAATGTTAAATTATTGTGCCCTTTGTCCTCAATAACTTATATGGGGGTTATATAACTAACATGTTTAAAATACGTCATCCCATATTATACATGACTTCGCCTTAAAATGGGACAACCTTCATGCATGAGTATACTTATTTTATTCTATAAAATTTATAATATTATTATCATGATACTGTAAAATAAGCCATGATTTTGACAAAGAAAAAACTTTATAATAATCAGGACCCAGATACGGAAAAGTGCTGCCTCATAGTTGTAATGAAAATGGTGGTTTGAAAATTAAGTTGAAGGCCTCAAGTCAGACAAAGACTATTCTATGAGCTGTACTGTCCCCATTATTATTTTTTATTTAAAGCCTGGGGCCTTTACTGGTCCAATTTTTCAGTATACGAATAATTCATACCAATACATGAATATACAGAATCACAACTCATTTATATTTTGTGGGTGAAGCACTGAAGCCACACATATATCTTAACAAATCGCCACTTTGATGCTTAGTATAAGTCATAACCAACTTCTTCATCGTATTTTAAAAAACATGGTTGAGCCATTCAATTTGTTTATCCTTATTTAAAATTATGAATTACATTCTAAGCAGCGGAAAAAAGAAAGAAAATTGCAGAGACAATTTAAAAAAAAAAGTAATTAATATCCATTTAGTAACTTATAATATCACATATTTCTTTTAGAAAGTGACTCAAAACCGGGGTTTAAGTTTGCATACACACACGGTTGTAATATGCAAATGTTATCATGAAAGTTATTGAAAATGGATGAATAATAAACTAGGACATCATTTATAGACCGTATTATTAAAAATAATAAAATAAATCAATATTATGCATGTTAAATATGTTGCCTATGCAAGTAATTAAAGAGAAAATGGGTAGAATAAAGGGAAAATTTCAAAAAAAATACATTTTAAACTTCAAAATCCTGTTGACAAAGTTGTTAATGGGATTAACAAAAATGATAATGCAATTGACACAATATTTTATTGTTAAATCACCTATTTGTGATTTAAAAGTTTAAATGGTATTTTTTTGAAATTTTCCCTAGAATAAAACTTACTCATCCGATTCTTAATATAAAATATATTTAAATAGTTGAATTTGGTCTTAAATATAAGAAATAATTATCATATTTATTAATATTTTCTTAATCTACCTCAAATGATACTTTCTCAACAATAATCTAGGAAGAGGTGGAATTAAGGAATTAAGGAAGATAATTAGGATGTTTTAGTAAATATATATTATATTAACTAGTTTTTTTAATTAATTAAATATATCTTATATTAAAAATATGGTGATAGGTATGAATGCAAGGTTATAGGAATAATTTTGCGAGAAACTGTGATTAAGATACTTACCTACAGTGGCCGAGTGAAAGGTTGTGCTTCCATCGACGACGTTTCTGTCGCCGGTAATGATGGTGCTGGTTCTTCCATCTCCAACAAACATTATATTCGTCTTCTTCTTCGTCACCTCCACGTTCTCTCTGTACACCCCTGCTTTTATTCTTATCACATACCTCGTCTTGCTCCCCTCCGGTGCTGCCGCCACCGCCTCTGACACCGTCCTAAAATTCCCACTCCCGTCTGCCGCAACCACCACATTTGGAGTCACCGTCGTCGCCTGCAGAAGCTTCCTGTCTCCTGCCGACATCCACTCCGGCCAATTCAACTCGTCGTCGGCTACTTCATCCAGTTCTCTCAGTTTTCTATACGACGCTTCACCGTCCGTCATGTTCTTGATCATCGCCAGCGCGTTGCTGCACATGTGTTCCACGTGAAGTTGACCGTCAATCAGCTCTTCTCTCACGTGTTTATCAGCGCCTTCGTGGGAGAAGCCATCAAGGCAGGTCTCTTGGTTAGTTATGGCCGCGCTGATGAGAGTCTTGAGGTCGTCGGCGTGATGATGGGTGGAGTCTTCGAGGTCGGCAATGGCCCGGTGAAGCTCGTCCAGAGTGTTGTCAATGGTTTCTAAGCAATCGTGAAGAGCGGTTTTCTCTCTCTTTGTAAGGCCTTTTCTGTTTTGGACAAGTTTCTTGACGGCGAAGTAGTTGTGTTGTACGGCTCTGATGGTTATGTTGAGAGACAGTTCTATTACGTCTTTGTTGGTGGTGACTTTCTTGGCGAAGCCCGGTTCGGCCACGACGGCGGAGAAGCAGAGTTCAGGGTACATGGTGGAACTACACGCGCTTTTGACGATGGCGTGTGCCGTGCTCAAATGAACATTGTGGAGGCCGCCGGAGTTTTTCCGGGAGTTAACTCCGACAACAATACCGACGATGGCGGAGACAAGGAGTAGAGTGGCCACGAGAGAGAAGAAGAAGAGCTTCTTGTTCTTCTTGGACATGGTAATACGGTTGCCGGAAAGGGATATTCCGTCGGAGTCTTGTTTGGTTTTGCTCATCGGATGGTAATTTGAAAGCTTGATACTTTGACCAAACAGAGACTTAGTAAGCAAGGGGGTTGAAATGGTCAGTTTATATAGCAAAAGGTTCACACCAAGATTGGAACTGTCGGTGCCTCGGTGGCTTGAAGTTGGTACATACTAAATTTATAATTTATAATTTGTTTTGGTAAATTCTAATTTGTAATTTGATTAAAATATTAATAGTAACATCAAAATAATTACATTCAATATGTATAGTGAATGACATGAGGAGCACGGATAAAAATGAAGATATTAGAGGTTAAAAGTAGGAGTACAACTAATAAATAAATCAACAGTACTGCTGAATGAGAGTACATTTTAAAGGCTGTGAGTTTGGATTTTTTTCTTTTTTTAGAAAAAATTGAATCAATTATTCACCAATGAATTGAAAAAGTAGTACTAGTAATACCCAATCAATTTCCCAAGGTGACCGTTTGAAACGTTCACAAGGACCCTATGAAAGTCGATTGCTTCGTCAGTCTGACTATTCAATTCATCAAACTCAGCTCAAAGGATTCACGAAGTGTGCGTGAGACTGTGAGAGAAAGGCTATTTAAGTACTCGTATTTTATCTGAGGAAGAAGGTTATTTACGAGGGAACCAGCCATTTTTTTAAATTTAGGCTGTACACCGAACGAATAAGTTGAGGCTAATAACTAGAGACTATTCCTTCTAAGATAAGACCTAGAGATAACCAGAAATGGTTTTGCATCTCCCAATAAAGTTTTTTCCATGTACATGTTTCAGTTTGAATTCAGGACATTATGTGTAAGGGATACGACCATCTACTACTAACTTTGTCAGGTTTTATGGTAGGAAGTGGAAACCCACCTTTTTTTTTTCCGGGTATGTATACTTATCATTATCATTTTATTGGAGATAATCCTATTTAAAATAAAATATTATCGACACTAAATATAGACATCTTCCCATCGTCTACAGAGCCTTCTGTCCTGCATGAGGCTAAGCGAAGTGTTGTATTATGGAGCCCTGGGGAGTTCAGCACCCTGGAGGGATAAGGGATGAAGTGGATAAAAAATCTTATATTTATGATCAAACCCCAGCTAGCTCCTCTATTAATGATGGGAGATCGTGTATTTTTTGTGTGATCTATCAAGATTCTTATCTTTCTGAACATGTGTCAGCCACATGAACGCAGTTCATGGAGATTGGATTCTGGATCTGGAAACTAAAATTGGGTCTGGGAAACAAAACCACTGAATAAAGAGTTACTTTGTTCAAGCCTGGGCCTGAAAACACTATTTTTTTTTTTCAAAAAGAAAAAAATTCAGAATCTCTCTTAAATCACTCACAGAGGCATGATTAATATATTTAGCTCGGGGATTATTAATAACAGGTTGTATTAGGCTCTGAATCAACTGCTCTGTATTTTCAGATATTTATATGACTAGGCAGAGTTAACAACATAGTGCAGTCATGTGACCAAAACTTCATCCCAATCCTGTCCCTTTTTGTTTTCTGGCCAATTTTCCTAATCAAACCAAATTATGCTTCTCAGAAAAGCATCCACCCAGATTTTTTACTGTAAAAATCCTCTATTTTTGCAATGGCAAAAATACTCATTGAAGGAGATGATAATAACTCTCATAGGATAAAGAAAACTGATAAAGCTACTGCAAAAGGATTCCAAAGATTTTAACTTTGCAGGTTTTGAAGCCACTGTGTATTGAAAAAGGTTGATTACAGAGTGGGGAAGATTGTTTCTGGAAAATATACAGAGTATCTTCTAGAAACTATCTCCTCTTCCACAAAGAAAAAGGATGAAATATTTGGACTTATGCGATTATCATAACCTGGCTTTTGCTACGCATAAAAAAGATCATTATTGGATTCTCACAGATTTAAGTGTACATCAAAGAATTTAACAAGCTAACTCAGCAAAACTGTAAATCCAATCAAAATTGCAGTACACATAACCATAGCTAGCTAGAAGCTGGAATTTGAAACACAAGTGTACACTCATCAACAGCTCTTCTGTTATACAAAGACATGAAAGAAATGAAAAGGGAATTAATTTCTGTGCTTTCGTCCATCTGTGGGAGGATTGAACCTGCAAAAGAAACATGAAATTTTCTCTGTCATTAACCACTAGCTGCAAACTATGAAAAAGGCTTGAAACTGTTAAGAGTAAATAGAGTTTAATTTACTGGTTCTGTGTAGGATTTGAGGTGCTTGGAGGTATTCTTCTGAAAGATGAACCCAACTGCTTCATAGTATTTATATTATGTGCCTGAGAAGAAGATGAAGAAGTAGTCTTGCTTAATGGCAAAGAACGCACTTCTGGGTTGCTTAATAACAAGAGTGTGACAGTAAGAAAAGCCACAAGAGAGCAAGTATGCTTCATGGTAATGGAGGAGGATCTTGATTGAGCCAAAGTCTTTTAGGATCAAGTGAAACTAATCTAATTTATTGTTTAGTAGTTAGTAGTACAAGTCTCAAATGGTAAAATATCTAAGGGTGGGTGTGATATAATAGTGGGGGAGGGTCATGTGGCTGAACTTTTTTTGTCTGGTCCTAGGATTTGGTGAAAAAAAGAGTGACAGAAAAATCATGATACAGGCACGTGATGATCAGTTCATGACATTAGAATTATATATATCTCTCTTTAACTTTATTGGAGAAAGCAAAGGTTATTAATATTAAAATGCAAGTGATGCAGTGACATCAAGAAACTGATGAATCCATTCACATAGAAAACTTAGAAGTGAATCTTGAACTGTTTCATTTGCATTGTTCCTTCTGTCACTGAGAAATGTTCTTTTTTTTTTTTAAAGTAACAGATCAGTGGTAGCAGAAGCTGGCTCTGTTCAATCGATCCAATCACATTGTCAGATTCTCTTTCTCACAGAATGTGGATTCTTTGTTCTGAAATAACTTACTTGAAAGCTGTTTTCTAGTTTAAAGTTTAGACCCATTGGTTTGTATTGAAATATGCTAGTGAAAAAATGATGAATGGGTTTGAGATTCGAAATGGGATTTAGCTTTGTGTTGCCCAACAAATAAGAACCTTCCTATGACTTGTTCAAAAATGCTTTTTGACTAATCAGGAAAGATACAGAAGGAATATGACAAACGAACCCAATGCATTGCTTGTGAGTAAATGATAGAATGTCACACCCTCTTCTAGTATATTCTTGGAGGTACAAACACGTGGCAGAAGGGTAGTTTTAGGGATAACTTAGTAATTTAGTATCGAGTCAGTTATTCCCTCTTATGTCCTACTTAGCAGTTATGTTTTATCTAATTAGGATTATCAAACTCTATATATATATATATATATATATATATATATATATATATATATATGTTTATTGCATGTTATTTATTATGAATGAATTATTCAGTGAAAGAAAGGCGATTGTTTCTGAATAATTGGAAAATCCTATATCATTGAGATTCCTTCATTCTATATTTATAGCCAGATCATACATCATTCTAGAATCTTTATAAAATACATTAGCCACTATACATATGACATGTATACAATAATAAGAATTTTACAGCTGTACAATCATCTTACAATCATAACAGAAATCATTCTCTAACATCCCCCTTTAAACGAGAGGGAGAAACAATGAGACCGAGTTTGCTTCTTAGATATTGAAATTGAGGCAATGTTAGAGCCTTTGAGACAATCTGAAATCTGCTGATTTGAGGATATATATCTAACATCAATCTGCCTTGAAAGAACCATATCTCCAATGAAATGTAAATCAATTTCTATATGCTTACTTCTTGAGTACTATACAAGATTAGCAGCTAATGCTTTTGCACTCAAATTATCACACTACATAATAGATAGTGTTCTTAAGAATAATCCAAGCTCAAACAATAGTGAATTAACCACTTAATCTCAGCAACACTATTAGCAAGTGCCCTATACTCAGATTCAGCAGAGGATCTAGATACTACATGTTGCTTTCTAGATGACCATGAAACAAGAGTGTTATCTAAGTATACACATATTCTTGCCATAGATCTTTGATAATCAATATCAGCAGCCCAATCGACATCAGTATAAGCATGAAGTTGCAGTGATTTAAATGGCTTAATATGTAATCCAAATTGAAAGGTACCTTCAAGATACTAAAATATTCGTTTAGCTGCTTGAAAGTGTCTTGTTCTAGGATGAGATAAATACTGGCTAAGTTTATTGACAACATAGGCAATATCGGGGCGTGTAGTGGTGAGATATTGGAGAGATCCTATTGCTTGTGTAAATATAGTTGGATTAATCATTAATTCACCACCAGTAGAAGAAATTTTTCATCCAATAACCATTAGTGTACTAACAGGAGCATAATCAGACATACCAAATCTCTTCAATAAGTCAAGAACATATTATACTTGACTTGAATAAAAACCCTAACTATCTCTGTAAATTCCTAATCCCAGAAAAAAAAAATACAAGGGACCAAGATCTTTTAAAGAGAACAACATATTCATCTTTTTAACCAAATATCCCACAAACGTATAATTATTACCAGTAATCAAGATATCATCCACATATATCAAAACTAACACAATCAAATCACTAGTCTTGAGCATGAACAGAGATATATCACTTCTGGAATTTCAAAATCCCCAATTTAACAGAGTAAGTCTTAACCAATCAAACTAAGCTCTAGGAGCTTGTTTTAAGCTATAAATAGCCTTAATTAACTTACAAATATGCCAAGGATGTTTTTGATCAACTGAGCCTTCTGGTCGCTTCATATATACTATTAGTTCTCATATTATTTTGATGATAACAAACATTGTTTTATTAGACTCGAGTGATAATTAAACCATTTGAAAAACAAAAAGTGAAATCTGTGGTGAACTACTCAAGCTTGATATAATCACTCTAGTGATAGTTAAATTAGAACTCAATGTCACCAAAGAGAATTGCTCGAGTGATAGCTTGTGTACTCAAGTAATGATGCTTCACTCCCAAAATTTTCCAAGTCACTCGATGGTGATCAAGTTTTGTGAAAAGTTCTCAAAGGTTAAATCACTTGAGTGATTGGGTAAACACTTGAGTAATGCATCACTTGCAAATGACTTCCAAAAGAATTGAGAGTTAATGGATTGAGAAAACATAATCACTCTAGTGACTGGTAAGAACTTGAGTGATGTTCAAATCACTTGTAGGTAACCTCTAAACAGTTTAGAAGTTAGTAATCTAAAAGCCCAGATCACTCGAGTGATAAGAAGGATCACTGGAGTGACGAAGATGACTATATCAAAATTCAGATAATTTAAGTGAAATAGAAATCACTCGAGTGATGCCGCTGCTCCTAAGAGTCACTCGCTGAATAGCTGGGAATGCTGTGATCTTTTAAAAAAGATCACTCTATTGATTATTCAAGTTACTCAAGTGAGCTGTGATCACTTGCAAGGATATTATAAGTGACCTAGAAGTGCTAACAAAGCTTGAAGCAAATCACTCGAGTGATTTGTTCAAGCACTTAAGTGATACCATTTTTCTGTAAGGCACTCGGTAGTGATCTGTCAAAGATCTCAAAGTGTTATAAAATCACTCAAGTGATGTCTTTAGTACTCAAGTGATATTCATTGTTTTAAAAACTTATCACTACCAAGTTTCTTGAAGTAATTGTCAGCACTACATAGCAAAGAGCACTTGAGTGACAGAGATAAACACTTGAGTGATTGGAAATCACTTGAAGTGATTATCAGTCTCACTCGAGTGAATTTATCAAAAACCTGTAATCTTCGTCATGAAATTCTTAATACACATATATACTTCATATCTTGATTTACTTTTTGAATTCTTATACTACTTCTAAATGTTACTAAAATCATTCATGTGTAATTTTTATGTGCTTAATAAACGGATTAACCTCAAAAACTCAAAAAGCAAGATTCTGACAGAAGCATTAAATGAGTAGCAGAGAAAACCGATAGAAACACCCTCTTTAATCAATGGCTACAATTACTCTCTAACAGACAAATTTGAATACTCACAATAGTCATTAAAGACATCCTACCTATAAATATAGAAGCATTCAAGACAGAGTGACTAACCAACGACAAAATCAATTATGTTCGCTTAGTGTTATGTTATTATGTATGTTATTATCTGATATTCTTATTATTCTTCAGTATTCATCTATCAACTCTTTAAGAGAGATTTTAATACCTTTATTCACTATTCGTGTAAAGAGAATCTCAAGGTAGTGGGACTTTAAGTGGGTATCAGCTCACAAAGTGTAAGGGAGAGTGAGTGTCGTGTTGAGGAGTTTATTTAAACTGTGGTGCCAAGAACCCATAAATCTTAGAGGTATAGTGGAAATCTCAAAGGCGCTCTAAAGATTGGATGTAGGTTAAGATGTTAAAACCGAACTAGTGTAAGCTTTAGTGTACAATCTAATGATATCTTTTCAACTCTTAACTTTTAATTGAGTATTCTTAGCTGCGATTATTAAATTTTTTTATCATCCAATTCACCCCTCTCTTGGGTAAAACCGTTAACACTAACATATACCACTTCTTGTAGGTATCCATTTAGGAACGTGTTATTCACGTCCAACTACCTGATTGGCCAATTAAACATTACATCAATGGATAATACCACACAAATTGTGGACTATGATACTGCATCTTGTGTTGGAGAAATATGAGTTTGTGCTAATAAAGTGAGACCAGTCTTAACAATATGCCTATGCTTTCTCTCAGCACGACCATTTTGGGCAGTGATATATGGACAAGTAAAATGAAAATTGATACCTGCTTCTTGAGCAATTGGAATAAGAGGCTTGAACTTTGTTCCATTGTCATATTGTAAAGCTTCTATCTTAGAATTGAATTGATTTTCAACCAAATTCTTGAAGAGTTTGAAAGCTATGACTACTTCACCCTTACGTTTTAATAGATATAGCCACGTGTAATGACAAAAATCATCTAGAAAATGCATATAAAAACGACAACCACTAGAAGATGAATTGGAGAGACATTGGTATGTATTAATTCAAGAAGAAATGAAGATTTAGAAACAGAGTTTGGAAACGACAATAACTTTGATTTTTCAAGTTGACAAGCCTTGCATACAAATTTCCCATTAACACGAACCTTTTGATTACAATTATTTATAACTTCTTTTAGTATTTTAAGACTAGGATGTCCTAAGGCATAATGTCATTTAAGGAATTCAAAAAAACTTAAGTCTGTCACTTTCTTTGCAACATGTATTTGAAGCCGAAAAACCACAACTCTACTTTCCTCCATGGGATACATTTCCTCCTTTAGAAGTCCCCGCATCAGATCCCTTCCTATCTTCACATCCTTCACAAAACATCATTTATTAGTTAATTTCATATCAACTAAATTATCATGAATCAATCTATTCATACTCATTAAACTCTTGTTTGCAAAGCGCACATACAACATATCCTTAAGTAATAGTCGAGACTAATTGCATGGAATTGACATAGAACCAACACTCATTATTATACTATGTTCACTAGTGGAAGTAGTAAAATAAGACTTACCAACTGGGCTCATATGATCTAATTGCTTTGAATGTGGTGTAACATGATAATTAACACTACTATCCATGTACCAGCTTGGATTAGAATACGAGTAAGCATTATAAGCCTAAGGTGCTTGAGAAGAAAAACCATCAATATTATAATAATTCGAGTAAGGACATGAGTAACATGTGGCCATTGTATGACCAAGCCACTGACAATAATGACATAAGGGATTACCCCTATTTCCCTTTCGACCACGAAAATGACCACTAAGCGATCCTCTTGAGCCACACCAAGTTGTTCTATTTTTAGCATCATTACTTCGCCTTGCATAAAAAAGATGCTTTGTTTTTATCCGAGCAACATTCACAGTTGGTTGAATGTTGAGATTTGTGAACTGATTTAGTTGGTTTAGTCGACTCTCAAAAGGTAACAGAGCTAACTGTGCTTTGACCCATGTAAGGTCGGGTTTGTCCACCAATTTAACTACAATCGCATTGTAATTGCCATCAAGCCCATTTAACTTTTGAAGAATTATATCGTTAGTAGCTATTGGAGATCTGGCAAGAGCTAGCTCATCGGCAATACTCTTAATCTTGGCCAAGTATTCCTCCATCTTCAAGGCATTTTCCCTAGTGTTGTGAAGTTCATGTTTGACCACCATGATTCTAGCCTTAGTAGAAGCACACGTAGGTTCTTGAGCACCAGTCTAAAGTTCCTTAACTGTTCTGCAATTGAGGAGTTGAGCTCCTACATCTTGAGTCATAGTGTTACGTAACCATCCCATTAACATGCGATCAACAGAAAAAACCAGTCATCAAATTCAGAGTTGGAGCTTTTAATACCATCATCATCAATAAGAAAACATAGAGGTGCAGTTTTGTCGATATGCCCTTCAAGATGGCTGCCCTCGATCAAAGGTAAGACTATCGACTCCCAGACAAGAAAGTTGGCATGATCTAGCTTAATCGTTGCAGTTTGGCTAAAGGAGCTAAACAGGGAATGATTTTTAGCAGATGTTGTCATGGAGCTGGCAGTAAAGTTAGTATACAACATAACCACCGCTTTGATACTAAAAAAGAACGGCGATTGTTTCTAAATAATTGGAAAACCCTATATCATTGGGATTCCTTCATTATGTATTTATAGCTAGATCATACATCATTCTAGAATTTTTATAAAATACATCAGCCACTATATATATGACATGTATACAGTAATGAAAATTTTATAATTGTGTACTCATTTTACAATCATAATAGAAATCATTCTCTAATATTTCCTTTTCTTCTTACTTTCTAATCTTGTAAACTACAAGATCTATCAGTATATTATATTGTTGAAGAGATTTGGATCATATCCTTTGACAGTATCACTTTGCCAAGCACAATTCGATTCTGATCTTCCCTATAAGTGCTCGTTTGGGAAATTCCTAAAAATGCTTTTTTTTAAGTACTTTTCTATAAGTTGAGATAAATCTTATCTCACATATATTCGCCTCATAAATCTTAAAAGTGCTTTAAAAAGCTACAACAAACTGGCATTAACTCAATGTGTCTTTCCTTTTTCACAAAACTTTTTGAAGAGTGAGTTTTTAGCTATTTGCATGCCAAACTTGGAATTGCAATTTGCGAATCATCTTTGGGATTGTGCGCTGAAAATTGTGAGGGTCACAAAACGAATGTGTTTTCAAAAACATCGCATCTTCACCAGTTGATATGGCACACTCTGTTAGAGGACTATCTAATCATACTAGACGGGGGTGTTAACATTTTGAAATCCTTTAGTGCATTTAGCTTCTTGTTACACTTATTGTAATTAACCGACAATACATCCGCTTCATAGGCTCACTCTCCCTCTGTAATTTCATTCTTTATCTCAAACTCACTTAGAAACTTCTGGAACATTAGTTCTTGAACAATAGTGCTTTTTTTGTTTTCGTTCAGTTCTTGGATATGGAGGCTGCATTTAATCTGAAAAGTCCCAACCATGGAAAACGTTAACGGATAGTAGGATGACAGCCTCACATTTAAGGATTTGTTACTGGATACACGTCACGTCACAAAGACATACACCTATACATATAGTACATTGTGCACGGAACAAATTTACTTAAATTGAGGTCAATTAATTATCACGTGCACAAAATATGCTATCCTGTCTCCTAATAGTGTATGATTGAATTAATTTTTAGAAAATAATTTTTATAATTTATGAAATAAGTATGTAAAAAAATTTTATTTTAATTTATAGAAAAAGATTTCTAAAACTATGATTTAGGTATATTACCCAAACACTCATGTAAACTCATTCATAGTCATGTGGCCTATGGCTCACCAAATGCAAATCCTAATCTGCTGTCAATATATGTGTGCGCACGTGTACATGTATATACCACATTCTTCTGTATATTACAAGAAGTTTACATAATATTTTTCCGGAAAAAAATGAAGAGGAATTTTTTTTCCCAAAACCTTTTATCACAGTTTGTGTTTTTTACGAACTCTTCATAATATCCCTAAATTATTTTGGATTGAAACCTAATTTCTATTGCATTGGGAGCGTTAAAACCTTTTTAAAGTGTACTTCTCCATATTTAAATTTCTACTTTCCTTTTAATAGGGTGAAACCGCTTAACATCTCAAATAATAATTGATTATTTTTTTATTTTTGTTTACGACAATTCCACAACTTATGTTTTCTAAGGTCTCATAAAAAAACTAATATTAACAAATATAAATAATTTTCTTAAAAAGAACGTATCTAGCATTTAATACTAGAGGACGAACCTAATTTGTAATTTTTTTAAAAAAATAAACATGATGAGTTAAAAACATCGGTAATCAATTTTTTATGAGAATATTTTTTTCATTTCTTTAAAATTAGACATTTCTATATTACTTAAAAATTGCGATGAACATATTCATAATAGTATATTATATAGATATATTAATTTTTTGATTAGATTTTTCTAGTCGGAAAAACAAATTATTTTTTAAACGTCATGCATGAAGAAAATAAGAAAAATGATGCCTAAACATATGGGGCTAAAATAGTCATAAAACATTTGTTTTTGGGCCCATTATACCATGAGAGATGGTATATAAATCTTTCTGGGTCATCATGCATTCATAAGCACTTGGACCGCAAAGCTTGCGATTCGTTGATGGAAACAGTACTTTACCTTCTCTCGCTTTTGCAGTTTTCAACGCCACCGTTTTGAAGTGTTTAGCAGTACCACTACCACTAAATTTCAGTGCTCTTTTACTTTCGGAACGCTAAAAATCAATTCTCAGATTGTAAATATTGTTTTTGCTGTTTCAGATTTTAGGTTCAATTTGAAAGAAAGTAGATCCCAGGTAGATTCTCTTCTCTCGTTGGTAGTGACAAAATTGCTATTTTTTTTTTCTCCGGGCTCGTCGGTTTCTTTCTCATGATCGCTGGATTAATTGTGTTCGAAATTCCCATGTGGTGTAACTGGGTTGTTTTGAATTTTATTTTATCTATATTGGAGTCTGAATATGGCTTCTCGTTAGTAATTCTTTTTGCTATTTACAGATATAGGTATTAATTGTTGTAGAAGCTACGGTGAATATTTGAAAAACACTGAGAAAGGCATTACCTACTGAATCGAATTACGCCACTCCCTACCCCCAATCCCAAGTTTTTCTTTCATCTTTTATGTGGATTAGGATTTTGTGTATCCTTACTTCAGCAACAGGCCGTTGAAGATGTAAACCTAAACGAGTTAGGATAATAGGTGAAAAGCAGGAGTGTGAACAACATACTTATATCTATTTATTTGGTTGACACTGAATATGAAAAGAAGTGTTTTTAGGCCAAATCATATTTTGTATAAACTTTAAGCAGTTTTTAACAGATATAATTTGAGAAATGAATGACTTTGGAGCTTGAATTGCTCTTTTCTTGCTGTTAACATCGAGCTTTTGGCTTGATGGTGGTTATGAGCCCAGAGCTATTCTCCATGAGAGGGTGTTAGAGATATTAAAGAATACTGTCATTGAGCCTTCTTCTAACAAATAAAGCTTCTGGAAGAGTTAGTTTCATAGTTACAGGAATAGCCTACAATGGCATCTACCTCTAATATTTGGAGAGACTTTTGGTGGTAAATCTCCTTCAATTTCCACCAACTCATTTATCACAGAAAAACACATGATATTTACACAATTACGTGTCTCTAGCTGCGTTGGTTTGTTTGGTGGATTTTCTGTGGATTCATTTATTTATAACTCACCTTTGTAAGTAATGATCAGAATTCAAAGAATGGGATGATTAGTATGTATACTCCTCCACCATTAATGTTACGCAGAACTTTCTCATCTTTTTTTCCAGGATTTTTTGTGTTTTTTCAGCACTTTTTCATTACATTTGGTTACTTGTGGTTTTGTTTCTATTATTTGTAACATTTTCATTGACATTTATGTCCTCAATAAATTTATAGCAGGCAACAAAGGTTACCTTTGAGAATCAAAAAAGAATAAACTGCAGTATAGGGCCTTGCTCTTGCTACTGATTGAAATTTGTCAGATGGCGGAGAAGTCATGCATCAAACGCCTTCAAAAAGAATATAGAGCTCTATGCAAAGTATGTCATCTTGCTTTTTTCCAGCCTATTGCTTTTTTATTTTATATTATTCACAGTTTGTATGCTTACGCATTCTGTTGTAGCACAACTACAGCCATAAAACAGCGTATGTGATCCCATCACTACCCCCTCCTTCTCTATTTTTCTTTGTATATCTGTGTGTCCAAATGTTAAGTTGATGTTGCAGATGCGTGGAGATATACAGCACAAGGAAAAGGGAAGACATCATCTTGTATATTTTGCATTTCTACAATTCTGATGTTTATGCAATGTGTCTGTATTTACTATTTAGTGATTATTTTTGCATCTTTTATTCTATCAGTCTATGCTATATTATTTACTCTCTCAGTCCTATATCAATAAAGTGATAAACTGATATTAAACTATGTTTTAACTGGGCAATAATGTTTATTATGAATTTGCAGGAGCCAGTATCCCATGTTGTTGCCCGCCCTTCACCAAACGATATTCTTGAGTGGCGTAAGTGCTTTTTAATTTTGTCGTAGAAATAAATAAATTAATTAAAAGCTCATGTCAAACACATTGGATTGTACCACAGTACCTTTTTTCCCTAGGATGTGCTTGTATCAGAGAATGCATTCTCTCACCAACTACCATTTATTGTTTGAATATGCTCTGCAACGCTACCATGAGTCAAAACTTTTCATCTAAACTAACTGGAATTATAATTTTTTGTTGTTATACTAAATTATTTCCACAGATTAGAGATGAACCTTTATAACTTTAATTTAATGCATATTTGCCTACTGACAGCATTCTATGACTCTAGAAAGCAGTCCCATGCAGTGATAGCATTATGGAGTAATGATGTCTTTGCACTTTTTGTGAAAGAAGCATATGAAAACGGCTTTTATATGTGCTATATTTTCATTTTGTATGATGATTAGTTCATGTAAACTACGTACTGATCATTTTCAGATGTAATTTATGCTCCCTTGATTGTTTTTATTTCCCCAGCCTTGCAAATGGTATTTTGAATGGAGATTTTTAGTCACTATATGTGTCTTGTACTCTTGCGCTATCAGTTACTTAATTTTAATTTATTTGTTTGGTGGTTGTTGATTCTGATTTACTCTTTGTTAATGTCTCAGATTACGTGTTGGAGGGAAGCGAAGGAACACCTTTTGCAGGTTTGTTAATTTTGCAATTTGTGATTATCGCCGCCTCACTTTTTCAATCCTTGTGAGCCATTATTCCAATTTGAAAACATGACTTGAAGTTTTTCATATTTTAGGCGGATATTATTATGGAAAAATCAAGTTTCCTCCTGAATATCCATATAAACCACCTGGAATAAGGTGATCCTTCTTTTTGCAGTATTCTTTTCAATTTTTTATCTCATATATCTGGTCAATTATATTATTGGCTGTGTATACTTTCTGTCCTGTAGTATGATTACACCGAATGGCCGGTTCATGACTCAGAAAAAGATTTGTTTGTCTATGAGTGATTGTAAGTGCTTTTAATCGTTGGATCCCTAGTTACATAATGAATTGCTCATATTTTTTAAATTTAATATGATGTTTGTGTTGATTTTACTGCTTTTGCAGTTCATCCTGAAAGCTGGAATCCTATGTGGTCCGTATCAAGGTCAGATTGATTCTACTTTTGAGGATGACTAACTTACTTTATGTATTTACTTAGTTAATTATTTACTATTTTATTATATTTTTTGTAATACTACTACATGCCTCTGTACAAGCAATTGTCATTTGGGAGAAACAGATGATGTTGATAATCACTTTATAGCTTTCCACTAATGTTTCCAATCTATGAATGCAGCATACTTACAGGGCTCCTTTCATTCATGGTAAGTACGAGGTAGATTCTTAATATTTTAAGTAAATAAATAATCGCTCCTTTTGACGTTAGTTACTTCACTTTCATTTGTTTCATATGTTTCTGTGAAGTTTATAGCAAGGTGATATGCATGTATTATTATTTGTAATTTGATAATTTTTTTTAATCTTTATTTTGTCAGTTGGCCCAAGTGCTAGATTCAGATAGTGTTTCATATGTTTCTGTTTTTTCGCACTTTTTTGCAGATGGACAACAGTCCAACCACTGGTAGTGTAGATACTACCACTGCTGAGAAGCAGCGACTTGCCAAAACTTCCCTTGCTTTCAATTGCAAGAAGTAAGTATATTGTAGCATAAGGTCACTGTGATTGGAGTTTCACTCACAGATTCTCTTTGGATCTGACTGATAATTTTGCTTACAGCCCAACATTCCGAAAAATGTTCCCCGAGTATGTTGAGAAATTCAACCTGCAGCAGCAGCAGAAGCAGCTCTCTGATAAAGTTGAATCTGAGAAGGCATCAACAGAGGCACGCCGTGATCAAAGTCCGAGGCCCTCGTCGGAGAAGGTCTTAGATTCTACAGGAGAAGACATGAAAAAAGCAGATGGGTTGAAGGATGTTGGAAGGAACCGGAAGCAATCTTTTCCGACATGGATGGTGTTGTTACTCTTCTCCATCTTTGGAGTTGTAATGGCATTGCCTCTGCTTCAGCTATGATTGTGACAAGCAACACAGTCGTCTGTGGGACTTGTTTTCTATATGCTTCTTAGACTTTGTGATGCTTAACATGATCTGTATAGGGAACTTAAGGATATGGAGGTTGTGCTCTTCTGTGTCTATGTTGCCTGCTTGTATTCCGAGCTAAGAAGTAACAAGTTATATTCTTGATCTATTGAGGTTTGGCTTCTGGTATTGTTGGTTGGCAACGAGATGTTGTGTAAGAAGTAAAAGAAAGAATTTGCCAACTGAAAATATATAAACTGCGTTCAAATTTTGGGAGTCTTCTCTTAATTCTATTGTTGAGAAATAGTCTATCTCAAATGAAAGTCTTTTATTTCAAATTTTGGAAATAACCTCTTTATTTGTGTGGTAAGGCCGCATAGGTCTGACTCTCTTCAGACTCAAGCATTTATTAAAGTTTTTCACTTATCCTCTCATTTTATAGAAGAATGGTAATCTCTCATGCCAATCTTGTTTGTCATGAAAAACTACAAACGCTGTGTCGATGTAACATAGAACATGGAATATTGTTGCTGGAGGTGACTCCGGTCCTTTTTATATAAGAATTTTTTTTTTTTGGGTTAGTACTTTTTATAAGAATTTTTTTTTTGTCTCAATTTAAATTATTATTTTTTCTATTTTTATTAAATACATATTTTTATATTAATTATTCTTCAATCACCGCTAATTCTTTTTTAGGTAATCATTTATTAGACATTCTCTCTCATATTTTACACTCATACTCTTATATTTATTACTTATTTTCTCTCATATGCTCATTTCATAAATAGACATATTTAAAAGAAACATTATATTTTTTATATATTTATTATTTTTAATTAATATTAACGATTAACTCGTTTTAAGTAATACAAATAAAAGTTATTTATAAATATGGCGGAGAGGAGTAATATTGTTGTATATGGTCCAAAACCAAAAGAGTTATCGAGAAGCTGATGAAAGTTGTAGTTATTATTATTATTTTTTTTTTTTGGTTGGTATTTTGAACAGATTGGTAAAGGAAGCTCTCATTTTGGTTTGATTGATCATGAGAGAGGAAGCAAACTTACCCGAGGCAGTAACATAAGACGAGTCAAAAAACAAAAAAGTGGGAAAAGAAATAAGGAAGCAAGATTAGCCAGTAGTAGTACGATGCTCAGATGATTAAGCGGTGCCAAGGTGACAGAAAAAGAAAGCTTTGAGGTCAGAAGTGGAGCCCATGATCGATTATCATTGGAACACGCAGGAACTTATTTTTTTAAAAAAATAAAAATAAGCACGTATTTAAATATTGTTGTCCCTCAAGTCAGACGAGCCGTCCTTGAGGTTGGGGGAAACAGTACTGGGTCATCTCTGGTCACTGGTTTTGGCCAAAAAAAAAAATCTCTCGTCACTGGTCGCTTGGCAAAAGCAAAACATCCCATGTGCTGTTCAGAAACAAATACGTGGTCACTTGAATATGCTGTGTACCAAAGCTTCAGAGAAAACTGTCTCTTTTTCATGTTTCCTTGTTGAGTTTTGTGCTACGCTACAAATCCTGATTAACATTAACATTGCAGGTAAAAAGTTGTTGTGGATTGATCAGCATCTTCAAACTTGTTGGCTGTCCTTGTACCGATTCTGCAGCATTATTGACAGAGTCAAAATTTGAAGTCACTTCTTTTTGCAGGTAAAAGTGGGCATCGTTGGAAGTCACTTATTTATTTTTTTTGAAAAAACTAAGTTGTTTTTTTTTTCTTTTGGAAAATATTATTACCAGACTTGCATGTTAGACACTTGGATAGAAATACAAGAAACACGAATATAGGTCCCATTCACAACTTGACAAGTGAGTCGTGTCGTTTATCTTCTGAGCAAGTTTAAGAGTGCAATAATGGCAAGATACATGGCTTTTGGGATTGGGGTCGTTTAGGTAAGAGGATAAGAACAAACGGTGGATCAAAGTTATCCTGTAAACAAAAGTTGACTCAAAATATTTCAGTCAAGGATCCCATGTTTTGGTGTTAATAGAAAGAAACAACTCCATTCTGTACGCAACTATCGCAACATGTGATCCAAGCAAAGTCTAGACTTTATATCACATTCATATTTTTCACAGAGTTGTGTAGTTTTCAATTTTCATTGGCCTTGGTTGGCTGAAATGTTCAGCTTTTATGGGTGAGAGCTCATTTGATATCTGATAGATTCTCCTGCTCAAAGGTTGAATTTTTTTTTCCTTTTCTTAATTTTTATTTTACAAACCTTAAACTCCAACTCTTATTTCTGAGATACTGAATCCTACCCTACCAACCTCTGGCTCTATTAGTGATTCCAGACAATTTCTCAACCATCACTAGGAAAGAAAATGGAAACAGAGTAACCAGTGTAATTACTCAAGAAACTAAACTACTATCATTCACATTTCAAGCATCCAGATTCCAATCATTCATGATTCACAAAACAATTACCATATTCAGAAATTATCTTCACCATGGATTACATGGATAATGGCATGTTCTAACAAAAGCTATCTCTCTGAAACAAGCCAGAGGAACCTAACCAATCTCTCAGGGACAAGACAATCACCTTTCAGAGATTAGTTCTTACTTCTGCCCATTGACTCTATCCTATATTTTGCAAATGGCTACCTCAATATATGAGGGCAGATCTATTAAGAAGAAGAAGAAATACACAGACATATTTTCTCATATATAAATAATTAGCTTTGTCCTCTCCCTGCTTGTTCAACATCTATAGAGCCAGGACCAGGATTACAAGGACCTAACCTTTTGTCTCTGCTTAAAAGCCTCTTCAGTGACCTCAATCTTGTGGTCATTGGTGATTTCAGCTCATCTTCAGCAAACCTGCTTGCAGAAGGAGATAAAGATGAAGAATTGACCTCACTTGGTATATCAATCACCATCATTTCATGGCGTCTATTGTTGTTGTTGTTACTGCTACTGGTAGCTGTAGTTGTAGAAGAAGATGAAGGTCCCTCTTCTTCCGAAGACGTATTAATAGAACTAACTTGAGTCTGGTTCCCCCAAACCAACACATTAGTTGGAAAATTTGGAGACTCTGAACCACTCATAGCAGCTAAACCTGAGTTTTGAAAATTTTCTACCGCTCGTGATTGGCTACCACTATTCTCTGCGGCATTTTCTCGAACACTTGAAGTGCTATTGCATTTAGGGGTTTCAGAAGCAACTGGGTTTCTGCAAAGTGGACAAGTAGAATGTGATTGAAACCACATATCTATACAATCCACATGAAACCCATGATTACATTTGGGTAAAAGCCTCGCTTTTTCTCCTTCAACAAGCTCAGAGAGACAAACAGCACATTCCAAACCATCTTTGAAATTTTCAGGTTGGTACACTAAAACTGGTAAGGACAGAAGCACTGAAGGATCAAGCCCACTTCTCTGGCCGCCGTAAATCGCCGGATCTTGCCCAGGGGTGAAGACAAAGCGGCGTCGACGGCGACGGCGAGTTGGCGGCGGAGGAGTGGTTTCTTCAATGCTCCACCAGAACCATTTGGCGTAGAGATGGAGAAACAGAACAAACACAACCACCATGAAGAGGATTATTATAGCTAGCACCATGATTTTTCCAGTCACTTCAACCGCGGGAGATTCGCCCAATTTGTCATTAGACACTGACGAGTCACCCATGATTCTGGCTTTACCTAAAGACACAAGTTTGGAAACAAAACGAAATAATCAAAACCCAGACGATGGGAAATTTCACTCGATCTTGTGGGTTCTCGAGAAGAAAACCATAAAAGTTGAAACTTTTGAAGCTCGGTGAATTTCAGAACGCAAGGAGGAGAATAAAGAGGAGGGAGAAGTTAAGCGAAGACGTGAGAGAATTCAAAGGAGGAAGGACCAGGAGGAGTAGGAGATCCTCCACACTGGACCTGAGGCTTGGAATTTTTCAGAAGGGGAAAGAGAAGAAGATGACGGACTTGGAGTCTACTCTTTGAAGTTTTAATTGAAGTGGGAATAACTTGAAAAAAGCGGGCAATTTTACAAAAGTATTGTTGAAAGTCAAACCGCCAGGTCTGGTTCTCTCTGCCCATTTTTCTTTCCTTTTTCCCCGTTTGTCTTCTTCAGATTCTTTTTTAAAAATAAATTAGTCCTTTTCAAATTTAAATCGAGTTAAGTTCTTTGTAACTCAACCAACCGATATTGGGGTTTACTGGTTTAGTATGCGTGGAACTTTGAAATTTGGATTGGTCATTGAATTGATTGAAATATTGGGTTAAAAGTTAGTGGGTCAGATCGAAGTTAAATCGGAACAAAATCAGTGAGGAATTAAATATTTTAGGCTTATTTATATAAAATTTTAAAAAAATTTAAAAAATTGATTTTTTAAAAAATAAAATTAAAAAAATGCCAAACTAGACCTGTCACCTAACCAGCCTGGTTTGGCCGCCAGGTCGTTGGTTCCTGAGCCGATTCGATACGGGTTCACAAACCTGGGTTTTGAGCCTCACAATTATAAAAATCAATCTCATGAACTAACTCTTTAAGTTTATTATTTTTATATTTATATTTTATAAAAAAATCAAGTCAAGTTATTTTTAAATTCATGATAGTTATAAACTTGTAAGTTTGCATATCAAATTTATTGTTTTTATGTTTCTAACTTATAAAATTGTATTAACTTTTTCAATTTGATTATATTAGTCGTTTTATATATGAATTTTATAAAAAAATTCTTTGTTGAGCATAATAAATTATAAATAAAGATGGATTTCATTTTAATTATTTGGACTTAAAGTATATTTAAATCAATTTTTTTATTTTAATTATTTAATTGATCACTATTAATATCTATTTAGTGATAAAAATAAATTCTTAAAATTTTATGAATATCTCGAGTTTGTTTAAATTAACAAATTTGACCACTTGTTGACAATATAATAAATTAAGATTCAAATATTCATGTAATTGATGTAAACGTTTAGTGTTTGATTGTAGTTTGAATAAATTTGTTTTTAATAAAGAAATAGTTGTCCTTCAAAAAACGTGGCGCCACAAGAGACCCATCTTATACCACTAAACTAGAGAGTTTTTTAATCGTATGAGGATTTGAACTTGAACCTTTTAGTTTCATTGTTACTCATTTGGACTTAAATGCAAAATTTAGTGGAATTTTTATTATAAATTAAGTCTTACCTTTATAATAGTTAATAGGAGATAGTACTCTATCTAATTTTAAATATAGGATATATTTAGAGAGTTAATATTAATCTAAAATATAAGATATATTTTTTATATTTGTCAATTTTTTTAATTTAATTCTATTAATACTCCATCAACCATAATTAAGGAAGAGAATATATGAGGGAAGTAAAGACATGTCACAGTTAACTAATTTTCCTAATCTAATAAAATCAGGGTTCTGGACGGCCAGGTCTGGTTCAAATTTAAAAAAAAAATCAATTTTTTTAATTTTTCTTTAGAATTCATATTAATAAGCCTAAAATATTCAATGTCTCACCCGTTTGACCCCAGTTTGACTGTGGTATGACCAACTGACCATTTACTGAGTATCCCAATCAATTCAATAACTGATCCAAATTTCAGATTGAATAAAATTAAATAAATATTTCTTACTAAAGAACAGAGAACAGTATTATTTTACCTAACCCGAACAAACTGATCCAAAAGGGTTACATTTAGTCAATGAGTGATCGTTTAAACAGGAAAAAAAATGAGAGTTGCATCTGCATCCTTCCCTTTTTTAATAAGTATTTATTTAAATTAGTAATTAAAATTTTTAAAAATAATTTTTAACCGTTAATTTACGAAATACGATATAAATATAATATTAACTTCCTTATATAAATATTTTTATACCTCCTCCAACTAAACACACACTAAGTCAAGACCTGCCATTTCTACTTTCCCTGCGTATCAAATCAGTGGCTGTATAATTAAATATAGCAAACTCTTCTTGGCATATTTATTTTTCACTTATCTCCTACGATCCATTCAATTAGAATGATGACATTTCTCGTTTAAAAACAAAGAGGTATGATGGCGTTCTCTCTTTTTCCCTTTAAGCCCTTGTTTTGTGAAAAATGATTATGGTTTCCAATTTTATTTATTCTTTTATTCTCCTTTAATTGTTTCTTCACAAAAATTCAAAAAAAATCATTAAAATCTTTATTACTATGGAGGACCTGATAAATTTGTATAAACAAAAATAATTGATAATTTTCAAATTCTATATACGTAGTAAAGTACCTACCAATATTCTGATTCGGTTCATTCTCATCAGTAAAATTTATTATTTATGTTCTCTTTGATTATTAAAATTGTATGGAATCTCCTTCATCATTAAAGCTATTTTGAAATACATTTATGGGCGTGAATTTGTATACAAGTGAACCAAAACAACTTTGATGATTTTTTTTCTATATAAATCTTATCTAGAACATCAGTAATTCAATAATTTTTGTTTGTACATTTTAAAATATACATTATTAACCTCTTAAAATATAAGAAAACAATGTTTTATTATTTTGATAAAACTATAATATGTAGACCTATATTTTTATAAAACTTGAGGTAAGTTACGCTATTCCTTACTTATTAATGGTGTAAGTGTGTGTGCGTATATCCATACAATTTACTCTTCAATGTTAGAAAGTTCGTGTGAATTTAAAAAAAAAAAACGAAAAAACTTTCCGATTTTGCAAAACTAGGGATGTCTAGATTCCAATGATTGTTGAGTCAACTGTGCTTGGGTAAAGTTTCATGTGTCTTTGACCTGAGGTAAAGATTCATGTTGAAGTTTTATAAATGGAGAAAATTATATATGAAATAGTATAACCATATTTATAGTTGTGGTATTTACACACATATATATATTATTAAAAGTGAATCATATTAAAGGAAAGGTAACAATATTCATCATATCTGCAGAGTGAATGATAAGTTGATAACTTTTGCTTTTTCGTGAATTTGTTTAATGATTTATGATCTTGAAATGCTATGATTCCTAAGTAGTTAATAATAAATTATCATTAAAAGTTGGCAAAAAAACAAATTATCATTATAAAAGTGGAAAAACAAAATAAACAAATTGCCTTAGTCTATCCAACATTAAAAGAAAAAGTTACTTTTGCCACCATAAATTAAAACATAAATTACATTATAATATATCACTTTTATCTTAACTTAAACTCTTAACAGTCATATTAAACTTTTATCATAACTTAAACTTTCAATAGTCATATTATATAAAAAAAACTATTGTTACCTCCACCAATTTAAATGGGCACTAAAAGTTTATAGCTGTTTATGACTAACATTAACTTTTTTTTTATAAAAAAATAAAATGATATTACTTGAATGAATTTTTTTTACCAAAAATGAAAAAGTTTACAAAGTACCAAAATAAATACAACAAATAGATTAACAAAAATCATTAAAATAAACAGTACATGAAATAACATGAATATGCTACATATGAAAACCCGTTGCATATCATATCACAATTCTTTATTCCCATAAGTTCTTAGATGTCTAAATTTTGTTTGATATTCTCACATACACTCATTTATTATGCCCCCTCGTCTTTTTCCACCCTGCCAGTATATGGATATTACAAGAAGATCCAAATCTTTGTCCTTACATTTTTAATATGAGAATTTTGTTGGCCAAGAATATATGAAAATATTTTTAAATCACTGCAGAACATAAAAACTCTATTAAGTCACATAGATTAATTTTCAAGATTTCGCATGATACACAATCTACAAAACAATGACTTTTCACCAATTTTTTCATAAAAACAATTTATCACTTAGTATAAAATTTAACTCAGATGGAGGAAGATAGGGATGATAGCTACCACTAAACAAAGAAATAAATACATTTTAAAATTTAAACGCACTTGTTGCCATAATTTGGGGCTTAACCCGATACCCAAAGTCAAAATCTTTGCTTCTAGTCTTGGACAGAATCATTATTTGATCTATTCTTCATTATAGCCATTCATACCATTTTAACTTTTGCTGTCTTTTCAATTTTCGGCCCAAATAAAGTTTATATCTTTTCAGGAAATTTTTTTTTTGGCCAACACTTTCAGGAAAGTAAATTATACAATACTTACAAGATTGATTTAAACATACTTTCAAATAAATATATTTATTTATAAGCATATCAAATATTTTTGTGTATACTTTGAGTTTATCATACTTTCATGAATTTAATGTATTCCTAGGTTTTCAATGTAATCTTGGCGAAGACTGGCCAAAAAATAAAAATGTAATCTTGGTGAAAAAAGTATTTATTTTGATTTATTATGTCAAATTATTGGGTTACAAAACAAGAGTGAAAAATAAATAAAAATCAATAATTCAAATACTTTTCATATAAAAAGGAAAACACATACACTCTCGTCCTAAACATAAAACCACTTTACTTTAATAATAAATATTAAAAATGAAATTATTTTATCTCTTAAATTTATAATTTTCCCCTAAGTTTTCCTAATTAATTGAGTTTCCATATCAAATGATAATTCTAATACAAATGATTAGAAAGAAATACTTATATATTTCGGGAGCTCCATCTCATTTGTACTCTGAATAATTAAAATACAACAAATCATCTCATTTTAATCTCACATGGCTGATGAGTAATATGGAAAAATTCAAATTTTATAATTTTAAAAAACATGAACTTCGTAATTTAGAAAAAAAAAACGCAATTCCCTCCCTTCCTCAAGATGACTCATTAGCTATATAGGATTAAAATAAAATGAGTTATTATATTTTAATTAGTTAGAGTACATGTAAGGTGGTGGTCCTATAGCATGTAAGTATTCCTCATTATTAGATATGATATTTTTTTTAAAAAAAAACTAACACATGATTTTTACAATCAACTAATTAAATTAATTTTTTAACTCTTATAAATTAATTATCTAATTTTTATATTAAATAGCAGGACGAGTAATGAGAATGAACTATGCTTAGCAAAAAAAAAAAAAAATCCTTCTCCACTAATTTGATGTAAAATTAGGAATGGCAAGGGACCAAATTCAAACCCAACATTTTTATACTGATTTTTTAATTTAAAAGTGAACCTTATTTATTATCTCTAGTCTTTAGCGTAAGATCTCATTTATAATGTAATTTATGAAAAAATGGCCTATCCATATTTCTTACAATCCACTTTCCTCCACTTTTTTATTTATATCATTAGATAAATTCTGACGGTTGAAATTTAATATCCTATAAAAATATTATTATAATATTAATAAAAAAAAGTGTAAATAAATAAATTTAAATGATTAAAATTTAATCTAAATAGTTTATATCTTTATACTTTTATTAAAGTATTTTATTTTATTTTTTTTACTTTTTATAAGATATTAAATCTTAACAATAAGAGTTGATCTAACGGTATAAATCAAAAAATGGAGGGAAGTGGATAGTAAGAGAAATGAAGAAGCATTCTTCCATAATTTATGTTGTAAATGAGATTTTATTTTAAAGGAAAATATAGTATATAATCACGAAGGCTCGGATGTAATTTATCAAAGCTATAGTATATAATCACGAAGGCTAAGATATAATTTATTAAAGCTATATATAAATGAGATCTTAAGGGGAATATAGTATGAATGAATTAAAGCAGAATATTGAATATTCACTCTTAATATCAGCCTCAAAACTAGGCTTTTAATAAAGCTGCAATTATGGCCAAGGAAGCACATGTCTCCGGGCTGCTCCAGTTTCAATCTTAATTTTCTAATTTTTATTTTGAATTCTAAGGTGGCTAAAATATAAAGAGAAAATCTTAAATAAATATTACTTAAACTTTAAAATCTTAAATTGATTCTTTTGATAATAAGAATAATAATATTAATAAAAAAAATACAGGAATTGATAACTCAAATTTTTTATGAAATCACTAATTTAAAATTTTAAAATTTAAGTGATTTTTTTTAGAATTCTCTCAAATATAAAACAAAGATAATTTCTCCAAATATATACGCTAGGTAGCCCAATGACTCTGAAATTTTTTATAATAATATTGTTTTTATTCTATTTTTTAAAATATCCAAGACATGCAGAACCTATGTTTGTAATTTGCATGCTTTTTATAAAGTGACAAGTCTAATCCAGTGGCGGTGGCAGGAAATGCTGAGTCGGAAATTAAATGGTTGAAAAGTTGTCCTGTTGAATACTAAAAGAACGTACACGAGTTTAAAGAACATGATAATGATTTGTCGTTTTTACGGGGTTCTTTGATTTTATTATCTGTATTTTTTATTTTTAGAAATAGTTTTATAAAACAGTTTTTAGAAATAAATTTTAAAAATAAAAAATTATTTAAAAAATTATTTTTAAAAATATGTTTTTAAAGTGACATGGTGGTGTAGTTGTTAGTGATAACGTGACGATAGTCATCACTGATATTATTATATCGATGGTGGATGAGTGGGCCTTAAAAAATAAAAAATATGAAAATAAAAATAAGAAAATAAATAAAATTATTTTTATTTTTTAAAAACAACTTTTTAAACAATTTTTTGAAAACAGTTTATTAAAAATATTTTATTATTTTTTTAAAAAAATAGTTTTAAAAACAAAATCAATCATCCCTATATTTTTATTGTGGTTCTCTAGCAATATCTGAACTTGTATATAATTTTATTGACTCAGTATCACAATATTGCACCTTTTTATTTTTTATTTTTGATAAAATAATATACTTCAATTTAATTTTCGCACCACTATGATTACATTATGTTTAACTATGATCAATGTTACGTTAACAATACTTTCTCTTATTTTGACGACCCCTTTTATCTATTTCTTTCTTCGGCCTGTATCACTCAAGGCCCAGTATTTTAGCATCAATATTCATTCAGTAAAATTCAACATAGAGTGGAAAATTTAGACAGGGAAGTAAAACAAAATTTACAGCAAAATATACAATTTTTAGGATATCATTAAAGAAAGTACTATCTATTTTTTAAAGGGTTAATATTTAAATTTGTCTCAAAAGTTTTTACTAAAGATTAATGTCACCTTAAAAATTTTTTTAGATTTAATATTGCATTGAAAATATTAAAATGGAGTAATATTTCCCTTTTCTGTTAAAAAAGTTAACATAAATTTTTCAACAGCCAATATTAGTTTTTTAATAATATGGGACAATATTGCTACGTTTTAAATTTTTTGAGACAAATTTATTTCTTAACCCTTTTTCATGCATGCAAAGACTCTGCTTAGCAATAATATCAACAAACATTGTTAAATTTTTTTTTAAGTATATTATATTTAAACAAACCAGTTATATTAAAAGTCGTCAAACTCGCGAGTTTAAATAAACTCATGACAATGATTTAAATTTATATCATAAACTTAAATTATAAATTTAATTTATTTTTATTATTAAATAGATATTAAAAGTTTAATTAAGTTTATA
Organism: Albizia julibrissin; assembly: GCA_037074505.1. Taxonomy (NCBI): domain Eukaryota; kingdom Viridiplantae; phylum Streptophyta; class Magnoliopsida; order Fabales; family Fabaceae; genus Albizia; species Albizia julibrissin. The sequence goes on along the minus strand of CM073487.1, from coordinate 4,399,372 downwards.
ACCAACATAAATTTATCAAAAAATCAACACAATTTTATAAGATAGACACATAACAACATTAAACCCTGAGGTCATCTCCTGAGTTTGAACCGTGATTACGTCTCATCACCTTTTCAATGCTTAACTGTGGAGAATGCGTACTTGGATGTCAATAATTGGTGACTCCATCGAAGAGCAGTTCGCAATAGGTTGAAAATTACTCTTTCAGCCTTAAACGTCAATATTATTTACGCAATTTGGAGTGCAAAGTCTCTTTGGGTTATGAGTAAAAAATTTGTTCATGAAGTTAAGATAAATTTTTTTTTATAAGTTTATTTTATATACCGTAAATTACGTTAGAAAAATAACTTCTACTGCTAACTCAAATATACAGGCACTGGGATGTTACTGAAAGCAGTAATGTTTTTCAAGCCAAGATTCCAAGCACTAGTTGTTTGGTTGGGCTTATATTTATTCATCTTCACATATTTACTTCGTAATTCATAAAAGCTACCTCGTATTTATTTCATAGTGATTGTTTGGATTGACGGTAAAAATTACTTTACAAGCCTGATTTATAGTGAGCGGGTAAGTATGAAAGATGAATTTTTTTTTTTGCTACGCGTGTATCCACTGAAGCGAGTCCGATGACTAATCCTTTAGGTATTGTCGGGTTCAAGATGGGGGCGATCCTCCCAAATGAATTTTTTCCATACACAATGACCCAAGTATCGAACCCGGGACTAGAGCGTTTAAGAGAATGCAAGTCCTTTACCACTTATACCAACCCGCGTTAGTATGAAAGATGAATTTTATTTGGATTTGTGGGAACATTATTTTTCATATGCAAATCTGAACAAGCCCACGTAATGCTTCTACGCTATGACCGCAAGGATCTGACAACGGCCCAATTCTGGCCCAAACTACTCAAGCCCAATATTAGAAGATTATTTTAAAAAATGGAATATTTGTCGGCCTTGGAATTTATGGGCTCTTTTTCTAGTGACTGATCTGCTCATTTCGTTATCCAATCCTGGCTTGTCCTTGCTACTTGTGGATGTGCGTAGCTCCTCCTGCGTCGAGCATTTCTCATTAACTGGCTTAGCATTCTCTTCCCGGGGTTGATTCATTCTCGCTTTCACTGCCTCAACTTCTTCTGGAGTGACACAATTCTCAGTCACTCTAATTCAACGCTTCAAGAACAAATTCGAAAGGGACATAACTTAGATGCTGTCTCCTCTAAGTTATGCACTCTTCATGTCTGTGTAGATTGCTGAATGAGTTCCCATGCCTTTGTTCGGTACACTCTCCTAGCCCTTTCCTCTTTCTGGTCTGTGTTTTTTTGGGCTTATTCTCTACTTCTTTGTTGTTGTCTTGCATTTCTTTTCGTACTTCTGTTTATGTGTTCTGTAACTAACCGTCAAGGATTTAAGCAAGGCTCAAATGTAAATTAAAGACCCATTTGTATCAGTCATTTGAATATTTCGTATGCTTCCGGAGGCTTCCACTATCCTTGAATTTGACTGTCTTTAATGTCAGAGTTTTTATTTTTGTGTTTATTAGTTCTAGCAGATAATGATATTATTCATTTTTGATGTTTTTTTTTTCGTTTTTGAATTTTGTGGCCAGAGATTGCAAATGTGCAGTCCTACTTCCACTATACTTCGTGTTCCCTCATAGCTCAAAAGCCTTTTCATGGTAAAATAGCTTCAATTTCGTTTACCTATGGCAAAGAGTTGAGACTTCCTTGTGCTTGGAAATCTTTGGAAAAGCTTAAAAAGGTGAGATACAGTGAGGGGCGTGGTGAGTTGCAGAGGGGTAGACTGTTGATTAAGGCTGTTGCTACTCTTGAACCAAAGAGATTGGCTGCAGATGAAGATAAATGTTTGAGTTTTAAGGACTCAGATAAGAGTGTAAATTCTAACCGGCCTGTGGTTCGGCATGACTCATGTAATGACGAGACAGAAGAACTTGATGAGAGGGAAAAGTTGAGAAGAATGAGAATTTCAAAAGCAAATTCAGGAAACACGCCATGGAACAAAGGCAGGAAGCATAGTCCTGGTAAATTAATCTTTATTGTTCATTATTTCACTTTTTAGTCACTTATATCTTCATGTATCCTTTTCCAAGCTCTAAAATCTTTTCAAATGTTGAATTCGTGTGCAGAAACTTTACAGAAAATCAGGGAAAGAACCAGGCTTGCTATGCAGAACCCTAAGGTGATGTCATGTAAGAATGTCTTTAAATTGTGGTATTAAGTGACAAAACATCCTTTCTTTCCATTTTTTTTTGCTTGTTTGTGTGTGAGATAAAATTCTATATGATCACTCACCGGCAACAAATTTAGATTCTTCGGGAGACAAGACATTGATTGTACTTCTTCAAACGAATAAAACTTGAAGAAATGAAGGGTAAAATTGTAAAAAAATTAATACTTCATTGAAATTCTTAAGTGACAAATAGTTCGAAAAATCACAAACTCCAAGGTGACAATTTTCGTGAACCAGGAGGGGGTGATATCTTCTTTCCAGCAGTCTCCCTGACCCCACCCAGGGGGAAAAACTTATCTTTGATAAATTCTCTTGTTTTGGTTGTTTTTCAAATTCTAAGAAATGTACTTATAGAAGATTTTTTTTTTTCAATGAGTCAAATTAATTCTTATCTTTGTCTTAACTTCGTTAGCCAGATTGAGTATGTCAAAAAATGTAGTGTCTAAAATTCAAATGTTGTACCTGTTACTTGGCTTTTGTTTCGTTTAACAATTTCTTAGTTGAGGTGTAACTTAAATGGCAATTATTAATGGAGATTAGTTAGTGTCCACATTAGTAGACTAGTAAGGTTTTGATAATGTATTTGACATGGATTGTTGATTAGATTTTACTTATGCTGACGTTATTCTACTAATTAATTTCCTTATCAAAATTCTGTGATGCAGGTCAGAATGAAGTTGGTTGATCTTGGACATGCACAAACGTGAGTATATATGCTGCTCTACTTGAACATGATTAATCTTAAGGAGCCATTTGGTCCACTGGTCTGTTATCTTAGTATCTAGGATCCCATAGTATTTATTTTCTTCTTTTTGGTGAATACCATAGTATTTAAGATTCTCTTGCTTGGTTTGCCAATTAAAGTTGTGAAAGAAATGGTGCATGTGGTATCATTATCATATATAAGGTTTGTGTGCCATGGGTTAAAGGCTAAAACTATAGGGATGTGGGATCCCCATAGTTTTTGGGTGATATGAAATGCCACTAAACTTGAATGCCCCCAAACATTATAGATATCAACAATAGTACAAGAAAATCTGGTATGCATCTTGACATCCAAGATAATAGAATAAAGATGATGGTGTACGAAAGAGCTCCTAAATTTATAGTAGGCCAATGAAGGTTTTTGATGCCTATCACCTATTTATTTTGATATAAATACTGCTCTTTTGATGATAACTTGTTCTACCCATTCAACCTTCTTTATTGATTGTGCAGCATGGAAACAAGACAGAAGATTGGCATTGGAGTGAGAAAGGGTTGGGAAAGGAGGATTGCAAAAAGGATGGTGCAGGAGGCCTGTGTCCTTGACTGGCAGAATTTAATTGCAGAAGCTTCTAGACAAGGCTTTGTTGGTGAGGAAGAGATGCAATGGAATTCCTATGAAACTCTGAATGAACAGCTGCAGCAGGAGTGGCTTGAGAGTGTTGAACAAAGGAAAAATATGCAAAGGGCAACTTATAGTAAAAGAGCACCAAAATCTCCTGAGCAGAGAAGGAAGATTGCTGAAGCCATCTCTGCAAAATGGGCTGATCCTGTAAGCATATATCAACACCTTGAAGTTGCTTACTTTATGGTTTCAATTTCACAGCACGCCAATCTCTGTTAGTTATATTGCAATCAGCTAACAGACCACCAGCCTTGCACGATAAGTCACATAAAAGAACAGCCTACCAGTCCAGCACACTAGTAATGTCTCGTAAAAGTGGCTAGAAATTAATATTTATCTGCCATAACTGCTGCTTATCTCTCGCCTTGGCATTAGTTGTATTTGGTTATTACACCTACTAGATTTGTGCCTTGATATTTATGATACTTCAAATCTAAATCTGGATCCACATGTTCAACACTGTGTGTGTGGTTTTAAAATTACCGATTTTTGTGATCATACTTAAGATTTTCTTTGAAACGCATTTCTTCTAATTCAAATGCGACCTAAAAGATTGGGATATGAGGCTGAGTAGTAGGGGAGGTGTTTCGCTATTCTGTTACCAACTGATTAGAGTTATTGGCATGTTTCCTGACCTACTTTTCTTTTTTGTTTTAATTTTTAAATAGGATTACCGCCAAAGGGTTTGCTCTGCATTGGCCAAGTATCATGGCACTACTGATAAAAATCATGGCACTACTGATAAAACTGAAAGGAAACCAAGGAGAAAGCCAAGTGATGGTACAGAATCCCCGAGGAGGAGCTCTATAAAGAAAAAATCTACTGAAACTAGCAGTTTTGCCAAGAATAATGAGAGAGTTCTTACACAAAAGCAGCCGAGAACAAAAAAATCTCCTGTTTACAAAGATCCTTTGGCAAGTTTTAAGTTTGACATGATAATAAACATCAGAGCACAAAGAGCTGCTGCAGAAATCAAGCAAACTGAGGCCATTGAACGAGCAAGGTAAATTCATCTTTACTGTGTCAGAATATTATTCCTTTACTTCTCAGTTGAATTTTACTTTTGTGCTACTGTGTGAACCCAAAGTCCAAATTTTATACCTTGTTTGAATTTCCCCTTTCTTTCAAAAGAACCTTAAACTATGGCTTAGCGATGAATGAATTTACTTTAATCAAATTGAATCATCTGCTTTGAAAGCTTTGTCAATTGTAGTTAACTACATGTATTCGTGACATGATATGCAACTGTGCAGACTATTAATTGCCGAAGCTGAGAAGGCTGCCAGTGCGCTTGAGGTTGCTGCAACCAAGAGTCCTATTGCACAAGCTTCCCTCATTGAAACAAGGAAGCTTATAAATGAAGCTATTCAATCACTCGAATCCATTGAAACACTACATACAACTGAGAGTACTGTTTCCTTGAGCGAGATTGATCAGGGAAAAGGTGCAACGCTGGAAGATTTAAACCAATCAGATATGGGCCCAGTAAATGGACACAAAGCTTTACCATCAAGTGATTACAGGTTACCTGATGGCCAATTTTCCCTGCATGAGTTAATTAATGGCAATCTAAAGCTTCACCTTTCAACCACCAAAGATATTGCCTCCTCTGCTTTGGGTTTTGAAAGTGAGTCTGATTCAACAAATCAACCGGAGGAAACCCTACAAGACCAGGGCTTGGAGCAGAACGCAGACTCTTCTCCCACAGAGATAGGAATTCAATCCGTTGAAGATGAAACACCCTCTAAATCACTTGCTGTAACTAAAAAGTGGGTTCGGGGAAGACTGACTGAAGTAGTTGAAGAAACTCATTAGAAATGATATAGAGTAAGATTAGTTCAGTTTCAAACGCTATCATACATACCACAATTTGTTAAATTTTCATTTTCGTCATTGTTTTCTCTCCCATATCTTCTTTCAATCCTTCCCTCTAAGTGCGTATGTGTAGTTTCTCATGGCTTCAAGGTTTCTGAGTTGTAAGTCTCTCTGTTGCGACTTGCCTTTGATATTTGAAACAGAGAAGCAAATGTGAGAATCAATAAATTGAGACAGGAGGGTCTTAACAATAACAGAGACAATAACTTATATCAGATCTATTTGAAGCAATACGAGACCAACTACAACAAAATCTATCTATCAGAAGAAGAATGATCAGACTTGGGGGAAGAAGAGTTCATGTGGGATTCCCGTCTTCTCAATCTGTTTTCTCTTGCCTTCCTTTTCTTCTTTTGCTTTCTGAATCTCCTTTTCCACTTCATCCTTCTGCAGAAACACACACGTCAGAGTTGAGTCCCCCCCAAAAAAACAGACAGTACGAAAAATTTGATTAAATCATAAATGGTTGGCTCAGATGGATAAATCAAAGTTATATCAATCTGTTTATACATTGATGGTGTCAGGTACAGGCTGCTTAACCCCATGAACTTCAGCCCCGTTGGGAGCCTTGGGGGTCATGAGCTTCCACTGACCACCACTCATCCATTTCCTGCAAGGTACGAGAGCCTTCCTTGTCTTCTCCGTACTAACCATTTCAGTGGCAAAAAATCGCACTACTTTAAGCTTCAGATTCTATTACCTGCATTTCATGTTCATGGTTTCCCTGTGTCTCCACATTTTATAGAGTTCATGGTCTCGAGAAATATGGCATGTTATATCAATGTATTAAGTGGCATCAAATAGCCGTAGCTAAGTGTCTTGGTATTTTGACCTAAGGTGGGTTTTAGCAGCAAAACCTTCCGGAATGGCTGAAAATAGCAACGATTTTCAGCAAGCCAATGATTTTCTCTAATTAAGATTAATTGAAGCTTTTTGGAAAATAACTATACGCCCATTGCTCAAGCTTGTTGCTTAGTGGGGGCCTTGGTGCTCACCATATCATAGAAAAATGAGGTCTAGAAGTATTATATAGAAAATTGTCGGTTTATATTGGTCGTTCGCATGCTTCTCTGTTATTTGAAGGATATGTTGAAGGACTTCAATATAATAAAAGTAAAATTATAGTTACTCAAAAAAATTAAGTTATTGTCAAATTTTTGTTGTTATAAAAGTTCAAGAGAATTGTGATCATGTTTAAGTAAATTAAATTGTAAATAATTTCAATAATAATTTTCTTAAAACTATAAAATAACTGTCTAAAACTTGTAACTCCTATACTTAGCAAGCAGCTAGCTCTTATCAAGTTTAGGTCATAATTTTTATTTTTTTCCCATTTCTAATATCACTCAATGATTGTATCCTCCTATAGGAGGCAATCTGTCGGAGTGTCACATAAACTGTGTTTTAAAAATTAAGCTGCCAAAAATTAATATCATAATCAGTAGTTGGGCCTCCAACTGCCATAGGCCCGAATCCGTTTAGATGGGCTCTTAAACTGTCACTTTCACCTACCCACTGATTTGACCCTTTTGTACCAAAAACAAAACAAAAAAAGATGTAGGAAAAATTACTTAAATAAAAGAATAAATAAAAAATAATCCCTTTAAATTTTAAAATTATCAAAAAAAAATTTATAATATTTTTTATAATAAATTTCAATTTTGGTGATAACTCTATATATAGATATAGATGTTTACTGACAAACCTAAAAGTACATTATTAACAAATCCTCCATGATTAGAATTGATTGTCAAAAAGTCCTAAAGATCTATTAGCAATTTTAAATTTTAAAAGATTATTTTTTTATTTTTTGTCTTATTCAGGACGTCAGAGTAATTTTTCCTAAAAAATGTACCGACCGATTTTATTTTAATTTTTCCTGGCCCACACGCATCAACCGACTGGTCTGGTTGTCTGTTTCATCATTCACTTTCGCTCGCTGCTTACGATTTCGCTCCTTCCCTTCCCCGTCGCGGCCTCGCGGGATCTGACTCATTTCATTTCTTCCATCATTGTCACTCACTCATTCACACTCACCGAGTCGCTGACTCAGTGACCATATTGTGGGCGACTCTAGCTTGCCACTATTGTTGCTTTCACTGAGTACTCAGTCGCGGTGTCGATCTCCAGTTGTTGTAAAGGGAGCAATGCAGAGAGATTTATCTTCGGACGAAGAAGACGACCGCCATAATTTGATCGAACAGAATGTGAGGAAGCCTCCTACTCCACCCTCTTCTGCCGCTACTGTGTTCCACATTGAAGATTTCAGTTCTCGAATGCCTCGATTGAATTTCAAGTTCCGGAAGAGATATTTGTTCGTCATTCTCGGAATTTTCATTGTTCTCCTATTCTTCACCACCGATGCCCACACCCTCTTTCCCACCAATTTCCATTCTCTAAAGTTAGATCCGCTACGTGAGCAAATGAAGGAGTCGGAATTGCGCGCTCTTCATCTCTTGCAGAAGCAACAGTCGGACCTTTTGAGTATTTGGAATCACACGTTTCAACTGCGTTCTTCTGTGAATTCAAGTTCGCCAACGCAGGATCCGAATCACTTGCCCTCGTTATCATCTTCGGCATTGTTGGAAGATCTTAAATCTGCTTTATTTAAGCAGATTTCTTTGAATAAAGAGATTCAACAGGTTTTGTTGTCTCCCCACACGACTGGGAATTCGGTTGAACCCGAATTCAGTTTTGGAAATGCTAGTTTGGGTGATGTCAGTTATGATAGGTGTAGAACAGTGGATCAGAATTTGTCACAAAGAAGAACAATTGAGTGGAAGCCAAAAGCTGATAAATTTCTGCTTGCCATTTGCGTCTCGGGCCAGATGTCCAACCATCTAATTTGCTTGGAGAAGCATATGTTTTTCGCGGCTCTTCTTAATCGGGTATTGGTTATTCCGAGCTCGAAAGTGGATTATCAGTATGATAGAGTGTTGGATATCGATCACATTAACAAATGCTTGGGAAGAAAGGTTGTCATCTCTTTTGATGAATTTGCTGATATCAAGAAGGACCATATGAAGATAGACAAGTTTCTATGTTACTTTTCTCTGCCCCAACCTTGTTTTCTGGATGAGGACCATATAAAGAGATTGAAGTCCTTGGGTTTGTCGATTAATAAACCTGAGCCTGTTTGGGTTGAGGCTACCAAGAAGCCTAACAAGAGGACAGCTCAAGATTTTCTATCCAAGTTTACACACGATGATGATGTAATGGCAATCGGGGATGTCTTCTTTGCTGACGTGGAGCAAGAATGGGTAACGCAACCAGGTGGTCCACTTGCTCACAAATGCAAGACTCTGATTGAACCTAGCCGTCTCATTATTCTTACTGCTCAGCGTTTTGTTCAAACATTCCTGGGGAGGAACTTCATTGCTTTACATTTTCGAAGACACGGCTTTTTGAAATTCTGGTGCGTCCTTTTGAAATGATTTCTGTGCACATATTTCTAGAAAGGACTATTGATTTTATGATGATTTCAGTGTGATACTTTTCTTTACTCTGTACATATCGCCTGCTGCTTCAGGATTTCTTAGTTCTAACGTGTGAGCTGCTCACAGCTTCTAATCTTCAGAACATGACTATTATCGTGTTTTTCTCTGACCTATATACTACAATCTATTGGAACTAATGTCTATGCCAATACTTTTGCAATTTGGGCTTCTGCCACATGAGAAATCTTCCTGCAATTTTTCCTCCTGTATTTTATTTTATTCTCCATTGTATTATCTCTAATGGTCCATTGTCATATTTACAGCAATGTTAAAAAACCAAGTTGCTTTTACCCCATCCCTCAAGCAGCAGATTGCATTTCGCGAGTAGTTGAAAGTGCAAATGCGCCTGTCCTTTATCTTTCCACAGATGCAGCAGAAAGTGAAACTGATTTGCTTCAGTCACTTGTTGTGCTGAATAACAAGCCTGTTCCACTTGTAAAACGCCCAGCTCGTAATTCAGCAGAAAAATGGGATGCTCTATTATACAGGCATGGTATTGAGGGAGATTCTCAGGTGAGATGATAATGCTCTTTCTGGTGGTTTCGAGCTGTTTCACTAATCCATATCTGGTCTTGGATTGTTCCAGAAACTTTAAAATAGTTAAGAGTACACATATCTGTTCATTGTGCCTTCTTTTTGCTGTTGCTGTGTACTGTATCTTCTGAACCGATATTCTATTTCTATTTCAGTGAGTGACCTAGGTTGACTCATGTGGTGATGGTAGTGACCCTAGCTAGAGTGGAACACTATCTTTCAATACATTAATTTGTATTACTGTATGAAAAGTGATGGGTTTATTTATTTTCTTGTTAGTGAGACTCAAAATCTCAACTATGACTTCTTCATGAAACAGATCATCTGCAGATCTGTGTGTGTGTATTTTACTCAAAATCTTACTGTGTAAATATAAGTCTATTAATTCCGCTATTTTATCTCAACGTGTTGTTTTTAGGGAAGGAAAATGAAGGTTTAACGAACTTTAGGCCATGTCATACTCAAGTTGTTGCTTTCAGTTTTCCTGCAGATGATCTTTCACTTGCTTTGGTAGAAGTTTCTGAAATAATATTCCAGAGTACTGGGCCACATTTTAATTGATAGTGTAGATTCGAAATATACACCGAGTTTCAGCTGCATTACTTTCCTTTAAAAAGTTCCTAACTGCACTTTCCATCATGCTTCTTTTGGGATAAGGCAATAAGATTAAATGAAAAGCATTTAGACATGTTATGTATGCTTATAACCTTGCTAATAATAGAAAAGCTCATTGAATTGCTGGTTTCGCCTGCCATCAAATTCTTGTGCTGACATGCATTATGAATATTTTGTAATTAAGGTGGAAGCTATGTTGGATAAGACTATATGTGCCATGTCTAGTGTGTTCATTGGAGCCCCGGGTTCCACTTTCACTGAAGACATCTTGCGGCTTAGAAAGGGTTGGGGATCAGCATCAGTGTGTGATCAGTACCTGTGCCAAGGCGAGGAACCAAATATTGTTGCGGAAAATGAATGAAGATACTGCAAAACTTATTCATGTTCCCCCTGCCTTTTATTCCCATAATAGGTTTGTTTGAAATTTATTGTGTGTATTGGTTGTCATGTATGATAATAGCATTGGCGATTTTGTCTCATAAGCGTTATTCCTTATTGATCTATTCTTTCATCACTCTGTACAATGAAAAATTGGTCCTCAATTTGGCCTTCTAATGCAATTTGGCTCTTCAGCATCTCTCCTGTAGAAATGAAAAATGTTGCTGTGGATGGATTTTTGGTTGTGAAGGAGAAGCCGTTAGGCGTTTCAGGAAGTCATGTAATTTTCTTTTTTGAGATTACTGCAGTATGAAATATTGTCAATACTAAAACTTTTAAGGGTTAAAAAACACTTGTGAGAAAATTTAATATGATTGTTTGAGGTTATAAAAATAATCAAGATTTTTGAACCTGAGGAGATGCAATAAATGAAATAATATTGACAAAAATATGAATATATCTTTGTGGGACTTAGGCCATAACCACAAGATATGGTGATTCTATCACCGTTGATACCCTCTCGGCATATTAGTCATATGCGTTCCGCATACCACTGCGCCCTTAAAACATGTGTCATTTCTTCTTGGGAACCATGATAAAAGTGTTTTTTCAAGAATTTTTTTATAAGTTAAAAGATAAAATTCTTCTTATATAATTATTTTTGATATTGGGTATGATTAAAAAAACAAATAGATAATCACATTATCACAAACATCATGTAAGTGAAATATGGTATTCAAAGTTTATTGAATTATAGTTTATATCACATTCTAATTTAATTCTTCAAGTTTATAAAATATATTTTTAATCATTTAATATTAACATCATTAATCTGATTAAACTTAAGGTCTGCTTTGGTTTCCTATTTTCAAAACAATTTTTTGTTTAAAAAAAACAAAAAAAAAACTTGTTTAATAATTATTTTTTAATCAAATGATTTACAAAATAGAAATATGTTCTAAAATAAAAAAAACACTTTTTTTTTATATTTTATTCTGAAAAATAATTTTTTATTCTCTTAAATGGGACAAAACTGAATTTGTCGGAGCTTAAGCTTCTTGTCTCAATTTCTCAAATATTTTTTTTAGAATAATTATTCAAACAGATTTCTTTTGTTTTCCTCCAAAACTTATTTCCAAAAAAAACCTTAAAAAATATTTTAAAATATAAAAACTGAAAAAAGAAATAAACAAACCCTTAATAATCATTCTAAAATCTCTCAAAAATATTTTTATTGGTTTTTTTCATTAAACGAAAAGGCTGAACAAATGGGTTCTCAGAAAACAATTAACAATTGGTGATAATGCAATTCTTAATGTATATAAATAACAAACGTTTTTTTTTTTTTTGGGGTAAAGCCCTTTCTACATACTCGTGTCGTCAGGGCATAATACGAGCAAATGAGCAAATCCCTCATTGTTTTCTTTCTATAGAGTATACAGACCATCAAAGGTTCAGTCCCGACTTCCCCCTCAAGTAAACTCGAGAAAGTTCACATCAATGGCACCCGATCACGAAGATGACATCAAGGATGAGAAGAACCCCCCTCCCCTCGACGAGGATGACATTGCCCTGCTCAAAACCTATGTAAGCTGTTTTCGAAATACCTTACTTTCTAGGTTTTGTAGATCTACGTACTTGCTCGAGTCTTCGATTTTCGTTGGGTATTATTTTCAATGTTACCTCAGCTCAATCGCAGTTTAAGCTTCGTTCAACTTACTGCTGATGGTTCTCATCAAGAAGTTTTTCTATTCATCTACTTTGTCATTGTCATAATTTTGATACTCTGCGCGGGGTCAGTTTAATGCTGTTAATTCGAAGTTCTCGTTGGCTTTAGAAATAATGTTCATGAAATTTGAAGGGTTTCCCTTCTCCTTGGCCCTCTTCCCAAATCAGTTAGACTTGCTAGGTGTCAAGAATATGAGAAGTTAGGTTTATTTATTATTTTCCAGCCCAGATGAAATTATATACTACATATTCATGTTGTAGATGGCTAGATGCATTAGGTCTGTCCGTCATATGGATTGCAAGGTGTCATTATGCTTTACCAACAACCAAATCGTTGGATGATTGACCCAAAAGCTTCTCAGTCTTCCTCTACTCCTCGTCAAAGGAGTCCAAACTACCTGATCTCCTTCTACACCGGTTCCTCCAATTGTTTTTTTTTTTAAATGTCCAAACTTTTCCAGACAGACACCTGAGAAAATATTCAGCTTTTGTTATTTTTTATGGTGACTGAGGTTCCACTCATGTATACTCTAGAATGATATCAAGTAGTGTTGATGAGGAGTGTCTTTCAGCCTTTCCTCGTAATATGTAAGCAATTGATATTGGTATTTCATTGCCACGAGCCAACCTTCTGATTGAAGTTGTTCAACGGCTAAACTTATATCTAAACGCATGTCATACCTCTTCTAATATTCTATTATTGGTATTATCTCATCCTTAGTGACATAGTGTATAGAAATTATTTTAGAAGTAAATATTGATTTGTGCAGGGACTGGGACCTTATTCCACAAGTATAAAAAAGGTGGAGAAAGAGATCAAAGAGATGGCAAAAAAAGTCAATGATTTATGTGGTATGTTTACCATTTCCTTTCTTCATCTCAATAAGATGCAAACCAGCATATTCGGTGATTGAAAAAAAAAAAAAGCAATATGGATTTGGGGTGTATTCTCTAATTATACATTAGTATACAAGTGTGGGTGCATTTTCACTTTGCTGCTAATTCAATATGTTTAATGATAATCATTATTAATGAATGTCAGAGTGAATTGTACTCCATATTTATATTACTGCTTTTTTCTGTGTGTATAGTTTCTGTGTCCTGTGGACTGTAGCGTTTATTAGACCGTCACCTACAATGTCAGAGAACTAGTTGGGTTCTAGTTGATAAATTCCTGAAGACTATGCCAGATGTATATGTTACTTGCTAGTTCGATAGGAACCACACTATTAATTCTTGTTCATGTGCTAGTGGCATATCTTGCTACTGTATTTCCATACTCTGTTAGATTGCTGTAGTTGTTTGAAATATAGATATTACTTCTCTATTGGTATCTTTGTTATGTGCTTATTTAGTGTGTTCCATTCTTAATTTTTTTTAATATATTATAAAGTTTAAGTAGTCCCTTAATCGGATGATATATTCCATTTTTATTTAAAATCTTGTTACTATGCTGTTTATACTATAAAATTTTTACTGATTGTTGTAATTGCATGTGCTGCATGATGATATCATCTGCATTTTTTGACTGGACATACTTTTTATGATGTCTAGGTATTAAGGAGTCTGATACTGGTTTAGCTGCACCAAGCCAGTGGGATCTTGTTTCTGATAAGCAAATGATGCAGGAGGAGCAGCCTCTTCAGGTGGTATCTTAATTTGATTTGGGTTCAAAATGTTATTTTATTGTATTTGTAGAAACTGCTGACTGTGAGTGTTGATTGAATAGGTGGCCAGGTGCACAAAGATAATAAGTCCAAATTCTGAAGATGCCAAATATGTTATCAATGTTAAGCAGATTGCAAAGGTGCCCTTATTTGTAGCACTTTTTTGTTCTCTTTATCATGTCCACTGGATTTTTTTCAACAAAGTCCTGCTTCATTTAAGTTGTTTAATGTTTAATATATCGCTTGGTGATAAGTTTTGCTGTATGCTTTCTAAAGTGCCAGTGTGGCTGCTCATTCTCTTTCTTTCCTTCAGTAGATGGGCCTAATGTGATCCTTATATGATTGACAGTTTGTTGTTGGGCTGGGTGACAAAGTCTCCCCCACTGACATAGAGGAAGGAATGCGTGTTGGGTTCGTTCCTTGTTACTTACTTTACATGTCAAACTATTACCAAGAGAGGGGGACACTTCAGTGTAATCTTTTATTGACATTCATTCTACCATTGCAGGGTTGATAGAAATAAATATCAGATTCAGATTCCTCTGCCTCCAAAAATTGATCCAAGTGTTACGATGATGACAGTGGAAGAGAAGCCAGATGTGACCTATAATGATGTTGGTGGCTGTAAGGAACAGATTGAAAAGATGCGAGAAGTAAGTGATAGAAAAAAGTATCTATCAAGTATCAATAACCAAGACAAAACAGGATGTGACACTAATTTTAAAATTTTCCCTTCTAGGTGGTTGAACTTCCTATGCTTCATCCAGAGAAATTTGTCAAGCTTGGAATTGATCCTCCAAAGGGTGTTCTCTGCTATGGCCCTCCAGGAACTGGCAAAACGCTTTTGGCCAGGGCTGTGGCTAATAGAACTGATGCCTGTTTCATTAGGGTCATTGGGAGTGAGCTAGTTCAGAAATATGTTGGTGAGGGGGCTCGGATGGTTCGTGAACTATTTCAGGTCAACCTCTAAGATCTTTGATGTTACTTTAATAATTGTTTTGATGTCCTGATATCATCTGACCAAAATTTTGCTTCCTGTAGATGGCCCGATCAAAGAAGGCATGTATTGTGTTTTTCGATGAAGTTGATGCAATTGGAGGTGCCCGTTTTGATGATGGTGTTGGCGGGGACAATGAGGTTCAGCGCACAATGCTTGAAATCGTGAATCAGCTTGATGGTTTTGATGCTCGTGGAAACATCAAAGTTTTGATGGCAACAAACAGGTTCGATTGTGGTTTATGTAACTTATCATACTTTTTTATCTTAATTACATTCACTTTAGGTGCCTGGATTTGTGTACTCTTTAGGTTGTGAAGATTTTAATAACCAAAATGAGCTTAATCATTATTTTCAAGCGTTTCTTTTTCCCTTTATAATTGTTTTTTACTTGTCGTCATATCACAGTTTATTAGTAAGGCAACATTTGTTATTTTCACTACCTAAACTGACTGATATTGGTGAGCCATATTCTAAAATCTAAAATGATTTTACAGTGTGTTTTTTTTCCTTTATGATTTTTTTTTTTTTTTACTTTCAGTGCATTTTGTATAATGGCTCTTCACATGCATTCTTGATTTCATATCTGCTGAATGCGGCCAATTATTTAATATTAATGGCTTCCTACACAAATTATAGGCCTGACACACTAGATCCTGCCCTACTTCGACCTGGGCGTTTGGATCGTAAGGTTGAGTTTGGTCTCCCTGATTTAGAGAGCAGGACTCAGATATTCAAGATACACACAAGAACCATGAACTGTGAGAGGGATATCCGATTCGAACTTCTTGCTCGCCTTTGCCCAAATTCCACTGGTAAGAACCCCTAAAATTATTCAACTGTTTGTGCTTTTGTACTTACTTTTTAACTCAGGTTTGGAGGGTTTTCCCAGCTTCCTTTTCCTTTTTCTTATTTTCATGTATATTGACTCAGATAACTTTTTTGTCTGCAGGAGCTGATATAAGGAGTGTATGCACTGAAGCTGGCATGTATGCTATCCGCGCCCGAAGGAAGACTGTAACAGAGAAGGACTTCCTCGATGCAGTGAATAAAGTCATTAAAGGGTACCAAAAGTTCAGTGCAACTCCCAAGTACATGGTCTACAACTAAGTTGGTTCTGTTCCCTGCTTTTGGTTAAACCATACACAACAATATTTTCCTGTGAAAATTACCATAGCATATGGTTCTTTCACGAGCAGATCATTAGATTCAACTGTGTGAACCTGTATTTATGAGGTTGATATTCTTCAATTGATTTATATTGAAAGTTTTTCTTTCAAACGAAGCTTCTGAAAGTGTGGTGGGAATAATCATGTTTGGCACATATCATTTGATAAGCTTGGGCTGAAATAATTTGTGGGTGGGATATATCATTTGCTTAGAACTAGTTAAGGTTTGTATTCTAGCAGGGCGTGTTTGCTTCTTATACGTGTTCGACATTTTTCCCCTTTCCTTAATCATGATACATTACCATCATTATGAACCATACTGAAATATAGACAAAACTTGATGCAATTTTCTCTTTTATTAACTTGTCAATGAAAATACAACAGGAACGTTTATGAGCTTCATTCACCGTTGTCTTACCAAATTTCGTCATATCACACTTCTAATAAAAAACTTTGACAAATACCTTTCATCTAAATATGATCACATAGTACTATGTAACTCCCTATAATTTTATCTCATTTGTGGCGTTCATTCAACATACATATATAAAATACGGTTATTAACATGATTTTTTATTTCTATGCTGATTACAAATTAATTTCATTCTTAAAAAGTTATTTTGTATTCTGAACAACTTACATGTTATTTAGTTGGGTATGAGCATAAAGGGACTAATACTCATAATTGATAAAACTACAAGAACCCAAAAAAAAAAACTACTAAATTTTGATTAAAAATTTGATTCAAGTATTATTAGTACCGAATTAATTTTTTCCTTTTTTCAATTAAAAACCATGCGGCAACAAATTATATCTATGCCTAATAAACTTCAGGTAGGAGCTTAAAAACTGGAACCAGTTTAATTATTATTGAAAAATAATACAACTAAAGAACTCAGCACAAACAAAATACCGCACCAATTGTCGAGCCTTGTTAATCAAAACACAAATCAATATGACCCGGAAACAGGTACTGCAGTGGGGTTAAAATGAAATAAAAATAGATAAATACTATATTTTCCAATTTACATATCCTGTGTGTCTTGATCATCGCCTCCTTGATTAGATCCTCCTTGGTCTGTTCCAAATGTCATTTTGATCTGCCGTTCCAATTTACATATCCTGTGTGTTGTCTTGTTCATCGCCGCCTCGATTGGATCCTCCTTGATCTGTTCCAAATGTCCTTTTGCTCATGTTAGCTCGCTGCACTAATCGAACCAATGCTTGAACCACCTCTGACATAGGTGGTCGGAATTCCGGCTCCGGCTGCTCAAAAATGAGATGTTAGAGACCAAGCATCACAATTCACAATCCATTTAGAGACCATTCAATTATTTTCCTGCTTCTTGAGTTTTATATATCGTTTTTTTTAGGTGTTTGCCATAAGTTTTGCAATCAAAACATAACAAGTGAGCATTTTTCATAGCTCAGTATCAGAAGTCCTTCTACATGTTACATTTTTTTATGGCATATTTCTCTTCTCAAAAAGGACAAGAAAGTCAAGTGCAATATAACTGACATTACCTGAACACACAGAGCAATGACATCAGCAAACCTAGAAAGAGACTTAACGGGGTATAGCCCCTCCAGAGCAGGATCAACCATCTTAGCCAATGCATCAATATCATGGAGTTGAGGTGTTGCCCATCGTACCAAAGATTGCTCTGATCTTGATTTTGAGCTGTTTAGAATTCAGAATTGTGTTAAAAACCCAAAAATAGTAAGATTTGATTTCTTCCATCATTTCACAAATTACATACGCACGCAACAGTAGATTTCCCCATAATTCCAGATTGGGAAAACCAGAAGACTGGATAGTATTGTCATGACTGAAATAGAGCCACCAAACAAGGTTGCCAGTTGAAGTCTTGAAGCCAGGCAGGTTAAGTGAAGGCATACTTCATTTTTTTTTAAAAAGAAACAATTTATGGATATACTAACTACAATCCTTAATAAAAGATCTAGTTTGTAGTGCACTAGAAACTAGATTTTATATTAAGGACCGAAAGTAATATTTATGTATTCATGATGTCCAGCATGTTCTGTCAGCGCACGTGTGCAAGTGGAGAAAAATGCCATGTTAAGGTATGTCAATCATTTTACCTATCAAATGGTTTCCGTCCACTAAGAAGCTCCAACATGACAATTCCAAAGCTGTAAACATCACTCTTCAAAGTATATTGACCAGATAAAGCAACTTCAGGTGCATCATACCCAGATCCAGCATTACGGTTCAAGACCTGAATATTAGATGAAAATTAAGAATTTCTTGTCATTTAAGAGAGAAATGCATATTTATTAAAAGCATTCTGAAATCTCTTATAAATTCTAACTAGAAAACATTATCCCTGCAAGTTTTCCTTCCTATACATCTATTCACACATGTTGGCCACTGGTAACTAGCAGCAAAGGTTACTCGTAAAGACCTCAGATGTATGGCAACATCCATGAAGAAAAGAGGTTTATACAATAATGGAGAATGACTATACAAACTGAATGAGAATAAGCAACAAGACATAAAATAAATAATATTCATTAAAAAAAACTATATCACATCTAGACTTAAACCCAATTAAAAAGCATTGACTTCTAAAAGTTCCAAAAAAACTAAAATCACCTGGTCAGCATTTGGAATATAGCTTGCCAATCCTGAGTCCGAGAGATGAGGATTAAGATCCGCATCAAGCAATATGTTGGCTGACTTAATATTCTTATGAACAACTGATGGTGAACAAACTTCATGCAGGTACCTAGAAAGTACATTCATGTTATTTTATGTATGGTCAAGAAAATATCATGCAACAATGGAAAACTTCTTTAGAAAAGTAAATATCAGGATTTTCAAACCCATTAACCCACTAGGAACTTACTCTAAAGCACGTGCAGTCCCCAAAGCAATCTTGACACGGGAATTCCATATTAATGGTTTGCTATATTCATCTGATAAGTGGAGTAAGTCATGTAATGATCCACTTTTATGAAACTCATAGACTAGGAGGTGTTGTCCATGCTCTGAACAATAACCAACAAGCCCTGTTACATTTGGATGGTGCAAGTTGGAGATGTTTGAAACTATTTCTATAAAATCTCCAGAATCATGGGGGAGGATAGATGAATCAATTTTCTTCACGGCAAGAACCTACAAAGATTTCACCAAAAGGGTCAAAATCATTAATATCAAAATCACATGCCAGACGCAAGAATTGGTTAATTATAAATCAAAATCATTATCTAAATTCTTAGGTGTCTGACACTAGACGCATGCATGTATAGCTTTTCAATCAGTCAAATTCTAGACAAAATACAAGATAATGTCACAACTATGGAATCACTGAGTCGTTCCAACCAAAATTTGACATTAATACAGGATCAACGAAACCATAAAGAGGATACCTTTCCATCGTCAGAGTGAGCACGATAAACACGTCCAAAAGATCCCTCCCCAAGGAGGTTATCCATACTGAAGCTCCCAGTGGCAATCTGTAGGTCCGCTATAGAATACGATTTCACATTTGCAGGAGCTTTTACAGTTTTCTTGACAATAATTGGCTTCTTGGAAAATTCATCTTCATCAAATGATTTGTGACGTTCCATAGGTGGGGGTTTGATATTTATTGAGGCAGAAGTATCAAATGTCTTCATGTCAACTACAGAGGGAGTTTGCGCCGACTTCACTTCTGCATTACAACAGATATGCAATCTCAAGAACTAAGTTACCGCAGCACAAGAACTGGAGGAGTAATATTAAACTGTTTACAGTAATTTGGAGATAACCTGATTACTAAAGATCAACCAATAATATTTTTGCATTAAACTAATAAAACTTGATCAAACTAGCTTGATTAAAAATACTTGAAACTCTTCTAATCATATGCCAGATGAATTGTTGGAAGAAATCCTTCCTGAAGAAAAGTGCAGAAGTAATTTCTAATATATCACAGAACAAATACGCACCAACATTTTAAAGTTCATTTATCATGAAGAGCATGAAGAGAAGGAAGCAGGAGCTTGCTACAGATATAACTACCTATAGAGGGTGAATATTACGAATACAGAAAGAATTGTCAACAGTGTCCAAGATGCAAAAGGTACAAATTACCGTGAACTTCGTTTGAATTAAGAGGAGCAAAAGGCTCATTGTCATGCTTTTCTATATCCGAAGATGACTTCCTGGATTTTCTTCTCACCAAAAAGAAAGCAACTACTGCCCCAACAAGAAGGATGGAGATCACTATTCCAGCAATACCACCACCTCCTATACCAGATTTTTTCCCCCCATCACTGGTGCCATCATCTGAAGGGCTATTACTTCCATCAGATTTGTGATGCCGGTTCCTTCTAGTTGCCGGGGGGGTCCCTGGAGGTGGAGGGGGGGCAGGACCTGAGTTCCATGTATTTCCTGATGTCCTGTCATTAAGTTCGAACAAAATTTTTTAATTTTAAACAAACTTTTACATAAAAAAAAACAGATCTATAGAGAGGCTTTGTTACTGATAACAACAATGCTTACTGGAGGTTAATGCCCTTCAGCTGTTCTGGTATCCAGCCTGTAAAACGGTTGTTTTCCACATTCCTAGGAAGCATTGTAGATGATAAATATAAATAGTTTAAAGGCATTTCTAAGCAAAAACAGGATGTAAAACTCTAGTATGTTTATATTAATACATAACGTACAGAGTATCAAGAGGAAGATTGGCGAGGACATCAATAGTCCCTGTAAACTGGTTGTCTTGCAGATACCTGAGAAAAGGTGGACAGGACAATAAAAAATATAATTAATACCATGCAAAACATAAAAAAAAATTAATAAAAATAAATGTTAGACATTTACAGGCTGTTCAAGCTTGTAAGTGAGCTCAAACCCTGAGGGAGGCTGCCTGACATAGAATTGAAAGAGAGATCCCTGCAACAAGCAACAAATTTTTTAGTCACTTGTTCTTCAATCATGGTTGAGAGCAAGTCTTAGCATCTTTTTTTTCCAATAAAACTAAGTTGTAGCATTCATTACAATCATTAGCATTTTTTTTTCAATAAAATTACATGTAGCACAAGCCAGAAGAGGGTAGTGAACTATAGACTAATTACGCAGGCCATTATTGGCAGAGATATAACAATGAAAAATGATTCAAGCATGCAATCAGAAACAATATTATGATACTTCTACATTTCCGGTGCATAATGGTGAATGAATTCACAACTAGTAACATAAAGTTATATTGAGGCTGAAAATGGTTAATATTTCATGCTTAACATGACATTCATAGAGACTATTCCAATTTGGCTAGCTTAACATGACATTCATAGACACTGTTCCAATTTGGATAGCTTTAACATGACATTCATAGAGACTGTTCCAATTTATATAGAGACTATTGCAAGAGGAAATCTCACAGTGTAGCTAGCTTAGAAAGCCTTTGAAACACGTCACTCAGTGCATTCTGTAGTTGATTGTGAGCAAAACTTCTGCATTCCCCAAAAAGAATGAAAAAAATTGACTCCAGTTGCTTGTAAAGGGAGATGATAAAGTATAATCATGAGAATGAACAATAAGATATTACACACAGGTATGTAAGAGAACTCATATCAGAAATTGAATACGGTATACTCCCAGTGTATTGGTTATTGGAAAGATCTCTACATAGAAAGAAACAACAACGTTAAAAATTATAATATCAGAATAAAAAGAAGAAATAAACAAGTGTCAGGCACACGTATATAGAAACATACAATCTCTGCAAATTTGGCGGAAGTTGGTATGGTATGGTACCTCCAAAATTATTGTGACTCATATCTCTGCAAAATTTACGAACTTACTAAACAAATACTAATACACAGAAAATCTTTTATATGACAAATGAGGCTATTAATCTTACAGGTTGGTCACAGATGTCATGGTTTGAAGCTGGTAACCGAATGATCCAGATAATCCAAGATTAGGCAACTTACTGAGAAGAAAATGAATTTCCATCAGAAATCAGCAACAAAAATAGTTAACATTCAAGTGATATAAAGTCAAAGGAAAAGTGAGACATTACATCTCTGTAACTCTGTTGCCTGAGCAAGTAATGCCTTTCCAAGGCTGTCCCCCACAGGGATCACCACCATTTGCTGACCAACCTAGTTGGGATGGTGAGTTCATACCCGTAAACATAGCATTTAAAGCAGCAACTGCACCAAACATTCAGAAACAAGATAGCAGGTTAGTGAAAACGACAAATATTTAGTGTCAAAAAGGATGCTGCTGGACAAATATCGAGAGAAAAATTTGAACAAAAGAAAAACCAATGCATGATCATTTCAGATAACAATCATATGAAGCAACTAAGTGAAATAAGCTCATCTGAACCCGATAAGCTGTCCTATACATTATATTACTCACTGACGAACCACCAAACGATTGGGGGCGGTGCTGGGGGGGGTCTTACAACATGACTTAGTTAAATGGTTAAAATCACTTGCTGTGTGATAAATATCCCATACCAAGAGCACTATGGCACAACATACGCTATATAAGCCTGAGAACCATTTATAAAATTGAAATTAAACGTAAGTGGGACTCTCAAATCTTAAGGTTAAGATTACTGGTATTATTAATTATTAAATCATTCAGCCTCATGATGCAAGAACTTGTCGATGCCTACTAAGAGGAATAATGGCATTGTCAAGGAGGCCAGCAGCAGTATGGTGACTTGTAACACCTCAAAGTAGCAATTATGTCTATGTGCGTAAGATTTAGTACCTCACTTTGTTTGTCATTAGGTCACTTTATATGACACAAACAAGTACTCACTATTGAAGTGTATTTTTGGGGTTAATCATGCAGAACTTTTAAGTTCCTTTATGCATCAGCCAACATGGTACAAGGATGATCAATGTGGACATCAATCTGCAAATCCAACGATATCATGGGTGACAACCAAAATGGAGGTGAATTATTTAAGAACATTTTACTGCATCTTGGCATCTTCACAGGTATCTCCTTTGTTTGAACTCTGAATGTGTATTCAACGCATTAAGAAGCAGATTTGACCGAATGAAAACCGTAATATCTCATCACCTGATCGATGGATTATTAGTTGATAAAGCCGTCTCCTCTTTCACCATTTTTACTGGATACAGTGCTCCAGAAGTTAACTTCCTTCAATCCATTAAAAAAAAAATCCCTTGAACCCACGGAAAGAAGACGACTCTAGTCCATCCTTGGATCAGTTAAGAATTTGGGAGAGTTTAAAAGAGTGAACCCATTTATAACGGTATCGTGGGTATAACACAATTGAATAATGAACAGGAAATTAATCTTGGGAACCCGAAAATTTGTTAGAGACGAGTTACACAAAGAACTTAAACTTTCCAATCAAAGTGACGTTCCCAGGGAAGGTATATGACAAATTCACAGAAACCATCCACCGACAAAAACTGTAAACACAACATACAGATCAACCACAAAAGAAACAAAATTTTATTTGAATTGTAGTAGGCACGCAAAGTCAGTAAAATATCCAGCCGTCAGAACAAACAGATGCCACTCGAGTAGATCAGCTGGAAAACTTCTCACCGAATCCAAAAACCGACACACTTAAACTAGGGTCTCAATGTGACGAAGTAATCTATCAACAATTTGACAGAGCTGATGGAGGCAGATGATCTAAAACTCACAGAACTAAGCAATAGCAAGAAAGGTGAATACTAACTCCAGCACAATGCAAATTTATTGAAGTACAAGGAATTATCAGAAATTCATAGAAGGAGTAAACTGGAAATCAAGTACCATCAGTTTGATCTGTGTCTCCATTGACAGCACTGAGCATCCAACCCAAAATGCAGGTGCTGATGAACACCAGCGGCAAAACTCGCCGATCCTCAGTCATCTCCCTCCTTACCTCCCTCCCTCTTTTGTCAATCTGGCAAAAAAATTCTTACCCTTCTCTCAATAAGATGCAGTCAGAGTCTTCTCTTAATTTTTATTTTTTTATCGGACATTTTTGGGTCCATAGCTTATATATTGTAGACGTAGTCTCAAGCAAAGCTGGCAAGCACAGAAGATCCCAAACCACAGAGGTTTTTAATGACTTTATCACGTTATCGCACCATTTATATTAAAAAATCAAATTGAAGTGAATATAAATTATGTTTATGAGTATACCTCTCTCTCTCTCTCTCTCTCTCTCTCTGTCGACAATATTCAGCAAATCTGGTTGCATCTCTTGATTGAAAATATTGACGATTGTAGTGCCCTTCGCCGCTCTCAGGGATGGAGGACACGCTTTGGCGTGTTTATTTATTTTATAAATATTATATATATATAAGAGGAAGAATAGGTAATAGGTATACGTTGATCGTTGATAAGGAAGAATAGGTATACGTGCCTTTCATTGCAACGGCTAGACTGCCAACGATTTCTTTATTGTTAAATCTTTTTGAAAAGGGGAATTGTAAAAGGAGAAAAAAAATAAACTTACCGAAAATAAAAGAAATAGGATTTTAAAAATCAAATATTAAATTAAAATATTTGGTTAAAATATGTTTTAAAAAATATAATATTTATTATTCTTAATATAAGGAAAAGTATACTTTTAAATAATCTTAATATTTTTATTATAATTTGATATTATTATTATTTCTTATTTTCTAGTAAAAATCTCTCATGATCTTGATGTCTGAAATAATTATCATTTTTAAATTTTCTTGTAAGAGTAATCAGTCACATAGCTAACATTGTGGGTGTTTGGAATAGCGATTTGAACTTTTAAAAGTGTTTTTCAATTGTGATTTACAGTATATGAGGTAAGTATGTGAGATGAGTTTTATCTCGACTTACATAAAAAAACACTTATAAAATAATTTTAAGCTCATTCAAACATCCCTATTATTGACACGAGATCTCAAAAAGAGAAGATTTAGCAACCTGGTTTTTCTTATTATAAAACTCAAATAAAAAGTATTGCTAGAAAAAATTTAAATATCTTTTTAGTCAACTTAGAGAAATACTTACATACTCTAGGAGTACATGTCATTTAAACTCTATCCAATGAAAATATAACAACTCAGATCATTTTAATCCTAGTTTGCTAATGACCCATCTAAAAAAATTCAAATTTTATCTTGTTTTTAAGAAAATATTGGTAGACCATTTTGTTTTAGTTTTTTTTTCAAATTAAGATTTTTTCTTTAAAATAAGATAAAATTTAAATTTTTTCAGATGAATCATCAGTCAACTAAAATTAAAATAATTTGGGTTGTTATACTTTTATTGGATATAGTTTAGATGATGTAATACTCCTAGACTTAGAGTATGTAAATATTTCTCGTCAAGAAAATCATAGGAGATTTTTCCCGGTCATAAAAATTGAATTCAATATCTTATATAAAATATATTAAAGGGTAAATAAGCAAAAATGCCCATGTTTTTTTTCCTGAGGAGCACCTAACACCATATACAAATTTAAGGTCTAAAAATGCCCATAGGCATTAAAAAATGTTGCAAAAATGCTACCTCCATTTGATAGAGTAAACGCCCGTTTAAGTGTTGACAAATCTAGCAGCAATTGTTGACTGAGAGCTTGACGTGGTAGGTGAGAAAGATTAATGGTGTGGGTGATGAGACTTAAAGTCGTTGCCTACCTCTCTGTTGCGACCTCCATTAAAGGCAATACCCAGGTGCGGCGAGAAGAATTAAAGGCATAGAAGAAGGAGAGGAGAGAGAGTTGAGACTTAAGGAGAGGAAGGATATGGCTTCATCATCATGTTTGACATCTGGAAGAAGCAGAAATGGTAAGCCGCTAGACAGAGAGTAAAATCAACTAGACAGAGAGTAAAATCAAATGGTAAGCCGCTACTATAATTAACACATGCTATAATCAACAATAATTGAAGCTTCTTCTATAATAAAGCCATGGATAGACAAAAAATGAGAAAGATATAAGATCAATAGATTAAGTATAATCGGAAATTTGAAATAATTATGAATGAGGATATTACAAATTGTGTATACATCAAAAGCATCTTAACCTAAAATATACATCAAAATATACACAAATACATATAAGTTGGTAACATGGATGTTTGACTTACATCAAAATAGACACAATTACATATGGGTTGGCAACATAGCTTTTGACTTACATAAAAATAGACGACAGATATATCATAGCAACTCATTTACAAAATGATGCCAAAAAGGAACTAAGATCATTTTCAATACAAAAGTGGCCATTATGGCATACAAAAGACACTTTAAGACTTTAGGTTATATTGTCTTGAGACTGCTTTGAATTGGCCATTGATTTGGTAATCATGGTTTGTCTTTGAGCAAGTAGTTGTGAAGTTGTGACACTTGGGTTGCCTTCCAACTACAGCCCCCGGAAGTTGAGTAGGCTAAGACAATTCAGATGTGAATTATATCCTTTGAAATCCCTCAGCACCTAATAAACTTGCACCCCTGAACTTTTGCATTTGTCTCTCATTAGGGATTGGAAACTTGGTTTGTGGGTCAGTATAATGTTAGAAATATTCCTCAGCAGTCTCATCCTCAATAACAACCTCTGACTTTTATCTAGGATGTAGAAATTAAAATAATCAAGTTCATAATTGGGCAAAGTCATTTGGTTAAGATATAGGAATGATAATGAATCTATTGTATAATCATAATAAAGGTACAAGTCAATTAAGGGTTACTTAGAATATAGCCATTAGAGGTTTAGTTGTTACTTTACACCCTTAAGCCTATAAATAGATTTCCTCATTGTAATTCCTAGATTTGTTATACATGATCAAAATAAAATTGTGTATTACTTAAAATATCTCTCTTCTCTGATTTTATCACTCCCTCTTCTATGTTTCTCTGACTCTGTCTCAATCTCTTTGTTTGATTAGAAAACTTAATATTATAAAAAAAAATGCAACATTACTCAAGTTCATAATATGTAAGAGTAGTGACAATTTGATAACTATAAAAAAATTACTCAATTTGGTTCCTGGCCGCGTATCACAGTTTCAAAACCAGTTTCACGGTTTCAAAACCAGACAGGGAAAAATAATGGGGTCCTAATTCCCTAATAAACTAGTTTCAATACCATGTAGCACAATTTCAAAATTAGACATGGAAAATTTTCATAGTTTCAAAACTGTATACCCAACAATTTCACAGTTTCAATGCCACAAAATAATGGGGTCCTAATTCCCTAATAAACCAGTTTTAATACCAGAGAAGCAACAATTTCACAGTTTCAAAACCAGAAAGGTAACAATGTCACAGTTTCATATTTTCAAATGACATATTTCATAGTGTCAATGCCACTAAATAAAGCATACAAGCAACAATTGTTGTAAGATTGAAATCAATCACAATACGCACATTAAACACACATCTACTAGTTTGTTCATTAAACCGTATCCCCATGACACATTCATATATTGGCTTGTACATGGATGTAACACTTGGCTTTGGTTTTGGGTAGGAAGAGGGAGATGTGGGGAAGGCAGGGATGGTTGTGAGGGAGTGGGTGGCTGGCTGAATTAGATTGAATGGTGGACTAAGAGCAAGGTTGTTATGCACTCTTCTGACTTGGATGTTGACTTTGTGATTTGGATTGTTGTACACTCTTCTTATTTGTAGGTTGACTTCGGGTGGATGAAGGTGCCTAAATAATCAAAATATCAGTACACTGAAAAACCATCTTATAAATATAAACAAACAAGAAGGACAAATTACCTCTTTGCTTGTGGACCTATAGTTTGCCCTCTTTTCTGCAGTAACTGCACCTTTGTACGCGACCTCGCTTGCTTAATTTGTCAAGTTCATGGAATTCTTGTTGTGTTTGGACACCATTATCATTTCTCTCTCTATTCTGAACAGACACTGCTCTCTTCTTCCTTCTTTTTGCTTCTTTGAGGGTCTCCCAAGTAAGGTAGCAACACATGGAGGCAGCATTAGAAGGAACGCTTATGTGTCCCAAAATTGCTTACCCCTTACTGGTTTAAGCTTCGTCATGTAACTAGCTAAGTAAGTGTCTTTATGGTAGTAGTAAAAGATATTTGTGATGAGATCTATTTTTGCATGGTACATCGCACATATTGCATGTTGGTAAGGGATACTAGTTAAATCTCATGCCCAAAATGTACACATCCCCTACTAATGAATACAATATGTCTATCATGTCTCTTACTTGCCTCATAACCCTTATCACCATTGAAAATCACTCTACATTGAACTACTAAAAACCTATTTGACTCAAACAACTCTATACACCTCGGGTTGTAATCACTCTTCCAGCTAGCAACATGATTTACACTTTTAGTCCATCTACCCATCATCTTTGCCCTAATGCCATCAAACGTCCTAATCACTGGAAGGAATCTATACTCATGAGTCCATGAATTTAGACTTTCACTAATGTTATTATCTACCATCAAACACTTACATCTAGGTGTAAAAGAAGCTTTTACCCATGCTTTTGGATTGTAAGTCATAGATGTTGTGGCGGCATCTTTATTGATTCGCTCAAGAGACTTTAAGTTTTTAGTAAACTCTTTGTTGAATGTGCTCCATGCAAAATAAAATTTTTTCCTTCAACTCATTTCCCTTCCATTTTTTGCTCTAGTTGGTATAAATATGTCTTGCACAAAGTCTATGCTTGGCCTCAGGAAACACCTTAGACACAGCCTATGGTAATCCCTAACAATGATCTATAAATGCAAACAAAATCATTAACTACATGAACAATAACTAAAGCATCGATTATGAAACAATCGTTTACATCTACTATTTACCTTCTACATATCTGACATAATGGTAACAGTGGATCCATCTCATAGGTTCAAATAGATCCGAAGCCATTAAAGAAACCATCCCCAATTAAAGACCATTTTCCTTTTCAACCAAAGCAAATGCCAATGGGTACAAACAATCATTGGCATCTACACCTATGACAGTAAGCAAAATACCCCTTGTCTTTCCTTTAAGAAATGTTCCATCAACTCTAATCAACAGCCTGCACCCTTCTTTCCACCCAACCAGTATCAATGAGAACAACACAAAAATAAAGTTTAATTTCATATATGAACAAGCATAAAAATAATGTAATTTTAACATTAAACATAGAACTTTAAATTGAAAATAATGCAATTTTAAATTGAAAGTACCTTTGAAGCATTGTAACAAACATACATGCTTCTAAAGACCCTTATGCCTTGCTCAATCGCCTAATTACTTACCTTCACGCTCACATCTGATCCAGGATTTGAGATCCTTAGTTCATTGTAATAAGATTCCAACTTTGCAAACTCGTCTTTAAAGCTTAATTCCATCTCTTGCATTATCTTCCTCTTCGCTCTCTTGTACTTATATATACTCACACTGACACTCAGTTCACGTTGCACCTCTGTTTTCATTTCACTAACTTTATACTGAGGATTTTCTTGAACCTTATCCTTAAACTTTTCCGCTAGCCAGTGTACAGATGCCCTTAGGTTTTTATACACCCTTGCACATCTATGCCTTAAATCCAATGTTTTTATCATATAGCCCACTTGTTGTCCATCTCTTGAAGCACATAACACAAAAAGGCAACCCTCTTCACACACTGCTTTTATCAATCTTTTATCACTCTTTGCTATTTTCAGCTTAACCCTTTTACTTATTGCATATATGTCCAAGGCCTTTTTTAGCTCTAATTTGTCTACATAAGTTATGTCCACCATGAAGAAGGGCCTTTTAATCGACTCCTCCACATCACCCTCCCCTTTTACTTCTTCTAAAGACACATCATCGTAATCTAGGGCTAAATCATCCTCATTATCCTTACTACTGTAGATTAATTCAAAATCTGATTCAACACTCTCCACAATGTCAAAGCTATTACTATCACCCATGTAGCTTGTGATGCCTCATTTTCCAACACTACGGTAGAGTACTAATTAGCTAATACTCACCGACTATAAACATTAGAGTGCAGAAAATGCTAGAAATTCCATACAATACCTCTGCTGGATATAAATATTCACATATGAACACATTCATACACAATTCATATTACAACACATATATTCATCCCTCACTTCATTCCATATACAAACCACAATTTTACAATATTCTCAAGATACATAACAGAAACTTGACAATCTAAACTAAGCTATTCCGTCGCTCGGCCTCATCTCATCGTCATTTACCTTCTCTTTGCCCCGCGAGCTCCCTCCCTGTACTGGATATTTGTTTTGGGAAAATAATGAGATTCACAGGAATCTCAGTAGTAACGTCATTAAACATATAAGATAACACACACAAGCATGCTTCACTCATATAAAATCATCAACAAAATCATCAAACATTATTCAGTGTAAACATGCAATTCATAAACTGACTTCGCGCTAGATGGGTTCTTAGCCCCGAAGGGCGCCTGTGCACAATGCATACAATGCAACCTCATAACCGACATCGCGCTTGATAGGTTCTCTTGGCCCCGAGGGGTACCCATGTAAAGATAGGCCCCGGGTCCCGCTCGTACAATTATGAACATTTCGCGTGAGTGTCAACCCGACCTTCGATAGGCCCCAGGTGTTCACTCCGCTCAATCTAAACATGTTAGAAATTTTGATGATGATAACAAATAATACATATGTATGTCATGTTATATGAAGACAGTTACTACGTGGTTGTTACTTTATGCAACTTTTCCCCTTGATTCAAGCTCGGGCAACAACTTCTGAGGTCAAACTGGTTGTCAAGTCCTGAAATCGTCAAACATTACAAATGAGTTATTACTCATTTGTATACCTTTCCAAACTCATTTCATTGGTAAATTTAGCCTATTGGTGCCAAATTACCAAAATACACCTTAGGTCCTTGTTATCAGCATTTTTCTCAAAATCATGATTTAGGCTATTCCTACACATTTTCGCGTGTAGAATCCCTTACCAACCTCGAATTGGCCAAAATCAAGCCCAAATGACGAAAATACCCTTGACAGCTCTTAAATAAGGCTTAGAAAGGGCAATTTTGTCATTTTACTCTCCGAGCCTTTTCTTACGGCGGAGTCAACATAGACCCTACACAATTCGGCCTCCTGAAGCCAATGGAAGTATCCAATTGGTCTAATTCCCACTCATTTAACTTGTCCAACACAATGAAGGGAAAATAAATTCTCAGAAA
Source organism: Albizia julibrissin (assembly GCA_037074505.1). Lineage (NCBI taxonomy): Eukaryota > Viridiplantae > Streptophyta > Magnoliopsida > Fabales > Fabaceae > Albizia > Albizia julibrissin. Next base: position 4,368,129 of record CM073487.1, on the reverse strand, counting down.
AGTTGTGTCGGATTCTCGTTTTCTTTGGCCTAATCACCTTCTTTCTACTTATCCTCGCAATATTAATTGACTAGACAATCATTGAACTTGATTTAAGGGCATTTCCACATTTTGTTCACTTTGATTTTCTTGAATTATCTTGTACCAAATGAACCATAATCAAGCCCAAAACAACTCTACTAACCTTAATCAAGCAAGAGGAACAAGTTTGGGAAGTTACCTCTTAATTTTCTTCACTTTCTCTCTCCTAGATGTTTTCTCTCTCCCCTCTACCTACACTTGATTCAGTTGTTCATCAAGCAGATCAATGATAGAGAGATGAGGAGAGGAGACCATAGAGGATTTATGAAACTTAAATCATAAGATATAAGCATCCTTACCTCAACCTTGGATTAAACCTAGCTCTCCTTCTCTTTCACTCTTCACGTTCTCTAGCTCTCACTCACTCTTGTCCTTTAGGTCTGTTCGTGCGAGAATGAGAAGCTTAAGGATGAGAATTGTATGATATAAGACATATGGGTTTAATTAATTGCACATATGTCACAATACAAGTGTCCACAATTGCAATTATTCATTAATTAATCAAATATCCCTTCCCTTCATCCATTTAAACCTAAATTCACATGAGAATAAGAGGTAAATATTGATTCTCCAATTATCTCATGGTGCCAACTTGTAACTTGTTGACCAAGTCATTGACTTTTTGACTATTTGACCATTTTCCTCAATAATTCACTAAAATTGGTCCATTAATGATCAAATAGTCATTTTGCTCTTTTTAATTCCCATTTAGCTCAAATCATTGGGAATTTAAGGAAAAATAATTATTTTTCACTTTTCGGCAAAATTATCGTTTTGCCCTGTATTTATGATTTACCGAAATAAATCATTTTCTGCTCATTTCTTCTGCTTAACCCTATGTTGACGCTTAAATGAGGCCATTAACCATATCATTAAATTTTGTGAATTTTGGTTACCATATTGGGCCTTTACCAGTCTCTCATACCCTTATTCGGTCAATTTACGCGTAACTGGCAATTGGAATATTTTCTATAAATTCATCTAAATTCATTCACATCATTTTTCACCATTTTATTCCACTAAATATACAGCAAATATATACATAAATGTATTGGTGAAAAATGGGGTATTACATAGCTCTCATCCTCACTATCACAATACTGCGAACTATGCTTCCCCTCATACACTAACTTTTTTGGGTCTCCATGCTCGATACCACAATCACGATTAGGTACCCAATTTCAACATTAAAGTCATCGTCTACATCTATGTCATCTAACTCATCTATTACTTCTATGTCCTCTATTACTTCTTATTCCTCACCTATAACATTTGCTTCAGTTTGCACTCTCTCTTTTACCATTAACTCACTTTCAGGTTCATTTTGCCCTCTATGTTCGAAGGTATTCATATTGTCAACTATAGAGTTGTGACCACCTTCCACTTTTCCATTCGTATATTTCCATCTCTCACGTGTGAATAGAGAAATTTCGCTTACCTTCATCTGTGCTATCAATTTCTTCTATTCCACTATTTGCTCTTTGAAATCAATGTCACTCTCGCCATTTGATGCCAAAATCTGTGACAAAAGAGACACCAAATTAACCGAGGGTTTCGATATCATTTCACTATACAAACTTAAGAAAAATTAGAATCATTCCATGCTTACCTATTCCAATGGTCCCTTCATTTCTTTTCCGTACAAGATTCCCTTCACATGGCGTTATCTCGATTCCAACCTTTTGATCTTTTTGCACACTCTCACTTTCTTGATTTCCCACTATGTCACCCTCGATTCCCTTAATTCCGTACTTGCTCTATTTTCCCTTCCTCCCTTTCACAATTCGCCCTTGCTCAACTCGTCGTGATTTCACTTACTCGCTTTACCCCTCAATTCTGTTTCAGGATCTTGTTTCATTTTCAGATTTTGTATGATGACAACGTTTTGCCACTTCAATGGCCTGCTTACCCACATAGACTTTGCCAACTCACCGCCTACGTCAGCGTCTTTGGTCAAATTTTTTAAATACACGGTCAACGTTCATATATGAAACGCTTATAGCATTTTTGCAACGTTTTTCAATACCCATGGGCATTTTTGAATCTTAAATTTGTATATGATGCTAGGTGCTCCTAAGGGAAAAGAACATAGACATTTTTCCTTCTTTGTCCTATATTAAATCTCTTTTAGTTTTTTTATTTAAAATATATTAAATCTCTTTTACCTAACCCAATAAGTGATAATAGTTTTCAAGGGTTTTTAATCTAATCTAAATATAACATCTAAGTTTATATATGTGTGTTGGGGGGGTATGTATGTATAGATATATGTATGCTTAAACTTAGGGCACAAAAGTTAATAATATTTTAAATATAAACGATGGAATTAATTGTTTACTTAAGCAAATTCACGGAAAAGACCTTTCAACTAATGTTACTTTTATAATTTGGAGGGTTTGGTTTTTGGATTCTATAATTCAATCAGGGAGGTTGTAAGGATGCTGATGTTTGGTCCCATGGGACAATAATATAACGAAAACGAAGGAAATGATCGATAATTATAACAGAAAATGTCAATATTATGAGCCTAATTAATCCATATTACAAAGTCCACGTCAAAAACTACGAGCTAATTAATAATCCTACATGCATGTGTCTCTCAAACAATCATTTTAAATCCCTATATTTAATGTCATAATAAATTACAAAAATTTCCATTAAATTTATCGAATCATATAGTAATTTTCTTCTGCGGGCAATATATATATATATATAGTGATTTTCTTCTGACTTATAAAAAAAATACTGCTATAACTTTAAAATATATAACAGTATGGTCACAATTAAGCGCTTGGTTCAATTCATATCCGTCTCTTCTTATTATCAAATTCCAATAAATGAATTAATTAATTTATAAAAATGATTAAAATTAGTGAAAAACAATAAATATGTAAGAAATAAATCTTCTTTATTTTAATATGCCCTTATTTATTTATAAGTAAATATGTAAAACTGAAAGTGAGAAAAAAAACGTGAGGGGATGAATGAAAAAAAATGATAATTTGAGATAGTATATTAATTAGGGATAAAATGTATAAAAATACATTTAATGTTCAAACAGATCCAAAGTAAACATGTTGTTGGCCAAAAAAAGAAAAGAAGATGAACAAATTAAAAAATAATATCGGGGATGGAATAGTTCAATTAGGGAAAGGAAGTGGAGGGAGCTGGTGTGAGTGAAGACAACCTTTTCCCGTTTAATCAAGGGTTAAGGTGTAAATTTACCAATAAAGTTTTATCGAAGGAGCGCCTGACACATTTATCTTTTGTTGGGTGCAAAAATACCCACGAACAATTAAAAAGGGTGCAAATTTACCAATGCCGTTAAATTTGACCTAACGGCGTTAAATTATAAGAGAAGAAAACCCCTAATGGCGTTAGATCAAATTTAACGGCATTGGTAAATTTGCACCCTTTTTAATTGTTCGTGGGTATTTTTGCACCCAACAAAAGATAAATGTGCCAGGCGCTCCTTCGGTAAAACTTCATTAGTAAATTTGCACCTTAACCCTTTAATCAAATATGAGTTCCAGTCATGTGATGAATGAATTCAGGATAAATATTTTTATTCACTTGCTATATTATATTTTTATAAAAAAATTATGATTTAAAATACACCTACATGTAAAGGAAATTTTATGATCTAAGGAGAAAATTAAATTAATATTCAATTACTAACAAGTTGTTAGTTGATATAATAAGGCCTCACCCTATAAAAAAGAGAATACATGTTTAAATTTCGGAAAGCACACTTATTAAGTGAGGTAAGAATCTATCTATAAGGTTTGTGGGGAAACCGTTGATCTAATAAAAAATAAATTAACATCCAAATAATTAGAATAAATATTATATGCGGATTCTCGCCGCTGTCATTTTCATTTCTATCAAATAAATCCAACTAGATGATATTATATTCTATTTCTCTTAGATGTGTTCAATATCAAAGCCACACACTTATTTGTTTTCTAGTTGAATTGTGTATATACTGGTTTTTGAGCTGTCCTGGGATGAATAGTATTGGAGAATGGAGATTTGGAGTTCCCTATTTTAGAAAATAAAAAATATTTTTTTTAAAAAAATAAATATAATGTATGTCCGTATTCATTTCTCATAGTTTAATTCACCGTCAACTTCCAATTTTTTCAAAATTTTAAGTCATGTATAACTGATTTTTAATCTTATTTAAGAAAATTTAATTTTTCCACTCAATTAGGCTATTGTTGGTAGTGTTATATCAGTCATTCAATTTTCAATTTAAATGTATGATTATTAAAAAACTAAGTAAAGTTGTGATATATAGAAGCAATAAGGGAAAAACATGCTTCACAAATCACAATAATCCCTTTAAGTTAAAGCCAGTGAAGATATAAAAGGCGTCAGCTGAAATACATGTGACAACAATTCAATCTTAGTTTGCACACCAAAATCACAAAAAGAGGTCACGTAAAAACAATATAGTATTAATTAAGGTTAATATAATTTTTTGTCTTTGAAATTTGGCCCAAGTTTGGTTTTAGTCTCTTTAGTTTGAAATCGGTGGTTTTAATCCCTGAAGTTTGACCCGATTTTTGTTTTAGTCTCTCAAGTTTGAAACCGGTGGTTTTAGTCCATCAAGTTTACTTCGTTTATAGCTGTTGGTCCCTCAAGTTTATGGTAATATATCAAGTCTTTTTTAAACTTGAGAGTGATATACTACCCTAAACTTGAGGGACCAATAGCTATAAACGGAGTAAACTTGATGGATCAAAACCACCGATTTTAAATTTAAGGGATCAAAATTAAAATCGGGCCAAATTTTAAAGATAAAAAATTAGATTAACCTGTTAATTAATAGTGTTTTCTTATAGTCAAAGGACTAAACTTGGTTCCTTTAGAAACAATGCACAAGATTTGTTGCATTGACATGGACACAATAATAAACACTTGTTAGTTCCTTCCTGAATATCCCTTTGACAAACTAGACTTCAATAATTATGACATATTATTCTTGGCTATCTCTACTGAACACGCTTTCTTAATTAAAATATTGAAGAAGAAATATTTTTTTCTTGATAAGGGCATCTTGCAGCGGAAAATTAGGTAGGAAAATTGGTGAGAACGGAACCAATCTGTGTTTTCATATCCCCCCCATATGTACTAATAAAAATGGTGATGATTCATAAATCATTAGCCATATTAAATTCCGACTTAGATTCATTAATTTCTATTTTTTAAGTCTGGCAAAAAATATTTTATTTTTGAAGAAAACTATAACATACTCACTTAGTCTCATTTCTAAGTTACTTCAAGGGATTTTGTAATGCTTGTTTGAGATAGTTTTTGAAATTTTAAAAATGTATATTCATATAAGTTGAGATAAAACTTTTTTTACATACTTATCTTGTATAATTATCACTATTTTAAACAAGCATTATATTCCTTTTAATACTTGCTTAAAAGTGAGGTTGTCAATTTAAACCCCTGTTGATTTGAGAATATAATAGGTGCATAGGTCATAATAAAAAAAGTCATTCTAAGTATTTTGAATTGAAGCCGAGGAAAATCTTAAAACCCAGTATTTTTTGACAAAAACATATTATCACTTATATTTGGAACCGACCATAGATGAGACAGTTTAAAAAGTATTGAAGAAATATTACATAGCTACACAGGATCCAATAACGAGTTGGGATCTGAAAAGTTCGGCATTTTTATAGCAAGATTCATTGACGGTTTCGTGCAAATGATCTTTAATATTCATAGTTTATTTATTTTTTCATACACTATGCTTTTTTGCCAACTTATTTTTATATGGTTAAAGATTAATAAGAATTTATATATATTTTCTCTTATTTTTAATAAAAAAACATATTTAAAAAGTTAAACTTGATTTTACATATAAGACATATTTTTAAGATAATAAATATACAGAGCACAGTTGTCACATAATAATGTAACTAAGTGTTCAATTAATTATAGTACGACCTATTTAAGTTGTTTGATTGATCACATGGGCTAACTCATCAGCTGATTCTTTTTTTCAAACATGATCATATTTATCCCAATTCATCAAATTAAACACGCCAATTTAAACAAGGCAATACTATTAATTCAATTGATAATTGTATCTCAAAATTTTAATTCATTTAGCGAAATGCTAATTAAGTTAATCAATATGAGACTAACTCATTAAAACCTATAACACATGCTGCTGCTTGATCTGCCACAAGGCACATACCAGGTTGATCTATTTGATAGTTTAGTTCCCCCCCCCCCCCGGGGTTTTTGTTAACAAATCTATGACTCCTTAATAAAACAATATGCATATGTCATTATCATATAGAATCATATATCATGTTATGTTTTGACAATTGTATCTAAATTCATTCCTTGTAAATTATGCTAAGTGCATCTTTGGCAAATCACAAAACTAATAGTTTCTGAAGTTATTTTTCACAAGTTAAAATAAAACTCATCTCACGTACTTATCTTATATATCGTAAAACTTATTCTTTAAAAACTAATTCTCATAAATTGACGTTGTTTTCTTTACTGATTAACAATCTTAGTCTCTATTATCATTTTCATTAGTAATTTAATCTCTTTATTTTTCTATTTTCATAACAATGATAATTCTTCCACCTACTAGTGTGTTCTTAACTTCTTATTATGAAAATAGAAGGGCAACAAGACTTGGGGGAGGGGGGGAAGATTTCTGAAAAATCCTCCATTATAAAATTTATCATTCAAAGATATCTAAAATTTATTTAAAACACCAGATACAACATATTTTTAGTTAGTTTAATTATTATTTAGCTATGTGTAATACATCTTTAACTATATATAAAAATAAAAATATTTATACATAACTAAAAATATGGTATACACAGTTGAAGCAGATTTCATACGCACCCAAAGCCATAAATTCTTAAGTACACGTAGGCAATCCACATTTTGTAGCTGAGGAATTTTTTTCAAGCATTTTTTTTTTTATAGGAAAGAACTATTTTTCTTTATAAAAAAAGGTTTTAAATTAAAGTAGAGTAATAATAGGAGCGGTGGGTGCACGCCATGTGACTTATATTAAAAGGTTGGTAATGACGGGACCCCCCGAAAGTTGAGAAAAGTAAAGGATAACAAATTAAAATCCAATAACACGTCAGATGTGCCGGTGAATTAAATAATAATATAAATTTTAAATGATTGCAGGTATAAAAATGATTGAAAAACAAAAAGATTACACATACGAATTATTAATTAATTTTATGCTTTTAAACAAGTTATGCTCAAATAGTTAAAACCTGAACAAATATGGGTATATCGTGTTTGTAATGCATGTCCTCCCTTCAATTTTTGACATTTTATAGAAGGTTTTTTTCTGTCCTTTCATAATGTATTTGTTAGTTTAAAAGAGTGTTCAATTTTTTCACATATGCTCATATTTAATCAGGACAATGAAAAAGAGTATAAACTAATATAGTGTTAAAGTTTAACATGATTAATAAGTATAGTATTAAAAATTACTTGAACTTTGCCATAAATTTAATATTTTTAATTGTTTTTATCTGTGTATATAAATTAGTTAGAAGTGACTTATAAAAATGGTAAGATCAGAAAATGCTTCTAACCTTCTTGATAAGTAAACATGGCTCTTTAATATTTTTTTTATAATAAATACTTCGGTGGTCATAAATTATAGACATTTCTTTGAGACAGATTCAACAATAAGATAAATGGAGAGTCTAATTCCTTTGCTAAAAGCCTCTTTATGAAATGATTTTGAGTGAAGATGTTTAATGTATGACTTTAGCTTAGAGTAAATTATCCGTGAATCAATGTACATGCTGACTTTTTTAGATCTCACATAATTTATAGAAAAAAATGTGTCATATGGCATTAATATTGATATAAAATCTTTTTTTAAAAAAAAAATCATACATGTGATATATATATATATATATATATATATATATATATAGGAACAAGAAGGGAAACTTGCCTTACATGAAGAGTTAAAAGAAAAAAAAAAAAAAGAGAGAGAGGCAAAGGAACGTGTTTCTTTACGGTACAAAAATAAATCTCTTGCTACCTACAACATTCTAACTTTCTATGTTTTTTTTTTTTATGGTTGATAATGGAAACAAATATTTGAAAAATGAAATCCATAGCCAAGCTAGAATTAGGCTGAAATTTAATATTACTGTCATTGCCTCATTTGTGTTCCATGAGCCAGGTTATGAATATGACCACATTGTTCTACTATTTTAGGATTGTGCCATGTAATATAATATAAATAATATACATATACATATATTGCACTTGCTCGTCTGGAACAATGGATTATTTAGTGAAAATGCCCTCTTTGGGATAAAAAAAGCTAAATATTAACCATTTACTAGGATTGTATATTGATCCAGCAATAATATCATCCATTCTTGAAAAATCAGTTAAATCTTACATTTATTTATGTGGTAAGGGTGTTTGAAATTTTTAATTTTTCGTTTTATTTTAGGAAAAAATTTATCAAATCAAACGAAACGTACCAATACAGAAAAACTCTAGATTTATTCAATTCATGATGAAATTAGTTTGATTCAGTTGCAGAGCCAGCTTGTCAAATGGGAAAATGATTTTTTCTTGTGAAAAAATATTTCCATATTTTAATAAATTAGATTTCAATTCACGTTCCCCTTTTAAAATATAAAATGATATCCATACAATCACAGACTTATCCTCACAACTTGATTGAGTAAGAAATCCAAAAATATTATTTAAATTTATCAAACAAAACTACATTGAAATATTTATATATTCAAGTTAAATTTTAACAAAAAAGATCAAAAAATAATTTTGAAATTGTAAAATTTTAAATCAGGTATTTCTCAAAAAATGAGTTGTAAATTATTTATCAAGTTTCGTCATTCCCTTATCAATTTTTGATAACAAATTTAATTTGAGATTTTATAATTTTAAAATTATTTTTTTATCTTTTTTCCTAAATTCTAATGCATATAATTTTTTTGGTTTACCAACGTATACGTCGATCATATGTTAAGCACAGTAATATGGATATAGCCAATGAGTCTGTAGAGGATTGGGAGTTTAATTGAATGATACTCTCTCCGATTTTTAATATAAGATATATTTATCTAGTTAAATTAGATTAAGAAAGTTAGCTAAATCAATTAATATAATATGTATTTTCTAAAAGACTATAGTTATCTTCTTTAATTCCCTTATTCTATCTCATCTTTAATTATTATTGAGAAAACATTAATAGCAGTAAATTTCAAAAAATACTGATAAATATAATAAATAAATTTTATATTTAAAACCAATATAATTCTCAAAATATATATTAAATTAAAGATACGAGGGAGTAATAATTTAGCTGAGGAAGCCTTGTGTTGTGTGTGTGGAGGATTGGGAGTTTGGGACAAGGTAAAATCCCGGATTGAGGATATATATGAGGATATTTGATTTAATATATATTTATGTATAAATTTAATTTATATAAATTAAGATAAAATTTTTTTACATATTTATTTCGTAGACCGTAAAAGCTATCTTATAAATAATAAAAACTACCTCCTATACTAAATCATAATTGAAAAACACTTTTAAAAATTTCAATTATTATTAGAAACACTCTCTAATTATGGTGACATGTGAAAGTACTAATGTCCTATGCCTAAAATCCTGAATATGCATGACGTCACGTGATCCTAGGCACCTGCGTAAGTTTTGTTTATTTTAAAGTTAGAATCTAACATAATAGAAACATATTGATAATTCACACTATTAATGAATTATATGAGCTAATTCGATTAACCATAAATTAATTAAAATGTTAAAGAATAAGAAAATTTAGTTAAATTGCTTAGCAGTCAAGTGAAGTCACATTTGGCCCTTTGTGCTCGTGTTTTAGCAAGGATACATGTGAATATGTTATCGCTCTTTATTTTTATTTTTTATCCCTGATAATTCAATTTTGTCCAACTCAAGATGTCATAAGCTTACTATTAGGTGTGTTTGATTTGAGGGGAAGAGAAGGTACATTATTTTATTTGATTTGTTAAAAATAAAAAAAGGAATGAGATCCTTAATATAAAATAAAAGGAGAGAAATGAATTTAATTTAAAATTTATCCTCCCCTCCCCTACCCTACTCTCCTCTCAAACCAAACACACCTTTAGGCATGTCTAAGGGTTTGTTTGGTAAGGGGAGTGCAATAAGGGAAAATTTTGAGTTAAATTAAAAAAAAAAATACAAAAATATGATTAAAAATTTTAAATTAATTTTTTTATTTTATATATTCTCTTTATTAAAATTTTATAACCACATTTTTCTAATTCTTTTAATCTAACTCACAAAATTTTTTCTCCCTTATCTCTCTCCTCCAAATCCCTGGGTAAGCACATCCGAAATTTCCAACTAATATCTTGTGTGTATGCATATAAATGTTATAGGGCAATTATTGTTGTTATTGTTTAAAGGCAATGCTTACTATTATGCGAGGGTCCCACATTTTTTATTTTTTATTTTTTGTGTGAGGCATATATAAGAAGCTTAATGTATGATTAGGTTATTTTTTAAAAAATAAATTTTATGATTTAAATAAATATATAAAAAAATTATCTGAATTTATAAAAAATAACTTTTAAAACCATTCTCCATGCACTCATAATCATAAAATGGAAAACCTGTGTCTGAAGTAACCCGCAGATGTTGGCCTGTTATTGGGCCATAGATTTGAATCGTACAGTGGGGGTTAACAATTGGCACCCATTCGTTTATTGTTTTCCCGATATTTATTTGAATTCATATAAAGACATGATTCCATGCCTTTAAACATGATCGACCTAACTCTATTTTATTTTAACCTTTTTGTAACATGATCATAGCCAAAACCTAAGAAGCACTACTACTTCCTCCTGTTCAAAACACAGGGTACATTGTAGAAGAAATCTATGGTTCAAAGCATTAGAGTGCTATTTTTTTAATTTTGTCCTTATTTTTTTGGCTTCGAATATTGGATATCCACATAGAGAAGGGATATGAGACATGTTTAAATAGAGTTGAAGTTGACAATTTTTCTTTATGACTTATATTTTACATCAATAGAGTACACTTCTTTCTCCATAATGTGGATCAGAAAAATCTTACTTTTAATCTTAATATGAGATCTAGTTGACTAATTTAGAGAAATTAAATAAACTAAATAAACTACTTAATTATAGTATATGCCACATGATATCTCTCAAACATTTAATTATAGCATAAGTCAAGTAAATTAATTTAAAAAAATTGATAAATATAAGAGATAAAATAAAAAATATATTATATTTAAAATTAAAATTTATTTTTAAATTAATTATTATATTTAGGAGCGAAAATAGTGTATTGACTTTATGTTTCTATAGACAAACTTTTGTCATCGGAGATGAGTGGTAGTTACAAATGCATCCAATTTATGTTTCACAAAAACCGGCTATACAGCCCAATTGGCTTAGAGGCCCATGCTGATGCCTTAAGCTGTAAACGGCAGCGTTTTCCCAGTTGTCATGTCCATCAGACCATCACAACTCAAAACAGAAAGGCCTAAATAAAAAAAATAAAAGGCAAGAAAGTGGTCTATCACATGTTCACAACAAACAATTTTTTTTTTTTTTTTGCCAACAAACAATTACTTAAAAGAAACCGTTCCCTTACCAGTATTTTCTTATTCATGAAGAAATAAAATAATATACTAATAATATAAGTGAAGATTTTGTTAGTAAATGATACGTAATATCACTAACTCTTTAAGTATAAATAAACTCAGAGAGTCAATAAGGAGTCGACATAAATAAATCTAGATTATAACATCAAATATCACATACTTTTTTCTTTTGCCAAATTTTAGAGTATTTGGAATAGCGATTTGAATCTTCAAAAATACTTTTCAATTGTGATTTATGATATACGGGATAGTTTTTACGATCTATAAGATAAATATATAAAAAAATTTTATCTTAATTTTTATAAATCAGATTTATACAATATAATATCACATACTTACAGTATACAACAGTGGAAAACCACATTAAAATATTGGTGACCGTATTTTCATTTTTCAGTGGGTGAAGGGAAAAAGACGGGGATATAGGACGCGTGAGACCACACAAGTTCACCTTTTGGGGAATGCTTGCTGACCAATACCTCTATCATTTTGGCATTTTGCAGACAAAAATGAAGTTGACGACAATTTGACGACGGTCAGTTCGTCCAAATCTCAACACGGCAAAAACCACAATGCTTCCCCTGATTCTCGCCATAAAAGCACGTTACTTTCAAGGTTGCTTGTCACTTGGATTTAGGACTACTTGCCTACACGTAATACCCTCAAATGATCATTACTCCTGCATATAAATTCAACCAGATTCATTCTGTTTTCCAAAACCAATCCGCACAATCTTGCAGTTATGGCGTCGGAGAAGGATCACGCCGTTGACGATGAAGCTTCTCACGGGTCTATGGATGAAAAGCCAACGGACGATTGTGGTTTCAGGTGCGTCATTTTTTTGGGGTTCGGAAACTGTTTGATGTTATGTTTCAGAGATTCTCAAACTTGACTGGTCTTGGCATACCAACCACGCGACTTCATGCATGCAAGATTTTAATCCTAGATCGTTACTTGAAAGATTTGAAATTGCTAACGTGTGAAACTGTTTGGTTTTTAGGTATCTGATTGTTCGTCCTGAGAATGGTGGCATAAAGGACTTGCTAAGCTACTCTGTCCGGGGTGACAGACAGAGTTTTGATAAGTTTTTGGAGAGCAACTACTATGTTAATGAGGGACCACCTGGTGGTGGTGAGATGGTTAATGATGATCATAGATGGGTTATTATGGTTTCCATTGTGATGCGCAAAATCATTGCGTTTTTGGCTAAGCCTATGGAGTGGGTTGGCTGGTTGGTTGATTTTCTGTTGAATCTTCTGTTCCAGAATGGGAACTTGCTTCATCTAATTAATAACGTTATCCATGGTACTTCGATGTTTTGAATGACTATTTGTTGGATACCTGAATATGAATTTGTGTATTCTGACCTTAAATGTTTGTAATTAAGCCTAGCTGTCATTGACTTAGTACAATGTCTTCTGAACTGTGAAGTGACAAAAAGATTTTAAGACTATCAAACAGTGCTCATGGCTCTTTACTAGTGATGACTTTGCGGAAAGCGAAAAATTTATTGTTGTACTTGGGTTTGAACAGGCAAAGTGGTGGTACCACGGAGAGGCACAGAGACTTTTATCAGTACAATTGGTCACTTAGATGGGAGGATTGATCTTTACAGGGGCCAAGAGTTAGCGAAAGCAAACATTGTTGGTGGGGATTCTATGCAGAGAAAGAGCAGCATCAAGCCAGAATTGGGAAACAGAGCTTTGATGGATCTCTGCATGATGGCTTCCAAGCTAGCGTATGAGAATGCCAAAGTCATTAAAAATGTCGTGAACCATCACTGGAAGGTAAGTCGCTCCAATCTCTTTGAAACTTAAAATTTCAGTACATAGGTTTCTTAACCGTATACTTTAAGAGAAGAAAGTAATTTATTTCTTTTGAATGACAGATGCACTTTGTGGATTTCTATGATTGCTGGAATGGTAAGATATTATGGGAGGCATACTAGAATGTTGTGCAAAAAATTTGTTAGTTACGTGTATACATGCCTTTCACTAACATTGTTTAGTAATCCTTCTTTCTGGGTACTAAATGATAGACTTCCAAAAGCAGATGTCCACCCAAGTGTTTATTTTCTGTGACAACATCGAAGATGCAAACTTGATAATAGTAAGCTTTAGGGGCACTGAACCATTTGATGCTGATGACTGGAGTACTGATTTTGATTACTCCTGGTATGAAATACCAAACTTGGGAAAAATCCACATGGGGTTCCTGGAAGCCTTAGGCTTAGGCAGCAGAATTGAACCTGTGAGCTTTTACAATCACATTCAAGCGAAAAATGAGAAGTTAAGCTCTTCAAATGTGACATCAAACAATGGTTCTGATTCAGATCAAAGTGGATGGGATTGGGATCAATCTTCTGATTCCAAGACACCACAGATGAAAGATGAGAGAACTGCGTATTATGTTGTTAGGGGGAAACTCAGAAGCTTATTAAATGAGCACAAGAATGCAAAATTTGTAGTTACTGGGCATAGTCTGGGAGGAGCTTTAGCCATCTTGTTTCCAACAGTGATGGTTTTGCATGAAGAGAGGGAGATAATGGAAAGGCTTCTCGGCGTATACACATATGGCCAACCGAGGATTGGAAATGAGCAACTTGGAAGATTCATGGAAGCTCATTTGCAACATCCTATTCAAAAGTACTTCAGGGTCGTCTACTGTAATGATCTTGTGCCCAGGTTGCCTTATGATGATAAAACCTTCTTGTACAAACATTTTGGAGTGTGCCTTTACTACAACAGCTTTTATGTTGAACAGGTAGGTATTTGTTATCTATCTCCATTTTCTCATTTAGTTTGTTGTTTGTTGTATGTCATCCTCCTATTCTCAACACACAGACCCATATTAAATCATCTTTGCCTTGTTTTCCATAGTTACCATGATGCTAAGTCCTAGCAGACTTTTTCATTCTAACTTTATTTAAAGTGAAAACTACCTAGTTTCAGTCTCAACTCTGTTGATTTTTCAAATAACTTTAGTAGTAGTCGAATTGATTTGAGTTCATCATGTACATTTCGTATTCAAAAAGATAGTTTGACTGGAGTTGTTATGAATAGCCTTGCATGTATGTAAGATACACGCTTCAAAGAGATGAACTACTAACATGAGTCTATGTGTTATATAGAGTTCGAGAAATGCTTTGCATTATTCATGACCCAGGAATAATGTGATTTTTTAGAGTTTATATTTATACTCCTTCTGAACATTAATGTAAGACTTATTTACTTAATTTGATTAGATTAAAGAAGATAGTTAAGTTGGTTAATATAACTTGTTTTTTTCTAAAACACTCTAATTATTCTTCTTAATTCCCTCACCCTTCTCTTACTTGATTATTGTTGAATGAATATTAATATAACTAATTTGGAAAAATTTGACAAATATGAAAAATATATCTTACACTTAAGACTATAATCAACCCCCTAGGTCTTATATTAAAGACCAGATGGGTATATATATATTGAATAGATTATTCGATACAGTGCTGCATTCAAAAAAATTTGTTGACCACACTAATAATATATTGAGATCTATAGAAGCTGGACAAAATTTTCAACGGGACCTGCATCTATATGGTTCTATTATGATTGGATTATTTATTAATTTTTGTATACTGGATCTAGCCAAAAATTTTCTTGACCCACCTTTGACATGTTTACATATATTTCTTTGGTTGGTCTTGGTGGATTTATTTTGTAGATAGAATGTGCTTTCAAAATTTTATATTTTATTGTGATCTTTAAGGTACTGATTTGTTTCGCATTTTAAATTTTGGTGGTGCACCCAATTCTGAAGAACGTGAATGAGGAGCCAAATAAAAACTTCTTTGGAATGAGATATTTCATCCCAGAACATCTGAATGCTGCATGGGAGCTTATGAGAAGCTTAGTAATGGGCTACATTTATGGACCGGACTATAAGGAAGGGTGGTTCAGCATATTTGCAAGAGTACTAGGTTTGGCACTTCCTGGTATTTCTGCACATTGTGCCACAAATTATGTCACCTCCATTAGACTTGGAAAGAACAGCTCCATTCAGATGTCCTCTTTCTAGGGACTGACTTTCCCTCCCTTGCCTTGTTTCATGAGCTATTGGCTTATTGCCATGTATTTTTATTTTTTGCAGTTCAAAACTGTCAGAGATTTGTTCTTTTTGTTCTATCCAGGTAATTGAAAATAATAGCTAAGAGCTTCTAGGTTCTAGCTCACATGGTATCCCACACCTCCTCTCGTATGCCACATGGATTGTTGGCAATTAAGAAGTCCTTCCAGAAGGAAAGTGCAGAAGTAATTTCTGGTATATCACAAAACAAAGACGCACCAACAATATAATGATGTAAAGTTCATTTATCACGAATATCATACGAAGAGAAGGAAGCAGGAGCTTGCTACAGATATAACTACCTATAGAGGGTGAGTATTATAAATTTAGAAAAGAATTTGTCAACAGTGTGCAAGATGCCAAAGGTACAAATTACCATGCACTTGGTTTGAATTGAGGCAGCGAAAGGCTCGTTGCCATGCTTTTTCGCCACTTTCGAATTCGAACCCCAACATTACTGACAACCCACCCTCCCACTGTACCATTGCAACCTTAACGGCCCCACACCGGGAGTTAAAAAAAATGATGGGAAATAAAAACACAAAATTCCCCAAAAGCCTTGCTGTACAATTCGTAATACAATCCCATAGATTGCGAATCATCATCAATATCTTATAAATAATCTTCCCCCGAACACTCTTCATAAGACGCATAAGCCGGTTACGCCATATCTCTTCCCCTTTTCACTGTTTATAAGCTATTTACCCTATGCATAGGGGTCTGTTCAAGCCAGATTCAAATTTTTTATATTGGCTTTTGTAAGAGGTTGTTGTGGTCATTGATTATGGTATTCAATAAAAAATTTCCAGCCAAACTCTCTCTCCTCTTCTTTTTTCTTCATTTTTATCTTTCTCATTTCCATTTTTCCTTCCCCAAGCTTTCTTTCTTTATCCGCACCCCTCTTTTTTCTCTCTTCTCCATTTCTCTCCATTTCAATGGCTTCTCTTCCACCGCACATGAGAGATAGAAGGCCGTGAACCTGTTCCTACCAATGTTCATTCATCATTCAAATACCACAACATTATTCCTTGTCATCTTTTATGTGAGTTTCACCGTTGTTTGTGTTTCTCCGGTGAAGTTATCCAGTTTTCGGTGGGATTTGCAGATTCCAGTAGAGAATTTCCAATTTTTTGGTGACTAGCTTTTTGACAACTTCTGTTGGGTTATTCAATGACTGTTTTTGGCTAGATTGCTTTGCTTCTATGCAGTGGAGACTTGTGCTTGAGTTCAGTAAAATACACAAGGAAGTTATTTAATTTTATTTTTGTTTCTCTATTTTGTTTGAACCTTAATTATTGTGTGAATATTATGTAATTAAATTTGTGTGGTTAAATTTTGTTTGTTGAGTTTATTCCTGAGCACTTAGTTTTACCTAAGAAATCAAAATAAAAGACTATTCGAGTACCAAGTATTGCATTATAGTGCAACCAAAAATTATCATATATTCTTTTTCTTCTTAACTCAATTGAGTTGCTTTTTATTATAATTGAAATGAAATGGGTCCAGATTTATAATCTCCCTAAATATGAAATAAAGGGAAAAACATATCAATATGTACAAGCTGACCGTGATTAGGAGCGTTGAGAGTGAAACATGGTCGGGAATCTTGGCATGATTCTCACAACGGTCAAAATGTTGGTTTGGCAGGGTTAAGATTTTTGGTCTAAATAAGATTAATCATGATGATAGTGATGTTAATATATTGCAGAGCATGCCTCGTGATCCTCTTTGTGACAATATTACCTAATCAAGCCAACAATCGCATCCCCTTAAATCACGTGAGAATACTATAGGAAAGAAGAAACAAATAAATTCAAAAGTTGAGTAAAAAAGTTAAAATCAAGTGAGAGTACTATAGGAAAGAAGAAACAAATAAATTTAAAAGTTGGGTAAAAAAGTTAAGTGGTGTGCCACAAGTCTAATGTTGAAAGTCCAATAGATGCTTATCTTCAAATTAAAAGTCGAATGGCTATTCATAGGATCTATATATATCGAATGGCTACTCATGGGATCTATATATATATATGAATACTCTTACGGGACACTTAACTTACAATCAAATTTCAACAAAAATATATTTTTTTGGGGGATGCTCCACTTGTCACTTTTTTTTAATTATTATTATTTAGGATAAATTATGTAATAAATGCCTTACAGCTAATTGATTGTTATCCTTTCTTAAAAGTTGAGAACGACATATAATTTTTTATTTTGTACGATGCCATGTGATTTGGACATCCAACTTACCCTGATGCTCATAAAAAATATTATGTTGAAAGATTATAATGAAATTAATTTCTTCATATGGCCCTTACTCATGCTAATGATCTCTTTAAAATCTCAAATTATCTTCTTTTGAAAAAGTTTATCAATAAATTGATTAATAGCTCTTTAATAAGTGGTAACTGTAATATTAAAAAAAACTAATTAATATTGATAATTTACATAAAGTTATCAATTTCTTTTGAAACGTGTATTATTATGGGAAGACTAGATTATTCTATAGTAATTTTTCTAACTGTATTTCATTACCCCTCCCCTTTCATTATGTGAAACCACCTACCACATATTTTTTTTTATTTTTTAGAAAAGGGGGAGGTGCCCCCTCCCCTTTTGTTAAAAGTGGCGCCTTTTTTACTCTTTTTTTATTATCATTTTTAATAATATTATTTTTTTGTCAAATGTAGTCCCTATATGTCTTTACTTGGAAAAAACAATAGAGATAATCATGTGCCTATTTTTATTGGTCAAAAGCAATTATGTGATTCATGCACGAAACAGTTTCAGAGGGTTCTCTTCTTCATTATATTAGACATTTAAATGTAATTCAAATCTAAATTTTCACCACATTATGCCTCTACAGTCTTGCTTTTCAAAATTTAAATTCAAAAATTTTAGTTTCAATCTCAGTTTCAAAATTCAAAAATTTGAATCACACTAAAATTGAAGAGTATAATGACGGTGCACTCAATATTTTGAAAACTTTCATCACGTTTGAGGAACCACCAAGTAAGTTCTAAACCAAAAACAAAAATAAAACCAAACAAAAAAAAGTCAATTGGTTTGATTTTTGTCTAGCTAAAGACGTTAAAGAAGGGCGGCTATTTGGAGGCAACCCAAAACTTTTTTTCATAAATTTTTTTTACATATAATATTCGCTTATCGGGCTTCATATGCGCCATTCCAGTGTGGATAATTGATTAAAATATGGTCTCTTTTGACATAAAGCAATCCTGAAGGGAGTCACAAGTGGAGTTTTGTTAGGCTAACTTTAATAAAAAAAAATGCACAACCAAAAATTAAAGTGATGAACGTGAGGGAGAGGGGGGGGGAGAGAGAGAGAGGTATGAAAAGAAGAGAAGGAGAAAGTCACGGGTGGTCTCTTTATTTTTTTGTTGTTGGTTAGTAATCGCCTTTATCCTTTGAAATATCAGCCATATTATGAAAAGAAGAGAAGGATAAGACGAAGGAGAGAAAAAGAATGTGATAAGCATGTGATCTAATAGCCTTTATGTAATTTCTTATTTTAAAAATGTCAATACTTTCACATAGGGGTGTTCTTAGGACAGGACGTGATCAGGAAATCTCATTTCCGATCCCGATTCCGAGAAAGGTGCGGGAATGATTTTCATTCCCGATCTCGATCCCAATTCTTTTTTTTTAAAAAAATTCATATATTGAGTTTTTTGTTGTGTTTTCTTTAGCTTAGGGTAAATATATAATTTGTCTAATATCATATTGTATCAAATTAATCCAATACAAATATATAATTAGTCCAAAATATGCTTAAAATTTTCGATTTAGCTGCAAAAAGCATAAGAACAAGAATAAAAAATTAGAATTATTTAATAAATAATAAATAAAATTAACTAAATAAGCTAAAAGAATAGATATTACCTTGAGGGTGTTAGGGATTTTCACATTCTCTTTATATTTGGTCTTGCCTTCTTAAATATTTTTTTTAAAAATATATATTTTCGAGATCAGAAAAAAGTTGGGATCGAGAAGTCTCATTCCTGATCCCGATCCCAAAAATTTTTTCCCAATCCCGAATTTTTCTCGTCCTGATTTGCTCGGGATCGGGACGGGAAGACCGAGACGAGAAAATGTTGCACACCTCTACTTTCACATACTTTGTCCACAATATGGATAAAATAAACATGTTCACTACTTTTCAAAAGCCTATGTTTTTTCCAATATAATTATTAATAATGATAATAATACAAGGCAACTTCGATGTTACTAATAATATTACTAACAAGTGAATCCTTGATCCCCTGTTCTTTTTACACATCTACCCACAATTATTATCCTATAGATGAGGAAACAGGACATGGACACTTAGAAGCAACTGCTAAAAACCTTTTGCCAAATACAACATGGGATCACCGGCATTTTCAATGCCACGAATTATACACGATCATATATCCTCATAACTATATGCATTTTTGCAGATCTTATATAAAATAAAAAATCATAGGTTACAAGTTGTGTTGTGAATTATTAGACTTGTTACTAATCTGATTTATATAATAAAAAATCACATGATACAGACCTATTGCATTTCTCAAAAAAGAAATTTCACACACTTTGTCTACAGTGGGTAAAATAAACATGTTCACTACTTTTCAAAAGGCTACTATTTTTTTCGGTCAATAAAAAACCTACTTACTATACCAATATCATTATGATGTTTCCTTCTTTTAGTGGCTGCCTATCTTCACATGTTAACTAACGTTCTCATTTCATTTTTGCAAACTCTTAATCTTGAAATTGAATTTGAATCACATTAAAATTGGAGGAAACCACGTTGTTATCTCCGAATCCAAATCCAAATTGTCATTACATCATGCCTCTACAGTCTTGCTTCTCAAAATTCAAATTCAAAAATTTCAGTTTCAGTTTCAAAATTTAAAAATTTGAATCACACTAAAATTGAAGAGTATAATGACGGTATACCCAACACTTCAAAAACTTTCATCACGTTTGAGGAACCAACATGTAAGTTATAAACCAAAACCAAAAAAAAAGTCACCACAAGTGGGGTTTTTTGTCTAGTTAAACACGTTAAAGAAGGATGACTATTTGGGAGGCAACCCAAAACTTCTTTTCCTTATTTATTAATCTTTCTTTTTTACTCACTGAAGCATACTGCACTGCGTTAAAATTTTAGCTTTCATCATTTTCATGGAGGAATCTCTTGCAAAGCTTAAAGACAGGTTCCCTACTCTTCCCAAAGATGTACTCACTACTCAGGAAGATCTATAACTATCGACTTAAAAGAATGAAGACATTCAAGCATTTGAGCCTTCCTGAGGATGTACGCTGGATCATTAAAGCTAAGGTACATTTAACAAGTGAGATTCATGAGTCATTTATTAAACCTATGCCATGAATGAGAAGTTCTTATTCCAAAAAGAGAAGAGCTAAAATAATGAAGGTATGCCATAAATATGCAAGGTGGACATGTAATAAGCGTTGTCGGAGCAAAGGTATAGTTTCTATAAATCGAGAACATAAAATTCAAATTCATAAAGGATGGACTGAGTAAGGAGCCATTAGATAATATTATTCAGACTCTTGAGGTGCATCCTAATGGTAATGTTAATATATTCTTCTTGATTTAATAAACTTATTTAACAAAGAAAAAGAGCGTTACTGTCTTGGGAATCTGACATTAAAATACCTTATTTGCCAGCTTATAAAAAAATGGATGGGAAGCATATCCTCGATTTATAGAAAGCGTTTATGTCGTTACTGAACGTAAAACCAGACGAAGATGTGAGTTATAATCACAACTACTGTACATAATTATGCTTTTGTTTAATCTGTCTTATATTTTTAGTAGTTTTTGACTTTCTTTATACGTTTTTTTAACTTCTTCACGCAGCATTACACCGGTCATTCATGTCGAAATTTTTTTCAAACTTCTTTGAAAAATGTATGATTTGTATGATCTTCTTGTCGCTGCTTTAGTAGTATAAATACATACTCTTCCACTTGTAAGCGCAAAATATCTGAGAGTAAAGAAGAGAAAAAGGGTATCACACTACAATGTAGATTTAAATCTATCTGCATTTTTGGTGAAACTGACTTGGGAAAAGATTGAGAGTTTCTACCTGTAGTAAGAGAACTTGACAATGCATTAGCTGCTAGAAAGATAAACTTTGTATACAGGGGAAGTGTGGTCATTTCTGCAAGCATTAATGAAAGCAAGGGTTTGAATGTTTGTATGAAGGAGTTGAATGGTCATATCTTTTCTGTCAGATAGGAGTTGCAGGTTTCAAGCTTGGCTGAACGTATGGGACGTATGTTCTACCATGCTGAAACTTTTATTGCTCTACCCGGTGGTTTGGGAACATTAGATATGATTTCTAGCATTGCATATTAGGCTAAACTAAACTTCCACAAAAAGCCATTAGGATTATTAAATGTTAATAATTTTTATGATGATCTGTTGTCTTTTTTTACCATGCTGTGGAAATTGGATTCATTCCTTAAGCGACTCGTCATACCATAATTTCTGCACCAACTGCTGATCAGCTAATTGATCAACTGCAAATCTATGAACACAAACCAGATCTACTAGTCAAGCAAATAGGTAGGCAATATTCATACAGCAGTTAGAAGCAGAATCCAGATACCACCCTCCAGTTACTTTCCTTAATCTTATGGTTTTACTCTTACCATTTTGATTTATTTTATTGTGTGTTTAGGTTTTTAAATAAAAACTTTCTCTAATCTTTAGAAGACATTGAAGACAATGTTTGATTTAGGTTGGGGGGAGAAGCATAAAAAAAAGAGTCTACTTTTTCCATTAGATAGTTAGTTAGTAAAATTACTAGATGCATGAGATGTGCAAAGAGACAGAGTAAATAGTTATTCTTAACTCTTGAGACACGTCTTATTAGTTACATGCTTTTGTTTCATCTTAAGAAAAAATGGTCCGACCTAAAAAAAAAAAAATCTTGTCTAGGTGTTTTTCAATGATTTTAAGAAGTATATAAGTTTCAGGCACGCATCAATTGAATTTAGAGATTTCATATTATGATTGAACAACTGATTGTTGAGATTGGTGATGAATTTTGAGATTGAATGAGCTAATTTTAAAAGCCATTAATCGTGAGCTTTTGAGCTTATTTGATCAATAAGGATTATCTTTCTTGTGTATGATATTCACCTATTAAGTTGTCACTCTAGAATTTACTTTAAATCTGGTTGAGATTACATTCCACTTGCATATTCAACAATGATAAGGGCATTCATTTTCTTTCTTAAGTCAGAGTTAAATAGCCAACCATGCAATTTTATCGTTGATAAGCCCCTTTGAACTTAATTGATTGTTTCTTTGTTCTCAACCCATTAACATGTGTTTTAATGATATATCAAGTGCTTTTATCTAATTCAGAAGATTAGTAGAGCATTTAAAATTCTTGTGAAATAGCCTTTTGACAAATGTGGGGGTGTATATATCATCAAATTCAGAGTTGCAGAAGTTTGAAAAAAAAGAAAACAAAAGAGGAAGAAGAAAACAAAAGATATTGAGTTGTTGTGATGAGATAAATTTATTTATAAGTTAACCCATTTTTCATTTGCTCTATTTATTCGTTAAATGTAGCCCTCCATATCAACTTTTATATTCCTTTTACTTTAACTTCATTACAACCCCCAATAAGTCCTTTTGATTTGAATTATGCATATAAATTAGGTAATAGAGATTGAGACTTTTAGCAAGTTTATGGAAGTGCAATTTTTTTCAGTTGAATTCAAGTGAAATACTTACCGTTAAACACTTGAGAGATTGAAAGAATGAGTCACAATTATGAATTCGGTTAATTCATTTTCAAATAAAGTTACTAGTTTATACTTTTTGTTAATTCATGAATGATATGATCCTTTTATTCTTCAATTGTGTTCTTACTCATGACTTTACACTTATGATTTTGTTTGCAGCATAGTAAGAACCTATTAGTCACTCTTTGTTGTAATGATGGGCGACGTTATAGATGTTGACAAATTTTTGGGGTGTTAATGATTTCATGTATATGTAAACAATGTTGTATTGATGGAAGCATTATTTTTTGAAAAATGATATGTCAAATCATTAGCGTGTGAAATTATAAATGATGGAAGCATTTTTATTGGTGACTGCAGATCTATAGATTGCCAATAATAACAAAGTATGAAATAAATGGAAAAACATATCAATATGTACAAACTTACCGTGAAAATATAAAAACTCCTGATTTATAAGCTTCTCGTGCAACGCAGGGGAAACACATGCTAAGATAGGCTGTTTTATTGCCGTTTCTTAATATATAATCCTTCACATTTTCAATTATTAGAGACGCTGTCCCATTTCCATTCTTTATTGCTTTTTTTTTTCCAGTAACCTTGTGTTACTTTTTATTGTATTTTTGTTTTTGATAAACCTTATGTTACTTATTCAGAACAATTAATTAGTAGTGATAGGACTATTGATATCGTACTGTTGTTCCATTCTACTTATGTTATCAATAATATAGTATGTTTAAAATATGAAAGACAATGATTTAATTTTAGGGAAATGATATAATTAAGTATTAAATTGTTCTATAAGTACAAGCACCCGTGCAACGCACAGGGGAGCACGAGCTAGTTAAAAGGAAATATCACGTGGAATAAAAAGAAGTTAACGTGATTTTATTCTCTTGAGTAACCAGGTTTTTTGATGGAACATGAGTTAGTTACAATGGGGCGGGTGGAGTGGGTGCTGCCCTAAAAAAATGAGGGGTTTCTCAAATATTTTTTTTCTTATTCCTTTTTACTATTAGATTTTAATAAAATGAGTGATATTTTGATATCTTATGGGTAAAAGATGAAGCCGTTTTTAATTTTTTTAAAGATTCAATACTCAAAGTGAAAAAGAAAATTGCACTATTTTTTTGAAAAATCATAAAAAATTGAAAACAATTCCATTTTTTGCCCATAAGATATCAAAATGTCATTCATTTTATGTAGAATCTAATAATAAAAAGGAACAAGAAAAAAACATTTGGGAAGCCCCTCATTTTCGAGAACTGGCTTTCCTCTGCTACCATCCTCTTCTTAAAACTACACTATTTGGGTGTAAAATGATGGGGCTGGAGTCTTTTTTAAATGATGTCTAATATGTTAAAGTATTTTTTTTGGAAGTATCTAGTATCTTAAAATATTTTTTAAGTAGCATGCAGTATTCCAAAATAATTTTTTGTGCTTTTAACCCCTTAAAATATTGTTTTCAATTGTATCCATTGTCTTATCAAACTGATCGCAATTTTACCCTTAATTATTTTTTCAGCTCCAAAAATTACTTTAAAATATTAGATGATACTAGAAAAATATTTTAGAGTGGGTGGAAATCAATAAATCAATATCCTAAGTTTTCGGTGTTCGTTACTACTAAGAAAAATACATTAACGATAAAATTGTAGTCAGTCTCCTAAAATATTGGGTACAACTAAAAAAATATTTTTGAGGGTTAAAAGCACCAAAAAAAATATTTCAAAGTAATTTTTGGAGTTGAAAAAATATATTAAGGGTAAAATTGTGATGTCTGTTAACACACTGGGTACAACTAAAAAAATATTTTAAGAAGTTAAAAGCAAAAAAAATTATTTTAAGATACTGCATGTTATTTAAAAAATATTTTAATATACTAGGTACTTCTAAGAAAATACTTCAAAATATTATATACCATTGAACAAAAACTTCAGCCCCATCATTTTATACCCAAAGTTACACCAAACGGTGTAGTTTTGAGAAAAGAATAGCAGCGGATAGAACTGACAGTAGAGGGAAGCCAGCTTCTCGTTTCACACCCAAAATATACCAAAACAATATAATTTTAAGAAAATGATGACAATAGATGAAATTGGCAGCAACTCCTCATTTTCATTTTCAAGGGGCAGCAAGGACATCACCCACCCCTGCCCACTACGACAAACAGATCTAGCAATCCCTATAACTAAATGAGCTGTAGAAGTTATAATAAAAAAAATTATCAATAAATAATTGGGAATTAATTGTGAGGATGCTTATTGGTCCGATAATTATTGTAGAAGTTAAAATCCATGGGATATAAAAATAAAACAATAACACGTAATGGCTGTTGCTTTGACGCCAATCTCTTTTTTTCCCTTCATCTTTTTGCTTTGCGATCTCCAAGGTCAAAATCAAATTCAAAGGGTGTCTCTTTTGGGTCAAAACCCAAAAACTCAAAAAATATTTTTATTTGAAAAAAAATAGGATAATTGATTTTGATTTTAAATATAAGATATATTTTAAAATTGTTTTTTATATTATTTTTATTATATTCTCTTAATAATAATAAAAAAAGAGAGAGAATGAGAGAATCAATGAAGATGATTAATATATTTTAAAAAATATATATTATATTAACTATTTTTTTTTAATTTAATCAAATTAGATATATTTTAATTAAACATATTAAACATATGAGAGAGCACTAGTAAAGAATTAAAGCGGCGAGTCCGTTGAAACCGGGCCGTTTAGCCCAATTTGATTAATCAACGGGTGAAACGAATTGGCATTTCTTGCGCCAAACAACACTCTGCACGCCTTCCTTATGACCAAAAAAAAAAAAAAAAACCGGGCGCCTTCCAGCATTTGCCGCGGTGTTGTAGTTCCAGAGCGCAGAGTCGTAAGGCGGGGAGTAGCCAACCATCCCAATGTTCAGGTTTGTCATCTACAATAGTCTTGTCTGGTCCTTTCTCCGTTGTAGTACGATCAACGCCTGAACGGCATGAGACCCCCCCGGCCGGTGGGGGAGGGATGAATTGGGCTTTATCACTGTAAATTTTGCATGGAAAATGGAAACTTTTTCACTTCTCTTTCGTTCATTGTGGAGAGAGAATCTGGTCCTTGTTTATATGTTTGTATATTGTAGTGCTTAGTTACTTTAATCTTCGGGTTTTGCTGATATGGTTACGGTTTATTTATTTCAGTCATACTAGGCAATACTGAAGCTGTGAAGAGAATAGTCCGGAAATGTTCGAAGGATTGGTTCGTCAGGTGCTTGTGGGTTACCTAGGTCGATATGTGAAAGATATCCAGAAAGAGCAGCTGAAGATCACACTTTGGAATGGTACGTCAGATTTTCTAGTGTTCGTTTGGTTATCATTTTCTTTTCCCAGAGCTGTTAATAAACGTTTTAAAGTTGATTTTGTCTTATAACTGAGCGAATTAATGTTTGTGTGTGAAGTTGCACCCGTATGAGAACTGACTGTTTGGATGCACTGAGCTTGCAATTATTTTTGTTGGGATAATTTTGTTGCAGTGATATTCCTTTACGACTATGGTAGTATTAATCACAACTGTGGTTTTTGGGACAATCACAATATTCGTGTGGTGCTCAGTTCACTTTTTAATTTCTCAAGAAGTGGGCAGTTTCTTCTTTACTCAATAGACTCAAGTTTCCTAGCGTGTGGGAGGATTTATTTCCACATTTGATTTAGAGAGTTTTCCATATTCTGTGCCTTAAAATTTCTAAACATGTGGTCCGGTAATTTTAAGCGTGATGGCTTCTTCCTCCGAGTGTGTGTCAATATTAGCACTTTAAATGAAGGGTGTTTTTGAACTGATGCTGGAGTTAATTATGTATTGGCACAAAGAGGAAGTATTACTGGAGAACGTGGAGCTGATACTTGAAGCGTTTGATTATCTCCAACTGCCATTTGCTCTGAAGCAAGGTACTGGAACTGCGTCCTTAAACATGTGTCTAAGTCCTTCCATTCTCAGTAATACTGGACCATTCTTTTCCTGATGAATGGTTCTTTAATACATGCATGGCTGGCCGCTTGTGCACAGGAGTTTTTATTTACTCATTCCTAATGAAAATTGAAAATTATTGCTAGGTCGAGTTGGGAGGTTAAGCATCAAAATTCCATGGAAAAAGCTTGGTTGGGATCCCATTATAATAGTTTTAGAGGATGTCTTCATTTCTGCTTCCCAACGAGGTGATCAAGAGGTACTTCTTGGATCTAGCTCTACCTCTAAGTCTCTAACCTTGATTCTTCTGGATTTATGTTCTGCTTTATCAACATGCTTTTCTTCATCTGGGATGGTATTCTATCTTTTTCTTGTATGATTCTCTTGTGTTTAAAGTTTTTTCCTCCTTGAGAGGATTAAAAAAGGAAGCCCACTTACTCGGGCATATCATTTGAGACAAAGCTCTTTTTATCAATTACATTGTTATTCTATTTATCTGCAATTTGAGTTTCCCCTGTGTTAGTGGAGTGAGTATGCTGTTGAAAAGAGAGAGTTTGCGGCGAAAAAGGCCAAACTTGCAGCAGCTGAGTTGGGAAAACTGTCCAGGCGCGTGTGTGGTAAGTCATTTTTTTTCTTGTTTTGATAGGAAAAGAAAATTCATTAAGGAATAACAAAGTTAGAAATAAGAGAAGACATCCTGCAAAAGAAACATAAAATGAAAAGAGAAGTATATGAGTCATTGAAAAAAGTACAATTTTGAAAATTTGAAAAGCAACTGACTTTAGAAACCTGAGCAATGCCATTCCTAGTCAAATTGCAGTGTGATGACTAAGCCACTTACATGGGTCAAGTTTGAAGAGCTCAATCACAGTTTGGGAATGATAAATATGTATTTTTCCAGCTTGAAGGGGAGTGTTGGAAGTGGGCTTCGCTCTAATAAGCTCATTGCCCCATTAACTTAGTTTCTTTTTTTAATTATCTTTGATATATCTTTTAGATTTATTTCCATATCTCATCATATCTTCTCTATTATGATTCTTAGGAGGAAATTAGGTTAATATTTTTGTTTTGAGAATTAATCCTCCCAAGACTATATGTATTGGTGCCTTGTATCAATGGAAATAAGATTTTAAACTGCGACTCAAATGCTTTTAGTTTCCATAATCTTTTGTATCATTATGTGCTTAGGTGTATTACGGAGTTATGCTCGTAACTAGAAGTAATATATTCAGTTCTACTTCTGTTCTTTAATTGGTCATTTTGCAATTTGTTCTGGAAGCAATTGTTAGGGTCCTAACACCCTCCTGCTTCTGTTCCATAGCCTTAGCGGTGCCTTTCCTCAATTTTTGTTTTGTAAAGGAAAAGTATGATATGTCATTGGTTAGCATAGCTTTTTCTCTGACTGAGTTGTTTTTAGCATGAAACTTCAAAAAGTTTGAAACTGTATTTTGAATATGTTACCTTTTGTTGAGAGTAAATTGACATTTAAAGGGATACATTATCATACGAATTATACAAGATATGAGAAACATAGAGTGAAAGAGTCTTAAAATTTCAATAATGCTGTCAAATCACCCAGCATATCTGAAATGGATATTCCTCTACAACAATAGGGAACTGTTAATACGGGATTGATTAAAGGTCTTATCACTGATTCTGAGGGAGTGCTGGTTCCCCACTTGCAGGCAGTCACGCTGGCCAATCATTTATTTCTTACATCACTGCAAAGGTATGGTTTCTTTGTCCTTATATCAATGCTATTGCTTCGGAGGATTTTTTTTTTTTTGCCTCAATCTAAATTTTGTTCCTCATTAATAGTAATAATGAACTTGTTCAGATTTGGGTAAGATTTCTCTTTTGTTTTGCTTGCAATATTCAGTAAATATGGGTTCCTTGTACAAAAAAAAAAAAAAAACGAACATAATATTGCAAACTTAGTTTTCATCTTTTGTTTGTGCCTTATCTTGTTCTGCATATTATAATACAACGTTATGCGTGCTATTTTATTTTTCTTCTAGATTCTTGACAACATCCAAGTGGCCATAAGAAACTTCCATGTTTTATATAGTGATATGCAGAATGATCAAGTAAGTTTATCTTTTCTGTCATTATTTTTTCCTTCAACTTACCTTGGGTTCTGTATGAAATCTACAATTTTTAAGGACTGTCTTGTCAAGAATTTATCCTGAATGTTTGCTTACCCTTACTATAATCTTACAGGGAAAAATTTTGATCGGTTTAAAGTTTTCCAGTTTGACCATAACAAAGCAACATCTCCTTACTGGGTAGTGTTCTCGCTTACACCTTAGTTGTAATTGTAATTGTACTTGAATATCAAGTTGTATTTTAGAAAAATCTTAGAGAGGTTGATAGTTACTGGTGGTAGTATTGTCTTTGCTCAAGTTTACTAGACAACCTGAATTTTTATTTTTATTTTTTATTTTTTTTTGCCCATTGATCAGAGGAAATTGACTATTTTTACATAAGAAGGAGGTTGATATGCTGAAAATAAATAGAGAAGATAGAGCCAAACAGACATGTAGGTCAAAGGTCTATTATGAAGCACTTCATCTCCATTGGAGCTTGAAATCCAATTATTTTTGATGTATTTTGTTAGAATGGTTCTTTTCTAGTTCAAGTTTTATCTCTTCCATGTGAGAGAATATGAATGAATTACTCTGGACTAGAGTCATAGTTTGACTAAAATTTGTTTGAAGGTAGAACACAAAGTGTCTGACATGTTGGCGAATGTGTCAGCTGTAATTTGATTTGGTCATTCTTCAATATTGCAGGTTGTCAAGTGGAAGGGGGAGAGTCGGCCAAGTGAATAAAACTATAGAGATAAGAGGACTGGAGTTTTATTCCAGTATATTTCATGAGACAGTGGACTCGGTGGCTTTGGGCAATGTGGGGAATTCAACGTCACAAAGCAATATTAGATCTGAAGGCCAAAGTTACAAGTCTATATTGGCACCGTGTGATGTAACCTTCATGTTTTCGGTATAAACATCTTAATTGAAAATCATATTTTCCATATCATTCATTACATCTTTTATCCCTGGTCTTAATGGTGACTTGTCGTAAACCAGTCTATGGTTGTAACTTGCAAACATTCTTATTCTTAGGCACTGTTCTGGGTTCTTTTCACATATTTCTGGGCTGGTTGCACTACAGTGAACTTATATGGTTAGAATCAAGGCTGTTTGGGTAGTTTCAGTGGGTGTCATGATCCTTCATTGGTGCGTGAGAGCTGGAAGTCGTTATGCTTTGCCAAAAAAAATCCATTCGTTGTCCATACACTCTCTTGGATGGGTATTTTGGGATATATGGCTGGTTTTCATAAATTATTGTATTCATTATGACAAAATTTTTTTCTTAAGGCAGAGTAATAGCAACAATACCCATTTTGAGTCAGGGAACTCCTAAGAAAATAACACTTCATTGCGCCAGGATCTAATTTTCCTCTATTATCAATTTGAACAAAGGCTGTACCAAAACCTTTTTGGGAATGGTGGTAAGAATTTTAGAAAATGAATGAGTTAGGTGGATGCATGGGTTAGTTAGGAAGCTGAGGCAGTTCTAAATGTTGATACAGTGATATAAGGCGTGAGGCTTGTAAATGAAGAGGGTATGACTAGTAGGGTATATTGAAATATTGCATGAAGCAAATGGAGTAATTGTGCTTTACCACAGAGAACAGCACGAGTGGATAATTTAATTGTTTTAATCAATTCTCTTGGACAGTCAATTATAATGACAAGCATGTGCCAAATTACTTTGAGACTGATATAAATTATGTATTTGTTCATTGATTTTTTAATTTGAATATATAGTTGTTTAGGGTTTAGTTTCTACCTACTCATGTACTTTGGGGAAGGCAGGCTTTGACGACTTTCTTCTGGATTGTTGTGAATTGTATTTTCAGGGGTGTGTCTATTGTTGATTTACAGTGGGATTGGAAGCTCTTTTGTCCCTAAAAGTCTTTCTTTCTTTTGATCGAGGAGGATGTTCTGTCCTCTTTTTTTTATGCTGTTATCTCTTCTCAATAAACTCTTTTTTACCAAAATTTATTATTAAAAGCATTGGCTCTTTGGAGGTAATTTTTTTTTTTTTGCTTTTCTCATTTCAGGAGTTTTTGTCCTCTTGCGTGGTACATTTTTCATTTACTTACAATCTCGTTACCCCCTCTCTCTCTGAAAAGAAGAAATGCAAATTTTTATACCTTTTAGTTGTATAGGTTCATTATGTTGCCTTATTGCTTAATCTTCAATAATTTTGGGTGAGTAATCATTTTACTGGATGATTATCTGAGCACTAATTGCAATTGAAACTTCGATGGCTTTTTCTTAATTGATTTTTTTTCCTCTAGGCGAACAGATCTGAAAAGCTTGATGACAGTGCTCCTCAGTATTCTGTTACTGCTGATTTGACTGGTTTGGTTTGTACACTTTCTGTAGGCATTTGTCAATTTTGATTGTGTTATTATTTTTGCTTTACTACATTGATTTATATCCTGATAAAATGTTTTGTGCCTATCAGGCTGTCTCTTTAGATGAGGCTCAGCTGCAACAGATGTTTCTTGTGTGGGATTATGTATGCACTTGTCGATTAAGAGAAAGGTATGTCTAGTGCTGTAACTGTTGTACTGTGACTGATGACTTTATATACTACTATCGAATAGATAGTTGTCTGATCATTTGTAAATTACATTTTACTACAAGGAAATGGGTTCAGTTGCATGAATAAGCATAGTAATATAAACTGATGTTTCCGCATCTTGTTTGTGAGGGAATATGTTATTTTATTTTTGAGTATTATAAGCATAGTAATTACTATTATTATTATTGTATCTAGACTAATCTAGTATTTTGTTGTCTTTAAATGCAGTTTTTCCCTTAAAACATTTATTTTATATTTATTTGATTGGATATGTTACATGTAGGTATGGTCGTTATCGGCCTTGGCATAGCCCTTTATCGAGGAAACTTCAGGGCTGGCCATTATTATGGTGGCGCTATGCACAGGAATCTGTCCTCTCAGATGTTCGCAAGAAATTAAGGAAAACTTCATGGAGATACCTTGGGGAGCGATTGTAAGTCCTTGGAAAGGTTATCTGATTATGTATAATGCTGAAAAATGAGGTTTTGGTTGTTCCATAGATTTCAATCCAACGAGTTACACATGCACAAATTTATGATGGTGCCGCATTATTTTCTAGACTGAATTGCTTCTGAAAAGCGAGACACATCCAAACTTTGACATGACCCACAGGTCACACACTCAACTGCGACCTAAGACTTTGACAATCACTCCACTTGTGTTTGTCATTGGTTGACTAAAATCTCCTTGAATTTTAATGACCTAGCTTCATCGGGCAGTGCCATCTACCTTGTGTGAGCTGCTGTTTTTTGCGCTCATCATCTAGCTCAATGACATGGCTCCTGTGGTCTTCAATCTATTTCTCTCAAGTTTCCTTTGCTTTCTCTTAGTTCATACCATGCAGAGAGGAGTGGTTGAAATGCTCGATTGTATTTATCTGAGCATGGAAATTTAGACACTGAATAGGAGCCTCAATCATAATTACTCTTTAATGCCCTAATCACTGTGATTATGCTATCACTATAATCTAGTGAGATATGATTACAATATCTATGATAATGGGAGGAATATTCTCTAGTCTAACAGTCTTCATTACTTGGGTTGAACTCCTTGTCACCCGACAACACAACTCTTGTGGTGAAGTCTTAATATCCAACTTTTTTAATCTCAACTCTTTGTCTTTTCCTAGTTTGTACCAGAGCTTTGATTGAAACTACTTGAAAAGAAAGCCAGCAAACTAACTGTAAGGCCAGTCTGCCTATATCACCTTATTCGAACTCTTCATTACCGATTGTATGTGAGATAACAATATCATATTAAATTTTCAGTCCTGTCTTGGGCCCTAGAACAGCCACCTTTCTAACATAATCTTACCTGCTTTATCCCTAGGTTGTTTGAAAGTGTAAAAAATCCTTTCCTATGAAATTCGATTAACCTCTGAAAGTTAGTACATATAGCACATAATCCACCTTTATTTGGAAGATATGTTTGGTATTCAAGATGGGTAATAGTTTAGCTCTTATCCATGGCAAAATTAAAGATTAAAACATGCTTTCTGTTGGAAGAGAATTAAAGGCTAAAATAAGATGCGCCCTTGCCATAGTGAATACCAAACTTCTAATAAATATGACCTGTTTTGAGGTTTTGCCTTGTGAAGTCTTTTTTTACATTCATGAAGCTTGTATTGTTTAATAACATTCTTGTTTCATAATATAGAAATTACCGTCGGTGGTACATTGACTTGTACAAGACCAAGCTGGATTTTCTTCGACAAGAACAGGTGATTGTTGTTTTTCTCTCAAAACACATGCATTTATGCATTTCTATCTATGTAACATAAACTTCTTTAGAGTTGGGTTTCCATAAGGATCTTTTAGGGTTGACGTGTTTTGGATTGCTAGTTTTGTATAATCTTGTTTATTATTTGGAATATGATGCTATAAGAAATTGGATTGTGCTGATATCTTGTTATTATTATGCTCGGTGATAATTTCTTATTATTTTTTAATTACAAAGGTTGTATTTTATAAATGTTTTTATTAGCTAGTTGATGATGAGGTTCTTCGAGAACTGGAGCAAATGGAGAAAGAATCAGATGTAGATGACATTTTGAATTATCGGGCTGGTGCAGAATATGAGATGCAGGTACCTGTCTAATGATTATCTTATGAGAAATTTAATCAACATATATGCTCTTCATTTGATTGGCTTATGTGGGTAAATTTTACTCTATTACAACACTATTAGAGCATGGTAAACTTGGGTTCTTAAAGCTCATCATGCGTGCTTGTTCACAGGAATTCTTTTCAAGGTGTTCTAAACCTGACATAGGTGTGAGTGGCATTGATATTCCTGCAGAAAAGTCTTCCAATGATGAACGCAATTCAGGCAAATCACGGGGATGGTTGAACTGGCTATCCCGTGGTATGCTTGGTGCTGGAGGAACTGATGATTCTAGTCAGTTTTCTGGGATTGTTTCTGATGATGTTATTAAGGTACTGGTGCCCATTTATAAAGTAAAGTACATTTTTATGTCCTTTAAAGTTTGGTATATTTGCAATGCTCATTTTATAAGGAAATTCCTTTCTATTCTGTTTCTGTGGGGAAAAACTACTGCCCCCTTTCCTTTCTATGACTCATGGAGGCAGATTGTACCATTTATATCTTTTTATTGAATACAAAGCAACGATTTTAAGTGTGATGAAATGGTAATCGAGTAATCAGATAATATAGAAAGTATGAGCTTAAAAACTGGAGAGAAATGGATGGTTGAATATGTAAAGGTACTCTTACTGTTGTTTTATAGGCAGAGAATAAAAATTGGTACAATGGGTAAGAGCAGAGGAGAAAGTACCAGACTAGGAATTTTCAGAGAACATGGCTGTTTGGATGGAAGGTGTGAAGTGAGTGTGCTTCCTTTCATTTTTCATTTTGCCGTATTTACAAGGGATACATAAAGAGTAGTATAGTGGGTAGTACAAAAGTTAGTACAATGAACCTGGATGCTAATATGTACAATTCTTGATTCATTGAACAAACGAATACTACATTTTTTGCCCTGAGAAATTAATTATTGCGCCTTGGCACCTAGACATTTGTTGATTGGTTTTGCTTAGAGTTATTATGTTTTCATGTTCATAATGTATCATAAGGCGGAGGAAAATTGAATATGGTATTTTGTTGAATATGATTTTTTCATCTGCATAAAATATAATTTGTTTTAGCTTATCTGTATTTGACTTTAAACAAGTTCGATATGGATAATTTCATCTGCTCCTTCTAGAGCATTAACAAGCATTGGGGAAACCTTTATTATGACAATCCTCTAGTGATAAAAATGATATTACTTATATTTTTCTTTTAAATCTTATGGATGTTCATGTTAATTTTTGGTATGCATTGACATTGTTTAAAGATACTGGCTTCTGTCACTTTGCAGGATATATATGAGGCAACTGAATTTCATCCTTCGGTTTCCTCCAATGGAGATGTTAATGCAAAAAATGAATCATGCCTCTGTGAAATGAAGTTTGTGATTCATCAATTTTCAGGGACTCTATGTAGCAAGTACTGTGCCATGTTCTCTGTTCACTTCAATCTGATAGATGTTTCATTCTGCATGATGTTTCTAAGGCATACAACTTTTGTTATGATCTTGATACCTGCATCATAAACTCAACGGGATGTTTTAGAAACATCTCATTCTCTTTTTGCAAATTCTTTCATTCTTGCTTGTGTTAATGATGTAATAGTGCTCAAGTGTTACTTCATTTGAGCATTGTTTTGGCTAAGCATGATGCTTCATTTAGGTGTATATGCTAAGCTTAGGTTAAGCAGAACTCTTACCAATTAAAAAGGTGAAAATCACAGCAGATGGAAAAGTTAATGAGAGAAGATGGAAATGTAACATTGAGAAAGTTAGATGCCTAGATGAACTTCTTGTTTTTAGGGGCTGGAACTTTTGATAAAGAGAAAACTCCCACTCAAAATGTGTTCATAGAAATGCTGAGCAATTGACAAAAAGATTCTTTCAAAGCTGAACAATTACCTATTTGTACTTGTAAAAGCTATAAAAGCCTCAAGATTATGGGACATACCTAGCTCTTGTGAGAGAACTGACAATATAAAAAGACTGTATCTCCTCAGTTTTCACCTCTCCTAAAGAAAATCTGGCAGAAGGAACTTCTGGTTGAGCACTAGCATCCTGTTCTGACCAAGAAAGTCACAGAGAAGCTAAATCTGCACGCCTCAGTACTCTTTGCACTTTGCCTCCTAAAATCTATAAACTTGATATCTAAAAATCTCAGTATGAACTGGATATACCCCACTCTCTTCTGTGAGACCAAACGATATGTTCCAAAGATGCCAAACCAGTTCACAATGAGGAAAGATATGGTTTATTTCTCTAAACTGGCAAACTTTTGAAGTACATCACACATACATCTGGTCATAAGGCATAGGAGCTTGACCTTCTTTGAATGCATAAACATAGCTTATAAATTTGAGGGGATGGAGGATGCAGGCTTAGATGAAAGATGGTTATTGGTTTGAGGATGTAAGGTGCCCTATCTTCCTGGGCAAGTAATGGTATATATGTGTGAGTGAGAGAGAAAAAAGGGGTGGGGGATGTACCACTATAAGGATGGATAAAATCACATCTTGGACAGTCAAAATTAGTTTTATATCGTTGAATGACTTATTATATAGCATAAAGCTGTCACAAAATCTCCTATTGGATTAAAAGTTATAATCACGAATTACCTATTTGTAAAACCATATATTTGTCTAACATTATTTGGCATCATAGTAGTATATCACAAAATTAGAGAGATTATTTGACTATTTGATTGATCAGAGCTTTTGCCACTTGGCATGCAATGCCTGCATAGGTACTTGTATTAATTAATTTTTTATGAGGGATAAATTGATATTGGATTCCTTCAAATATATTCTTATATCGCCGAGTAACTTTATATAGAATGAATTTTGCACTAAATCTACTAATGGTATTTTAGCTCAAATCATAAGAATTATAATTTTTAAAATTTATGTTAATCAACGTTGTTTGGTACCTTATTCATGACTATAATGAAATTATTGTACAACCAAAGCTTCGTATATAAAGAGATTATTAACTATTAGATTACCTAGCTATAGCTATCTAAATTTTCAAATATCTGGTTTACATGATTAATATGGTAATACTTCCAATTCGGAGGTTCTATTAATGAAAGACACTATTACTGTTTGCTTTTCATAGCTAAATATGTTATTTACATTTCCCCATTATCCTTGGAGGTATGATGAAGGAACAACTAGGATAATTCTTGAAGGTGGTATCATTGAGTCTAAGCTCCACAATGAGCATGCGACTATCATTTTTAAACTGAAGTCAGCAGAGATGGTTCTTCTGCACGAGAAGAAAGTTATTCTACGAACTAGACAGGTTTGTATTTTTGAAACATGTGACTATTTGCATAGACAACACCTGTACCCCATCTAATCATTGATTTTTGCATATTCTTGACCTTGAATTGGATTTTAACCTACCAAACTAAATGTTGTCATTTGATACAGTTTGGCTCTTATGCTGGGTCTTTGTTTCAGTTCAGATAGTTTGAGTACCCCCCCCCCCCACACACAAACTTAATTGTGGAGTCTGATACTTTCATCTGTCTATTCTCAAGAATTATATAGAGTACAAGCAAGTAGAGTACAAGCAAGTAGGATCTGTTATAACAGATCTGAGATCTTCTAAGATTAGATGGGAGAATTTGAATTTTAAATATAAGGGAATCTGATCTCAACTTACCTAGGATAATAACTTAATCTTATAATATCTAATTTATAATAATATTATTTACATAAAATAATATAATTGCCACACTCAAGTTGGATCATAGATATTCATCATGTCCAACTTGTGTACAAATCCTTCAAAGGTGTCCTTTGGTAGTTCTTTTGTAAGTATGTCAACAAGCTGTAGTTTTGTTGGTACATAAGAGAGACAAATAATCCCTTCTTCGACCTTTTCTCTAATAAAGTGACGATCAACGTCAACATGCTTAGTTCTGCTATGTTGGACAGGGTTTAAAGCCATGCTCAAGGCTGCCTTATTGTCATAGTCGAGTTTTAATGGGGATTCTACTTGGATATAGGCCTCGTCTGCTACCCTTTTTAGCCATATTCCTTCCATAACTCCTTAAGATAGGGCTCTTAGTTCAGATTCTGCACCACTTTTGGATACCATTCTTTGCTTTTGGCTTTGCCAAGTTACTAGGTTTCCCCAAACAAACGTGCAATAACTTGAAGTGGACATGCTGTTCTCTTGGTCTCTTGCCTATTATGTGTCTGTGTATATCTCAATAGTTCTTAGGTTTGTCTTCTTGAAGAAGAGATCTCGACTAGGGGTTCCTTTGAGATATTTTAGGATTTTATATGCAGCATCCATGTGTTTTTTCTTTGGTGAGTGCATATATTGACTTGCAACACTCACTGCAAAGGCAATATCTGGCTGAGTGTGGGAAAGATATACGAGCTTTCCAACCAGTCTCTGGTAACACCCTATGTCTGCTAGTTTTTCACCTTGTTCTTGTTTCTTCCTTTTTGCAACTTCTTGTTCGGTTATTGCGGGTTTTATGTTTTTCTTCTTCTTTTTCTTGACACTGACAGGTGTTTTACTTGGTTTACATCCAAGCATGCAGGTTTCTTTTAGTAAATCAAGGACATACTTTCTTTGTGAGATATGAATCCCTTCTTTTGACCTAGCTACTTCTATTCCCAGGAAGTATTTCAAGTCTCCAAGTTTTTGACTTCAAATTCTCTGTTTAAAGCCATCTTGATTCGACTCATTTCTTGAAGATCGTTTGCTGTGAGTATGATATTGTCTACATATACTATTAGGATGGTAGTCTCACCTCCATTGCTCATAGTAAACATAATGTGATCGGAGAGACTTTGGTTGTAGCCTTCAGGACATGTGAGAACTTGTCAAACCAAGCTCTAGGAGACTATTTCAGATCGTATATAGATTTGTTTAGCTCGCATACCAGCCTGTCTTGTCCTTTTTCAAAACCAGGTAGTAGTGTCATATATACTTCTTCTTTCAGTTCCCCATTTAGGAAGTCGTTCTTAATATCTAGTTGTTGCATAGGCTAGTCTAGATTTATAGCAATGGAAATGAGTACTCGTACTGAATCTTGCTTTGCTACAGGGGCAAATGTTTCATTGTAGTCCAAAACGTATGTTTGTGTAAAGCCCTTGGCGACTAGCCTGGCTTTGTACTTGTTTAGACTTTAGAGTACTATCAGCATTGTACTTGGGGGTAAATACCTACTTGCACCCTATTTCCTTTTTTCCTTTCGGTAATTCTATAATGATCCAAGTATGATTCTTTTCAAGAGCATTCATTTCATCCAAAACAGCATTTTTCCACTCACGAATTTCTAATGCCTTTACACATTTGTAGGAATTTGAATCTAGTCAAGATTAGTGACAAAATGACAATATTTCTGTGAGAGATTACCATATGACATTTGTTTTTGAATTGGATGTTGTGTGCAGGAGCGTGCCTTCTTTCTCAATGCAATAGGCATGTCTAATTCCTTGTTTTCTTCAGGATTCACCCTCGGTTCAGGGAGTGGCAAGGCCTCAGGCATAGTGGACCCTCCTAGCTTTTTGTTCTGCCTTGAGTAAACCTTGTCATATTGTTTTTCATGTTTGTCTCCCCCTGTTTGTGATGGCATTGTGGGTGAGCCAGAATTAGAAGAACTTGTTGGTATGATCATAGGATAAGAAGGTGGTATAGGTTCAAGTATGGTATGAACAGGATGAGATTCACTCCAATTCTCCCCCTAAATAGAAGATTGTGGATAAAAGGGTTGTGTTTCAACAAAGGTGACATCTCGGCTGATAAAAATGTGTTTAGAACTTGAATCATAACACTTATAACCTTTTTTACGGTTAGAGTAGCCAAGGAAGACACATTTGACAAACCGGGTGTTAAATTTTGAAGGAGGGTGATGGATATGGACATAAATTGTGCAACCAAAGACACGGAGAGGGAAGGTGTGATCTAGGTGAGAGGTCACATGAGTTTCGCGTAATTTATCAAGAGGGGAGGTGTAGGAAAGGACAGGAGTAGGCATTCTATTGATGAGGTGAGTGGCAGTGAGGATTGCATCATCCCAGAAGTATTTAGGAACATTGCAAGTGTACATGAGAGCACGAGCAATGTCAAGAATATGGCAATTTTACGTTTTGCAATTCCATTTTGCTGGGGAGTGTTAGGCTAACTGCTTTTGTGAATAATTCCATGGGATTTTAGAAAATGGCTGAAAGAGTTATTGAAATATTAAGTGCCATTGTCAAAGTGCAAGACTTGAATGGTAGAATTGAATTGAGTTTTAGCATAGTGAAAGAATTCAACAAAGATATTGAAAACATCAGATTTTTCTTTTAATAGGTACACCCAACACATTCTAGAGTGATCATCTATGAAAGTGACGAAGTATTTAGAACATGTGCGATTAGGAATTCGAGACGGGCCCCATATATCACTGTGGATGATAGAGAAAGGATGAGTGGAGTTATACGTAGTTGGTAGGAAGGTAACGCAATGATGTTTTGCTAGTTCACAAGTATCACAATGAAAATTGACAACTTTATTGGATGAAAATTAAGGAAACAATTTTTGCAAATACGGAAAGCTAGGATGACCCATTCTTTTGTGCCATAACATTTAGTCATTATCAAAAGTAAAGGGGAAAGAGGTCTTTATTTGTGATGAGAAGGCACTCGCAGAAGAATCATCAAGATAGTAGAGGCCATCATACTCCTTAGCTGTGCCAATCATCTTCCTCAAGGAGAGATCCTGAAATTCACAATAAGTGGCAAAAAAATGAGCAGAACAGTTTGCTTGTTTAGTCAACTTGCTGATTGAAAGAAGGTGATTGAAAGAAGGTTACAGGCCAAGTTGGGAACATGTAGTATAGATTCAAGTTTTAAGGTATCTGTGATAGACACGGTACCAGTGCTAGCTATAAATGCACATGTATCAGTGGCTGTACGAATTCGTCCATTACCAGCCAAAGGTAAATAAGACTTGAACATACTAGACTTTGAAGTCATGTGATCAAAGGCGCCTGTATCTATTATCTATTGTGATGGAGATGTGGATGTTAAAAGAGTAATAGGATCAGTACCTTGCTTGGCAATGGAAGCAACCGGCCCTTGAGAGGCCTGTAGGTTTTTCAACATGTCTAAGAGTTGACTTATCTGTTTTGGATTGAAGGAAGGTGGCATGGATTCAGAGGTAGGCTTAGCCTCAAGAATTGCTTAGTGAGCACGAGGAGGTTTATTTCTTCGAGGTTTCCAATCTGCTGGTTTGCCATGGATTTCCCATCATTTTTCCTGGGTATGTCCAACCTTTTTACAATGATCACACAAAGGGCGAGTTTATTAGTAGCAGAATCTGAGTAGACTTGCTTACTTACCAGACCTAACGCTTCAGGACTTGGAGATATGGCCTTAAGAAGCATGGCATGCTGGCGGGATTCCTCACGGCGTATTTCAGAGTAAACTTCCCATAGTGGTGGAAGAGAAGAGTTACTCAATATTTGGGCTCTAGCATCATCAAACTCTGGGTTAAGGCTAGTGAGAAATACCATAACACGATTAGTGTTGACATTCGTTGGTGTCAAGCAGCATCCGGGGGCTGATGTCCATTCATTGTCCGCCATCAGATCCTCCTCTTGCTAGAGGGCTATGAGCTCAAACCAGAATTCAACAACACACCGTGAGCCTTGAGATGATTTCCATATTCTGCGACGGAGATTAAATAAGTGAGATAAATCCTTCGCATCTATATAAGAGTCTTGGACAGCCTCCCAAATCTCCTTGGCAGTAGGAAGATACATGAAACTTCTTTTAATCTGAGGCAACATGGCATTGATGAGCCAAGAGCATACTAGAGAATTATCAGTTTCCTACTGAAGCATAGCAGGGGAGTTTGGGTGTGACGGCAGCTGAGCTTCTCCGGTACAGAATTTGCGTTTTCCTTGTCTTCTGATAGCGAGTAGTACCGCCCGAGCCTAATCATGATAATTATGTAGGTTTAATTTTTCTAAGACCAAATTGTTGGTAGCAGGGATGATTGTAGAGGGATCGCCGGATTTTAAAAACTGATGGGTCGAGGGACTATCATGGGATGACGCCATCGTTGTGGAGATTTCCAGTGGGTTCATCTCGCCGTTGCTGTGGTCGGACTCATTGCTACGGTGCTTTGATACCATGTAGCACAATAGGACTCAATTGTGGAGTCCGATACCTTCATCTGTTTATTCTCAAGAATTATATAGAGTACAAGTAAGTAGAATCTGTTATAACAGATCCGAGATCTTCTAGGATCAGATGGGAGAATTTGAATTTTAAATATAAGGGAATCTGATCTCAACTAATCTAGGATAATAACTTAATCCTATAATATCTAAGTTATAATAATATTATTTACATAAAATAATATAATTACCTCAGATATATTTTAATAAATATGGTATCTGATATCCAGCACCAACGGTCAGTTTTGAGCATCCTTGGTTCTCAATGGAGGTAGTTCCCCAAAAGGCATTTTTTGCATTTATATGCACTTGAACCTGAGATTTTGTGCTTAGGAAGCTATAACCCCTTCTACTAAGACTAAGGCCTGTTGGTATACAAATAAGAGCTCTAATGTGAGGAATGGGAATTTGTCATATGCTGATGGTTTGGAGAACTCTGCTAAGCTAATGCTTCTATCTTCTGTTTATACTACCTTTCTATTGTTGTCGTTTTAGTGGAACTACTTGACATTACTAAATAAAATCTTTATAATGAAGTATATTTTGTGGTTGTTGATGGTGTATGTATATTCCTTGATTTGCAGCTCATAGCTGAAAACGGTAAACTGGATATTGTGGATCATTCATGCATCATTCAAGTTAATTTCACATCTAACCATGATGTTGCACTATCAGTAAAGGTATTGTCATTGTGTTCCCCCCTTATAACAAGTAAATATAAGTTACTAGTGAGTTGCCTTAATGAGTTGGTGTGCATTTTAAATGCTGAAGCACCATGTTAGTTTCATACCATATATTATGAAATGTGAAATATGCTACAGGGAAAGCTCCAACAGCTTGAAGTAACATTTGATGCACAAATTTTATCAACTCTCATGGAGTTTTATAATGTCTGTACAACATTCAAATTTCAGAATGAAAGGGTATGCTTCTTTTGTATTCACATCTTTCCCCCACTCTTAACTTTGCTTAATTGCTTGTTGCCTGAGATTTTAAATACTTTGATGAAAGGTTGTTCTATAATTGTTTCACTTTTTGGTCATTGTTGTTTCAAATTTGTATGTTTTAGTTTGTGCTGGAGAAAGTTTATTCAATACCATGTTTCAAATTGACATTGCCACACAGCTTTGCCAGTGTTGAAAGATCAAATTGGATGGGTTTTTGGAGTCTTATATTTCCTGTGATGGAATGTGGGATTGTAGATTTCTTAATTTTATACCATAAAAGTTCCTATAGTTATTTATTGTAATAATGTTATATGGAAATGATAATTGTCGAGAAGCAAGAGATTTGGGCTTTTATCTTTGTTCTTCTCAAGTTGGAGATTTGTTCTTGTTCTTGATTGAGGGTTGCAGATTGTGAAAGTTGTTTCATTAGCTCAATTCTCTTGGGTAGAAATGCTTCTTTTGTTTGTCCATTATTTGTGATATAGATCATTAAAAGAGACTGTAAATTTTAGAGGTTATGTAGCTCTCAAAACTTCTATTTCATATAAATTGTGTGCAACTTAACTTGTATAGGAGACAATTGACGACACATCAGTCAATAATCTCACCTTAGGAGAAATTAAACACAAGTAAATTGAGATATAATGCACAATAATATACATGTGAAACATAGAGAAAAATTTGATGCTAACCAATCATGGAAAGAACCTTTCTATTTGTAGGGGTAAGGCTGATACATCTAACCCTCTCAGACCTCACTTGGTGGGAGCCTCATGCAGTGGGCCGTATTTTTTTGGGAAGTCCAAATAGTAGAAGCCTTGCGGACATCTATTCCTTCCTAAACCCCACCTAGAGGGAGCCTCATGCATTGGGTCGTACTTTACTGGGAAGTCCAAATAGTACAAGCCTAACTCATTAATTATTGACACATCTTATCCTAGTCATCGTGCACTTACCATTCTAACAAATTATAATGGGGAAACTGCTGTAATTGATAGTGTGAGATGGTGTTAATTTTCATTTTAGTAATTTGTAATCTTTAGCATTTTCCATGTCATGTTATTTGTGTCTTGTTGATAATTTCTTTTGATTGTATATAACATAAAAAAGGTGAAGTTGTATGGAGATGATCAATCCTCAATTTTTACTGCATTTTTTTTGTTGAAATGGTGAAATACTATATCTTAGAAATTTTCATGTATTTTCTTTTATTGTGACACATGATCATTCAGTCATCATGTTTCGCATTATTTTATGGTGTTTATATTTGATTATCTTCATTCTTCAAT
Organism: Albizia julibrissin; assembly: GCA_037074505.1. Classification (NCBI taxonomy): domain Eukaryota; kingdom Viridiplantae; phylum Streptophyta; class Magnoliopsida; order Fabales; family Fabaceae; genus Albizia; species Albizia julibrissin. Next base: position 4,323,320 of record CM073487.1, on the reverse strand, counting down.
AAATAAGCAATTTGAAGGACTTTAGTCTTTTGATATTAGATTTGTATCCTATTACCAAAGGCAATTAATATCACCACCGCCACTACCTTTAGAGAAGGTGTTTTGTGTTCATTATTTATTTCTAATTGCAGGTGCTCTTGTCACTGAATGGAATTGAAGATCAGAACACTAGGCTATTTTTAAAAGCAAAGTAAGCTGCACTTTGCAACTCAAGATGCCTCTTTTCATCTGACAACCCTCTGTTTTTTTATGGTTTTAATTATTTTGTCTTTTGTTTTCCTTGCAGATCTATTTTGGCAAGCCATAAGAAAGTTGTGTGGGATATTTCTGTTCTGAACGTACTGATTAATTTTCCTTGGAGAAATTCAGTGTCTGATTATTGCAATTTGGTAAGTGCTTAATTTCTCCAAATTATTGATTGAATATTATGCATGAATCATTTTTTGATGGCTATCATACGTATTATATTGTGTCGTTTTTCAATTGTATTATATTAGCAAGAAATTAATAAGTTGTGGCATTCTGCACAAAGGATTTATCATAAATGATGACAATTGCCTAAGCAACTCTCGTTTGAATGGTGTGGAACTTTTTAGTGATGGATTTTATGGTTAAGGACCTAGTAGGCTGGGTTTTGGTACATATCTTTGAGGAATTGAGTTGTGTTATGCTCTCCTTATTCCTGTTCGGTGAGAGAATTGGAGTCGGGATCCTTTCGGCAGAATTCTTGCATGTCCTACTTTCATTTCCTTATTTGTGGCTAAACTTTCATTCTTTCTTTTCAGAGGCATCCTTTATTGAGAAACAAATTTTGAAATTGAATAGCCCTGTAGAGATTTCATTTGTGTGATGGTTTTTAAAACCATTAATAGTGACATGATGCAGAGATGCTATATAATTTGAAGATTGGATTATATGGACCTGGTTTTTTATGTTACAATGTTTATGATTGAACAGTTTTTTCCCCCTTAAATAGTAAAAACATATATACTTTTAGGGTCGGGCTTTTGTTATGTTCTTCTAGTGTTGGTAAGAAGTACTTCTCTCTCAGCCCTCTAGAAATAAGGTGGTATGTCGTTTTAGATTATTACATGCCAGCTAGGTCTTGCTCTCTTTTGTTGACCATGAATCTTAGCAAAAATGTGAAAAAAAGAAAGAAGCTGGCGGTGTGTCTTGGGTTGGCCAAGCCATCCATGGTAGCGGTCTTGTGATTTGAAGAAACTTAGGAGCACTTGAAAATGGCGCTTTGTAGAAAGGATTTTGTAATGCTAGATTTTCACTATTATTTGCAGAAGTTGGTAGTCATGAATAATTTTTTTCCTGGTTAGCTTCATATTCCTATAAATATACTTGCAGGTAATGGAATCAAAATCTATATGTTTTATGTCCATGAATAATCTCGAGTCTTTCTCCTCAAAAGTTGGGGAAGATAACTGCTCATTGAAGTGCTTGCTAAATTCAGCATCCAGATCCAGTAAATGTCTGGGAATCCAGGTTGAAGACCTATATGAGTACTTTGAGGTCAAACTAAATGACTTTGAGGTCAGGCTCTTAATATCAGTAATATTTTTTTTTTATATTTTCTTTGTGTGTTTGGTAATCAATCAACAATCTGCTGTTCTGCAGGTTACAATGATGAATTCTGATCAGTCACAGAAGGTTTCTGTGCTTGAGCAATATAATACTTCTGCCTTCCTTTCATCTTGTGTGATCCCTGATGAATCCATTTTGAAACAGTTGGAGGTGATGGATATGTTGCATATGAACTGAATTCTTCTTGTGGAATAGCTTTAGTTTTGTCTTCTGTATTTCTTTTCTCTATTAATTTCCATGATTTTTTATTTTAGGTTTTTCTAATCATTGAATTACTTAAAGCACATTTCTCTCCATCAATGTATGGTGCAGTCAGAGAATTGGTTAATCATTTGGGCTCATTGCATTCAAAGAACGAATGTGAAATCTTGGAAGCCCCTTACCTGCCTAATATGGTTTCTGGTGCACCTTCTATATTTGGTGTCTCTGTTAACTCAAATCTACGCTCTGTTGTTCTGAGAGTTAACTTGGAAAATGAGGGGGATAATAGCTCTGCACTCATGTTTTCCCTTGAAGAGATGAAAATCTGGTATGTATGCTGTTGTTGTTTCTGTCCTTTTGGAACCAAATAAACTTTGAAGAACTGCATTTTATAGAATCCTTGCGTTTATCATGTTGTCATAAGTTTGATGCTCACTGATAGTGTTGATTGAGAGTGAGCTGGTCGGAGTTTGAAACCCGATGCAAAAAAGCTTTTGTTGTGAGATTCTGGTTTTACTCTTTTATATACAACTCTTATGTATCTTCGTGTTTCTCATGTTGTGTTTATAGCTTATTCTTAGGCATATTTACTATGTGACTCGATGACAGTGGGGATTTGGCTAGCAAGTAAAGGTTTTATCTCTTTGGAGTAAGTTAAGAACTATTACACACTGAAAGAGATAGGAATAGAAGATTAAGGGGTTTATGGTATGAAAAGTAGATGCAAGGAAAAAGGGGAATGACGCCTGTAGCTTTTGAGTGGCTAAAAACTCTCCATCAACAGTCAATTCTTCAATGCCTCCTCGCAGACCCCTTAATAAACCTCTCCTATAACATTTTTTTCCTCCTCTAGCTCCTTCTCCCTCACGTCCCATTCGATGGTTAGTGACAACACTCTATTTCCTTTACCTTACCTCGGGCTACCTCATCAATAGATAATGTAGTCCCGTGTTGACTATCTTTCCTCTTCTTTCTCTTCTCATATGTGTTCAACATTCTTGTCGTCCCTTCTATCTATCCCCTTTGATACATCTGCATATAACAAATCTGTAGAGCCAGCAATAATTTTTTTAAGGGCAAAGGGGCAAACTTAACAACAAAGTTATATGCAAGGGGCACTAGACACCATAAAGTTTCTAAAGGTGCAAAAATATTCATAAAGTTTCAAGAGTGGTGCAATTTTACCACATACTTTAACTGGGGCTTAACCACTGTTAATTCACTGTCACGTGGGACCCACAAGCAATCACCACCACCAAGCTCCAGCTCCAAAGCCCCTCTTTCAGTTCTCAGATTTCCCATGGCCTTCTTCTATCATCGAAGATTTCCACTGGAAATGACTGATCATCGCTGGAGCTTGGGGGTGGTGATGGTTTGTAGGTCCCACATGACAGTGAATTAATGGTGGTTAAGCCCCAGTTATCGTATGTGTTAAAATTGCACTACTTTTGAAACTTCATGCATATTTTTGCACCTTTAGAAACTTTATGGTGTCAGGTGCCCTTTATATATAACTTTGTTGTTAAATTTGCCCCTTTGCCCCTTTTTTAAATATGAAAGCAAGGTTGAATACTGTCATTGGAGCCTCGAGATATGATGTAAAATATGTGGTAGAATGTGCATAGTATTATTTTATTTATAATTTCTATGATGCCTCCCTCAATGCATCTGACTAATAAATCTGTAGAGCCATCAAAACACACACACACACACACACACACACACACATATATTAAAATGAAAGCAAGGTGGAATATTGTCATTAGCCAAAAGTTGGGTCACATGTTTGAGTCAATATACTTCTAGAATAATGTTCTCTTAATTCTTGGATGTATTGTTCATGATTATTTATAATTCTGAGTTCTACTAGATACTCTGTACTATATTAACACTTCAATAATACTTCTGGGCTGGGCCTAAGCTGATTAACCAACCTTATACTGTATACTAGCAGTTGGACTTTTTGACCATCAAGCTACCACAAAGTTTGAGTGCTTAAATACCTTATTTTACAGGTCATCTTTGTTTGTCTGAAGCATGTGCGTATAGATTTTTCTGACCATTATTTTCTTCCTATTCTTTTTTTATTCCATGAAGAATGCAAAATATTCTCACAATCATTTTTGCTTGTTATTGTACCATTTCCAGGTATGCTTCTATCGAATTAGAGGAGTTTTTTGTCTGTATGCAGTCTCTAAGAATCTCTACTTATAAACTGCAAGATGAAAAGAATAGCTGTGTATTGCTTTCAACTGGGAAATGTTCTTCTCCTAGCCCTGTAATTGAAGTTTCTGATTCTGAAACATGCAATGAACCCGGTCAATGTTCTGGTGTACCTACGTTGGCTAATGCATGTCTTGCCATTAATTATGAAGCTCCTAGAACCAATGTAGCTGGTCAAAAGTGTACTATGTATGTTAATAATGCCGATATCCACTGCTATCCACATGTTGTTGGATTGCTTGTCAGATTTTTTGATAGATTAACTGCATATGGTACCACTTCTGAGAATTTGTCATCTGGAAATGATATTGACATTTCAAAAGCAATAGCAAGCCTTGGGTTACAAAAGTTTGGCTTCTCAAATTATGTTGAACCTGGATCCTCTGAATCAGCATCCATTCCGGTGGATCACTTTCCATTTGTTACTATTTGCAATTCTGGTTCACTTGGTAATTTAGAGAATGTGCTACTATATGCCATTCCTGACTGGAGAAAATATTACATACTGAGGGACCAAAAAACCAGAAGTCCCAGAATCAACATGAGAAGGTCCAAGTTTTGCCATATGCCTTTTTCTCTTGAGCTGAATCTATGTGGATTGACTGCACATTTTCATGACTCATCATGCATAGTTGGAACAATCATGTTGCCTGCATGCAAGTCTTCTCTATTCTTTTGTGGAGACAGTATGGATATATTGTGTTCCTCTGAAGGATTGGTTCTTACCTCCCCTTGGTCGACAAAAAATTTTCATGATTATCTATGGGGCCCATCTTCAGCAAATCTGTCTCCTATTCTAAATGTCCGTGTCAGAAATGGTCAAAATATTCCTTCAACAACTAAGCTTGAAGTAAGTGTCAGTATTCAGCATGTCTCTTGCATGTTACCGGCAGAATATTTATCCATCATCATTGGGTACTTATCATTGTCTGATTGGGTTGGCCATTCAACTGATGAGCTCCTTAACAAAGAGCAGATTTATATGGATGTAGAAAATGACAAAAGCATTACCTATAAGTTTGAAATCTTGGACTCTACCCTCATTTTGCCTGTGGAGAATAAGGAGCATCAATTTCTGAAGATTGAATTACCACAGCTTTACTGTAGTTTTATTGATAATTCTTGTTCAGATGATGAAATAAAGGACATTCCTCTGGACCATATGGTTCCAATTGATAAGCTTGCCCAGAAAAATCACTGTTTGAATATGTTTACTAGAGACTTGTTCCTATCATTTCTACTATTTAGGAATGACAAATTGGGTTCATCCACTAAACAAAATACTGAATGTGTGAATGCTGCTTTAATTGCACCTATAAGTGCTGATGTTTGGGTCAGGATTCCAATTGGAAATGAATCCAATTGCCAAAACTCTTATCCGGTGACAAACTTCATGACAATCATAAGAAGCTGTCAAATTATTGCTGAAGGTAGTGCTCCTATCCTTATTCCCCTATTTTTAATATTGTCGCACTATCTTTGTATACTGATTCTCTCTCTCTCTGGGCTAACAGATAGCTACATCTTTGAGGGATTGGCAGCCTTGGTAGATGTCATTGATGGGTTCTCCTTAGTTGGTGACCAATCCAATTATTTCAAATCAGATGTTTTGCAGTTTATCCATTCAAAGAGAAGTTCAAAGGAGATCAGAGCAGTTTCTCCAGCTTCATCCATTACATATACAGAAATGAACTGTTGCGTTCAATCTTTGTTGATAAACTTCTATCATGCAAAAGAAGATTCTGTGGAGTTGATATTCAAAACTGATATGCAATTTAATTGCTCTGCATCATTAATGAATGATGCTCTAGTGAGGCTACACTTGGGTTTCTCTTCTTTAGCATTACATTCTTTTCAGGATTCACAGGTGTTAGCAAAATGCACATCCACTTGCTCATCTGCGTTAGTGCTTCGCATCACTTTTTCCAAATCAATTGAGGGTGACAATGAACTCTTTGTTTGTCTTCCATCACTTAGTATCTGGCTACATTTTTCTGAGTGGATGGAGGTTGTTAACTTTCTTAATCAGTTTTGTCTACATTTTGCAAAAGCTCTGCCCTTGGATGCATCATTGAATTGTTTCCCACACAATGCTATTGCTCCTGTAAAAGACACAGCAGTTGGAGATCATTTTGGTTTCCATCATTCTGAAAACACCTCGGCACATTTTGCCTCGGAAGAGATGAAGGGTACTGTTTTACTGGCTTTGAAGTCTGATGTGGTTGGTGTGACGTTTCACATTCCTATATCAGTTACTGAAGAATCTTCTCTTGATCTTCAGTTTTGTGAAGATCTCAGGTTGACATCCTCAAGTGTATCTTTTGAAACAGATGAGGAAATAAACTTGAACCATCTTTCTGTTTCTTTCAACATAAGTTGGTTTGAATTATTAGTAAATAGCACAGGCATCCAATTAAAGTCCAATGTGGATAAATTCAGTGGCATAATAAAAATAGCTGAGAACAGAAGGTGTATATCTTGGCCTCTTTTTGAGATGGTTCAAGCTTACCTGGAGGCTGTACACCATACCAATCAGACAGACACCAGGCCATTGAAACTGGAGATTCTGTGTGATCACTCAAATGTGTGGCTTTCACATCCTGTTTTCTATTTCTGGGGTGCTGTAAAATTCAATATTCCTGAGGAAGGGCCTTCTCCACTTTCATTGTTTGATGTTGATTTTAAATTCCAGTTGAGGAAGGTCTCTCTTCTACTAACTGATGGAAGGGTATGATGGCTATCTTAGCTATTCAAACATTAGAAGCATAGTTTTCTTTCCGCTAATGTATGTCTGTTTGTCTCTTATTCCTTTTTTTCTATGGTATGCCATTCTAAGTTTTCCTTTATGTCTGTATAAATAAAATTTTTTGGAGGCTATTCTTTTAGACTAAAAAGATTATCTTAAGAGCAAAGATTTGGAGAAAGAGAGGTGGAGGAAAGAAAGGACAGAAAACCATAATGACAGGATGAAACAAACCATAAATTAATTGCATTTCTCTATGTGGATGAATACAGTCTAGTGAATGGCATTGCAAGAGACATAAACTATATCTTCAAAGACATTTGTTTTCCTTAAAATTGTGGGAAAAATATTGACAGCTTCCTTTTAGTGCGCTGTGCATAATCTCTTTTAGGGCATTTCATAGGTTGTTCTTTTTCATATTGTACTTGCTTTCTTTGATCAAGAATGTCTTATCCCCCAGCTTCTTGTACTCTTCACTGCTTCTTGATGTAATTTTTCCCTTTGACCAAAGAAAAAAGTTACTTTTTTATACTGTGCTTGGGTCACTTATTTGAACTAGTTACGATTTGATAGTTTCAGAAATTTTAGTTAACTTCAATATGTACTTTTAAATTCCATATATTCTTACTTTGCATTTTCAATTTTTATGTCATATAATCCTTTTCATTTTGTGTAGTGGAGCTGTAGTGGGCCCCAGTTGGACATTGTAGTGAGGAACATCCTCTTGCTTGTCAACATGACTGGAAAAGACATGGAATGCAGAGTCACCGGTGATTTTCAAGTAAACTACAATAACATTGAAAAGGTGCAAGTTATAAAATTAATGTCATCCGTTTCTTGTTTAATATGAATAATTTACTGATAACAATATTTTCTGCTTCAAAAACTTCAGGTATCTTGGGAGCCTTTTATTGAGCCTTGGCAATTTCGGTTGTCTTTATTTAGGAAACAAGAAATGAGTGTTCTGCTGAATAGCTCCGTAACAACTGATGTCATTCTTGAGTCAGCAGCTGAGCTTAACATTAATATATCAGAATCTTTAATTGAGGTATATTATTTTCCGGTTTATTGGTTATACCTGAAAGATAATATGACAACTGTTCATATGTTTTCATTTAACAGCTTAAATTTATGAGATAAAGGTGAAATAGTCCTTGACATGTCAGGAATCTGATTTATTTTGATGGCCCAATTTCATTCTTTCAGTGTATTTCTAGAATCACTGAGATGGTTATGGATGCCTGGCATCTGATGGGGTCCAAAGATTCTTTGGAAAGCAACAAAATGATGCGTGTACCTTCGGCTGAATATATGCATGCTAGAAAGTGTGCTGCTCCTTATGTTCTTCAAAACTTGACTTCTGCGCCCCTTTTCTGTCATGTATATAGCAGCCCTGTCAACCCTGATCAGCTTGATGTTTTGGACGAGAAAAACAGAATATGTGTAGAGCCAGGTTCTGCCATTCCAATTTACATGGATGAAAATACTGAAGAACAACTTGCTCGTTACAAGCCTTCTTCTTCTGATTCTCTAAATGAGCAAAGGTCAAGTGGATTTTCCCATCATTATATTACTATACAGCTTGATGGAACATCCGTGCCATCTGCTCCAATGTCAATGGATTTAGTAGGACTTACATGCTTCGAGGTTAATTTCTCCAAGGTTTGCAATGAAAATGACAAGGACAGTCAAACTGATGCAGCTTCTAGTTTTGTTGTTCCTGTTGTCTTCGATGTTTCAGTGCTTCACTATAGCAAGCTAATACGAATATACTCTACTGTATGTACCAAAGATGCATCTTGCTTCATGTTACTGTTGAGTTTCATTTTGCTTTACTTCTCTTTCCTTATTATGATATAAGTTTGAACATTCAGGTTATACTTTCAAATGCAACGTCTACACCTTTGGAACTACGATTTGATATTCCTCTTGGGCTGTCACCAAAGGTACACAAGCTTATCCTCATATTCCACAAACTTGGTCATTAGGAAAGGGATATTTTTATAAAAGATATTACTCATGTGATGTATCGTTTCACCATTTCAGATACTAGATCCTGTATATCCTGGCCAACAGTTACCTTTGCCCTTGCATCTGGCTGAGGCTGGCTCTCTAAGGTGGCGACCAGTTGGAAACTCTTACCTGTGGAGTGAAGCTCACAATCTCTCAAAGCTTCTCTCACTGGGTAACAAAATAGGAAACTTCAAGTCTTTTGTTTGCTATCCAACTAATCCTAGTAGGTCTGCATTTCGGTGCTGCCTATCAGTCTCAAACATCAGCTTGATGACATCTGGCTGGATGAAAAGGAATGTCCCTGTGGATGAGGCTAGCAATCAGTTTGTTCATCACATAGTCCTAAATGTTCCTTTAATAGTGAACAACTACATTCCTAAGGATATTGTTTTGACCGCTGATAGTGGCAGGGTAAATCATACAATGGCAGTTTCAGAGGTTTGTGATAAAATCTCTTGCTTTATCTGTTTGTTATCAATAATATATACAGCATACATAGTTCTGTTCGCAATTTTTTATACTGGAGCAATTGCCTTTAATTATTTTACATCGTGTTTTCTTCAGGGGGAAACTACTGTTTATCACATTGATCCTTCACATGATCTTGGATTGGAGATCTGCATTGATGGATTCAAGCCTTCATATTTTAAATTTCCTCGGTTGGAAACTTTCTCCACGACTGCTAAATTTAGTGAAAACAAATTTTCATTATCTGAAACACTGACCTTTGAATCAAGTAATCTACGTGGTAATCAACATTTTTTCACTTTTTTGTAGTTTCAATGAAATTCTGAAAGCACTGTTTAACTGTTTTATTCATCATTACTTGTAGGCCCAATGTATGTGACTGTGGAGAAGACGATGGATGCATATTCAGGTAGTAGGGAAGTCATCATATCTGTTCCCTTCCTTTTGTATAACTGCACAGGTTTCCCTCTGTGTATCACAGAAGCCACTTCTGAAACTAAGGAACAGGGAACTTTTATCCCTTCCTATTATGATGTTGGTGAAAACGAAACCCTTGTGGGGAAAAAGGATGGATTTTCTCTCTTATGTTCCGGCCATAATTCAGATGCTGATAATCCTCCTCACACTTGGAGTTCATTGGGGAATCGTATCATCTCAATTCGAGAGAAAGTTAGTCCCTTGAGGAGTTTTCTAAGCAACCCCTTTTTCCCTGAAAATTGCCAGGAAAATGCAGGGAGGAAAACAAGTATAAATAATTCAAAACTCCATAGTTCTTGTTTAAGAAGCTCAAAGGTTCAGTCAACGTCTAAAACTTTAGGTTCTGGTCATCATGTTCATGAAAAGGTTGGGCCATGCATTTATTCGCCAAACCCTGTTTCCTCTATAAATAATGTTCTGGTTAAAGTTAGTAGATGCTGGCCTGGATATGTTATGGAAAATTCGCCATATTCATTATGGTCCAGCCCTTTCTCACTTTCACCTCCAAGTGGTTCAAGTAACGTCCTTGTTCCTCAGTCATCTACAAATTCTGCATTCATTCTAGCAATGACATCTACCTCAGTTGTCGAATCTTATACCGGAAGGATAAATGCAATTACATTCCAGCCCAGGTAACATTTTTGTCTTCATGCTTATTTGGTGGAAGAAAGAGTTCTGACACATTTGTATATCTTTCTGAAGAAATATCTGTGCAATGAACTCAAGTGTTTATGGGCCTGGAGCTTGAAAGATTATGGACTAAGCGCCGTGAAAATTAATTATTTATAATACACTGTCTGTATCTAGCAATATGTGTATATATGTATCAGTAATTCCACATATTGCTGCCAATAAATCTTTTTACGGTCTTCCTTGTATTAGTTTTAGCTTTCGTGATGACTTAATTTTTGGTCATGATATTAGATCTCTGGATAAGGTTTCAAGAGTTTGCTAGTGGTTCAGGAACCAGACTTGACCAGCTGTTTCGGCAATCACACTGCAACTAATTTTGATTCGCTTCTGCATGGGATAACCCATGTGTATTTGCAAAGTTTTCAAAATATAGCTGAACCAACCCTCCATTTGCTGAATGTGGGACTTGGAAACACAGGGAATTACTTGTGAATTCACCTCATACTTGAATGATGTGGCACTCGGAATGCTCTTGGCACAGTCTAACAAGTGTGCTTAGTGCATTAGAAATTATTGTATTTATAAATATCAAGTCCATTTAGAATAAATATTTAATGAATTAGGTTTTAGAACTTGTATATTTTTTTTCGATAATAGAACTTATATATTTTTTACTCTTTAAACGTCAATTGTTTAATAATTCTTTTGCGTGCTGAAAGTTAAATTTATTTTAAATTAACTTTTTTTCTGAATAAATAATGTATGATTAGTAGAAAGAAAATGATAAGTAGAAATAAAAGGTGGGCCAGGCCGGGCCGTAGCTTTGCCCCCGATAAAGCTAAAGAACTTTATTGTGATGGAGCATTACAGATAAAAATCACACTTGGGCCACATAAAAGTTAACTTTTAGGATGATCTGTTTCTTGACATGATTGAGTTCATCGACACATGTCATCCTGTCTGATTAGTAGGGTCTAATTCTGCAGATATGTTATCAGCAATGCATGCAGCAAGGATTTACGTTACAAGCAAAAGGGTACTGACGTCATATTTCATTTGGGCATAGGAGAACATGCTCATCTTCATTGGACAGATACAACCAGGTGATTTTATTTAATTTTTCTCATGTTTATGTTGGATATAGCCAGTTGCTTGGACAAAATTAAATACTTTTGTTTTGCATTTGCTGATAAAACATGTATAGCAAAATGCTTCTCATAAATGATTAGTCATCTCGTGAGTTCTGGTAAGGGTAAACTTGCTAATATGTATCAACTTATTCAAAATTTGGCGTGCATGATGAGCATAACACTTTTTCACCTTGAAGTGGTAGGAGAGCAATGTGTTCTATAAAACTTTATTCAATGGTTTCATGTGTGCAAATGTTCTCATTTATATATGTTTGATTCAAGTCATTTTTTTTTTTTTTTGCAAATTAGCTAAGGTTTGGCTTGAATGATTAATATGATACATTTTCTTCGTGTTGTAATTGGATTGATATATATTCTATAAAGGTCTATTTTTATATTATGTAATATTTGATGCCTGTGCCAGTTGAATCCCCACAGTTATTCTGTCGCTGTAATACTATTTTTGCAAGGTATCTTTTCCTTCTTATTCCTTTGTTTCATTTTAACAATTCTAATGTTCACAGGGACCTGGTTGTTTCAATATCTTATGATGAACCTGGATGGCAGTGGTCTGGAAGTTTCTTACCCGATCACCTAGGTGATACTCAATTAAAAATGAGGAATTTTGTTTCGGGAACCATACATATGATACGAGTTGAAGTGCAAAATGCTGATGATATATCCATGGGTGATGAAAAAATTGTTGGAAGCATCAAAGGAAACTCAGGGACTATACTGATCCTCTTGTCAAATGATGACACTGGCTATATGCCATACAGAATTGATAATTTCTCAAAGGAGGTTTGTCCCTTGTTTTTTCTATTACAACACAGAACTACTTGGAACCCAAAGAAAATTGGGCTTTCCTTTAAACATTCCTCTGACTTGATTTACTATACTATAATATGACTACAAACAGTTAGTTATGTGTCAGTTGATATCTGTTCTCTGCTTTTTCTATCTTTTCATGTCAGTATGATTGTAGTTGATATGTTAACTTCTATCTCTGGTTTCAAGTGAACAGTTCCAGTGATGTCAAAGGCATTTGCCTCAGTTCCCAAGGGGCTGAAGGCGCTGTCCATGGTTTGCACCTCTCACACCATGGGAGGTGCTGCCTTCAATTAGGTGTGGTGAGGCTTTCACCTTTGGTATTTGTTCTCTTGTTCCAGGCATGCACTTTAGATGCCTCTGATTTTGCAAGCATCGTGAGAAGGGTTAGCTCATAAGCCTAGCCCAAAAATATAAAAATATCAATAGGCTTAAAGAAGAAACTACAAAAACACAACCTTGAAGCCCAGCCTTTGACATCCAAGAGAGTAGGATAAATTAATTATTCTTGTTTTTAAATATTATTCACATGCCATGATTTTCTAAATTTAAATGCTAATCTAAATTTACAAGTATCAGGTTTTTTTGTAAAAAAATTGTGTAGCATTTTTTGGCCTTATTTTAGCATCTTGCATCTTTTAGGCGTGCATCCTTCTGTTTTCTCTTGCTTAAGGCATTTTAGAAGTTTAACGCCTTAAGAGCATCTTTGGCCTTTCACTACCTTTAATGGTTCTTGTTATTTTTTATCATTATTTTGCCCCATCTTGATATTGAATTATTTGTTTTGTACAAATTGAAGATAAATGATAAGTAGACTTGCTTATACTTCTGCAGCTGTCAAGCACTTAATGTCAAAAGAATGTTAGTGTTTCTTTTTTTAGGTTAAATGGTCATTGAAATTTTTCCATGCTCTTGCTGCTTTATAGAGATTGAGAATATATCAGCAGAGATGTGAAATCTTTGAGACAGCTGTTCACTCATATACGTCTTGCCTTTATGCCTGGGATGAACCATGCTATCCTCATCGTCTTGTTTTGGAGGTAAACTATTTTTGTATTTAAAAATATTGAATTTCAATAACTTTTCCTAACAAGGTTTGCTGTCATTAAAGGTACCTGGAGAGCGGGTTTTGGGATCATATGCCCTTGACGATGTAAAAGAATATATGCCTGTGTACCTGCCACCCACCTCAGAAGTAAACTTATTACCCTTTTCTCAATACATTCCTCTTGTTCATCTTTTGCCAACCATGTCTCTCTGGAAGCTTCCAACCGTGTCTTTGCTTGACATATTTATACATGTTTCAGTAGTAAATATTGAAATAATTATAAATGATTTTTTCCCAAAATTCTGTAATGGCTTATTTGTTATATATTCATTACTAAACCTTTGAGCTCAAGTTGAGCTTTTAAGATACTAATGATTGTTTGCACTGATGATGATTTCAGAAGCCTGAGAGGACATTCTTTTTAGCAGTCCATGCAGAGGGTGCAACAAAGGTGAATCCATAATGCTTTTGTTCCATCCTTATATGACATGCCAGAATCTCAACTCTGATCCTTTCTGTTAACTTGTATTTCTTGCAGGTCCTCAGTGTTCTTGATTCAAACTGCCATGTTCCTAGTAATGTAAAGAGGCCAAGTCTCCCACATTCTACAGGGAAAAAGTTATGTGATCATAATCTTGCCAGACCTGCAGAGTACAAGGAGAAAATATCAATTGTTATTCCACATATTGGTATCTCTTTGATTAATTCTTATTCACAGGTATTTGGACTGCTTATCTTTTCTATATATTTCTTGACTCTCTTCAACTTCTGTTAAACAATTATCATTGGTGCAGGAATTGCTTTTTGTCTGCATGAAGGACTTGAAAACCTATCTGCTCCAAAGCTTAGATCGGCAGAGTCTTTCCTTTGAGATCTCATTTTTACAAGTTGATAACCAATTGCGGTCTACTCCATATCCAGTTATGTTGTCGTTTGATAGAGAATACAAATCTTACGAGGTTGACAATATGAAATCTAAGGATGATGTTGCAAGACAAGTGGAGAAAATAAATCAAATGAATTCTTTCAACAGCTCCTGCGATCCTGTGTTCTTCCTAGCAATATCAAAATGGAGAAAGAAAGACATTTCATTTGTTTCATTTGAATACATAAAATTGAGGTACATGTTATGCTTAATTTGATGCATCGTTTGAGTATATAGTTGCTTGCATTGGTTTGTGTTTACATTCATCTAACTCTTCATATTATGTTCAATGCTTGCAGCATTGCGGACTGTTGTCTGGAGCTTGAGCAAGAGGTTATATTAAGCTTATTCGAGTTCTTTACACAAGCTTCTTCTAGGCTTCGGTATCTAATCACATCATCTTCTGATCGCTATGATGGGGATTCAGTAAAGGATTCCTCATTGTCTGTTCTGCGAATTGAGAATTTGATTTCAAGGGATGATCAGTATCCTGCACTGATTACTCCTGTCTGTAATGGAAGCTCCAAACGCAATGTGTCATTGCCTTCCATAGTTCCAATTGGTGCCCCATGGCAGGATATTTATCTTTTATCCAAAACACAGAAGAAAATTTACATTGAAATGCTTGAATTGGCACCTATCAAATTGACATTAAGGTCATTTTTTTCTTCATTATGTTCTATCAAAATTGAAGTTTGTAAATTCCTGCATTTGATTTATCCCCTACTTGATGCAGTTTTTCCAGTGCCCCATGGATGCTTCAAAATCGAATCATCACGTCCAAAGAATCTATTATCCATGTAAGTAATGATTTTATGTGAAGGATTCGTGACACTTGTTCAATTGTTCAACCAGAAATGAACCAATAATAATTAAATAGATATAATTTTATTTTTTATCCATTGAAAAAATATTATATAATAACTTTATTTTAATAGTGACACACAGAGCTCTGAAGTATTCTCTTGTGATTTCCAATGAAGAAATTACATGGACGTATGCACACATATGGGGCAGCAATCCTATGAGCCCATTTGGCTCAATTCTAAATGGGCCAAAGAATGGGAATCTGGTTTCCCTTCCTAGGTGGGGTGCATTTGGTTGTCACTTAGAGCCCAGCATCATCATTTCCCGCGAATGCCCATTATCACAAATTAATGAGTCAGCATTCCTCCCAAAAATGAGGTCAATCAACATTCCTACATGGTGGAATTAAATGGAAATACCCAAATGTCCATATTTTCTTCTCCTTCATCTTGTCTTCTCTTCCTCCATGTCATCGTCGTTCTCTGCTTACATTGCTCAGCGTCCACTTGTCCCTCATCTCCTCCGTCCAGATCCATTTTTGTCCATCAGAAAATCGCATTTCCGACCTTCCCCTCACCAGATCTCCTCCTCCACAACTGTTTTGGTTAGCATCACCATCACCAACCTTCCTCGTGCCTTCCAGTGAAGTGCCTGCAGTTTTCTTTTCTTATTTTCCCCCCCCTTGGGAATATATAGGAATGTCACTAGGCAGAAAAAGAAACCAAATGGCCAAGATTCAGGAGCAATATTCCTATTGTCCAAATTATTCACATGATATTTCTACACTCTGCCAGTGTCTCCGAAATGACCATAGCCAAAATTTCAACGCAATACCAGAAAATGTAATAGAAAAAACTTGGGGAGGTTCTACCAGTTTGGTGACTGGTCTATCTAAAGACAATTACATCACATGTAAGCTTTTTCCTGTCCTTGACATCAAATATGTCCTTGGTGTTTTGAAATCTTTCCAAAAGCTCTGATACACTGCCAAAAAAGTTTCCTAAATTAGATGGAGTACCAATTGCTGACCCCAAAAAGTTTGAATGACTAATCCAGGCATCTTATCCATTTTAAAAAAGAAAAAAAACCAATCCAATAAAATATGCAACTATTATGGGAAATGAACATATTCTAGTGAGTCTTCTCATCTCGACGCTTGATTTTCTTATTAAGTCATAATTAATTACAGAGGGGTTTGATGGCCCTTGCTGATGTTGAAGGAGCACGAATCTATCTGAAGGAGTTAACAATAGCTCATCATATGGCTAGTCTGGAATCAATCCAGGAGGTTCTAATCAAACATTACACTTGGCAACTGCTTCATGAGATATACAAGGTAAAAAGAAACTTTACAAGGGTTTCTTTTATTCTTACAAAGACATGTCAAGCAGACATGATTATGCAAGAATGATTTCCTCATCAGTTGTCGGTATTAAAGTGTGTTAACTAATTTTACTGTATTTTGAACGTTGAACATGTCTGGATAACTTGATTAAGGTCAGGCCTGTTGATTTGAAACGATTTCAACTTGCACTTATTTATGTGGTTGGCTTCCAAATGTTGAATTCAAAAAATTGACTAATAAATTAACATGGTTATATTGTGAGCTCATCTCAACTCTAAAATATCTGAATTTTATTGCTTGCATCAATCGTTAGAGTTACTGATTTATCACCTCATTAGCCTTTTTCTATATGAAAACTATCAACTTTCTTTCTAAACATTAGCTTCCCGAATTCCTAGTCAAGAAAACTGCTGCTACGTTAGAGCATTTCTCTAATTGTGTAAGCATCCCAATGTCACTTCCATATCTGACACGTTGCCCCTCTTTCTGAAATTGAAGGTGTTTGGTTCGGCTGGTGTTATTGGCAATCCCATGGGCTTTGCTAGGAGCATGAGCCTTGGTATTAGAGATTTCTTGTCTGTGCCTGCCAAGAGCATTATGAAGGTAAGAATCACACTTTTGCTAGCCCTTTTTATCCCTCCTTGTAAAGCCTCAATAAACTGATTATTTAAATCATTGACTCATTTGTCAGAGCCCTATTGGACTTATTACTGGCATGGCCCAAGGCACCACTAGTCTTTTAAGCAACACAGTCTATGCTATTAGTGATGCAACTTCTCAGTTCAGTAAAGCTGCTCGCAAGGTGTCTCTTCTTTCAATGTCAATGATTCCATCCCCCAAAAAACACAAAATTTAACCATTATTAATATTTTTTTTGTTTCAGGGTATTGTTGCATTTACATATGATGACCAAGCAGTTTCAAGAATGGAAAAGCAACAGTTAAATGTCACTTCAGGCAGCAAAGGAGTAATTAATGAAGTACTAGAGGTTTGTGAATGAAACTACCTGATAGCTTTTCAAGAAACACTCTGTACTGCGTTATTGATCTTGTGCCCTTTCTCCTTTCGAGTATAGATTGCATTCTCTCACAATATTGACTGTTCTGCACAGCAGTTTAATTAGTCATGTACAGTTCTATTTATGCAACTCAGAAAAACGTGTAGTAGTAGTAAAGATGATGCTCATGTTTGCATGTCCTACCTTAGTATGTATTTACTAAAATGCATTCTTCTTACTTTTTTGGATTCCAGGGACTCACTGGTCTTCTCCAGTCACCCATACAAGGAGCTGAGAGGCATGGTCTTCCTGGTGTCCTCTCTGGTAAATCAGCTAGGATGATCTTATGAACTTTTCCTGATATAAATTGAAGTAACTTTGTAAATTGACACAGTGATTGTTGTGGTACATGTGATATTTGTTTTGACCAACTACTGAAAGTGCTTTTCTGATGTCTATTTTTTCATGGGAACAGGGATAGCTTTAGGGGTAACAGGACTTGTTGCCAAACCAGCAGCTAGCATTCTTGAAGTTACTGGAAAAACTGCACTCAGTATTAGGAACCGCAGTAAACCCAATCAAATACGATCTCAACGCTTTAGGGTCCGTATTCCAAGGCCATTAAGTGTTGAACTTCCATTGAGACCATACTCTTGGGAAGAAGCAGTTGGAACATCCGTCCTCATGGACGCGGATGATGGCTTGAAGTACAAAGATGAGGTATTAGTAGTTTGCAAAGCACTCAAAGAAGATGGCAAGTTTGCCCTCTTAACAGAAAGATTCATACTGGTTGTTTTCTGTCCCAATTTGGTAAAATTGGGTAAACCTGAATTCTGTGGCATCCCAGCTAACATGGAGTGGATAATCAACTCGGAGATTGGATTGGAGAGTGTAATCCACACCAACACCGGTCAAGCTGTGGTACACATTGTTGGAAGTAGACCGGATCCCTTATTGAGGCAACATCACCATTCTCCCAAGAAAGGTGGTGGTGGTGGTAGAGGGAGAGCAGCCCGATTCAACCACTTTTCTAACCATCTTCCACTTTCTCATACAAACTTGGAACTAGCATCTGAGAATGATGCAGAGAACTTTCTGCGAATTTTACTGTCAACAATAGAAAAGGGGAAAGAGAAGGGTTGGGGTTGGGGTTGTGGTCATTTCGTGCACAGGTCTAACATCAAGTAAGTTTGCGGTGAATTTGCCTCTCAAATTGTTCTAATGGCTGCCCAAATTTTCCTTCTCCATCAAAAGGAGCCTTGTATATTTGAACAGGAAAAGTGAACAGCACATCAGTCTCTTCATTCCCTTTTCTACCCGCTCATTTCTTTGAAACTTTTCCCGATGAAGCAGACGTGAAGGAGGCATTGGATTTCCTGTTATCTGAAGAAGCAATTCAACAATAGTGAAGGCAAGAACGAATTTTTGTTTTTTGTTTTTTTTCCTTTTTCCCATTCCTTGTAATTATGTTGTATATCATAGTTCGCCACTAACCATTTTTTAGGGAAAGTAAATGTTGCCAATTCTTACATGTACAGTTCAACGATAGTGTGTTGTTTTTACTTTTTTATGCACAGTAAGTTTCCCGTATAATGATCTCAAAAGTTTAATTTTGAAATTCCAACTATGATTTTTGAATTTCTCCATTTACTCAGCAATGAAGTTTCTCAAAAGTAACCATCACAAAATCAATATTATCCTAAGGAATCTTTATTAACTATTGTGAGCTCCAATTACAGTCTCATTTTTATTAGTTATTACAATAAATGAAAATGTTTCATAATCATACTGTAATGAGATACATTGTCTGAGTCAATATAAATTTGGTGGAGTTTTATGCTGCGGAAGAGCGAACATAACCCTCATTTTTCCCAACGCAACAATTCATGTATTCGATGTTACCTAATAGAATAAGGATGAATAAGGATTGTTGTTGTGTTATAATGTGTGTATAATAAAATTTGTAGGAAGCATGGTATTTTTTTTCTCTGAACTAAAAATTTGTGAAAGAAAAACCATAGCTCTTGCAATTTCATAGCTCCTTTTATTATATATATATATATGAAATTGTAATAATTTTAAAAGGGAAAAAAGTGTGATTTTAATAAAGCTCAACAAAATTATAGGCCTCTACTCTTTATAGATTTTAAACATGGAGAAATCATATATCTTCAATGAAAGCTCAAATGAAATGAATCCAATATACCCTAAATTTATTCCCATTTTTCCTCGTTTGTCTTGTCCTGATGTTGTTTCTCACATATAATCCAATAACTTGTAGGATCTAAACAGCATCAGGTGGCCATATGAAATTTCTTTTTTATTTTATTTTTCTTTTATCTTTGGGATATGCAGAATGATCAAGTTTAACTTTGTTGTCATCATTTTGCATTCCAAATATTGACTAAAGCTAATGTCACCTTTCCCTAGCTTTCAGTTCCTACAAAATTGTGAACAGAGAAATCTTAACCAACAAAGTTTGCCTTTACTGAAGATTGTGCATCAGAATTTATATGCCGCTTTCAAACTGTGTAAGCTGATTGGATCACACACTGGTCTAAATTTTTTAGTCTCATAACAGACTCCACATATCCCCTCAGAGTATGCAATTCTCCCAGCCTGCAAGATTTAATGAATCTATCAAAACTCAAAATTATATACAATGAGCCAACAACACAAAAGGTTGGAAGTATAATGAAACAAATCATTGGCCAACAAATGAAAGACCGGACAAATCGTAACGCGCACATTTCAACAGAGTCCACCTTGTCTTGCTTATATGTTTATTCATGATTAAATTGGTATAATACATTTTGTCTTCAATACAAGACTTAGTTGATTAATTTGGGGAGATTAAGGAAGCTAAATAAATTATTTAATTATAGCATATATTACATGATCTCTTTGAAATATTTATGTATATCATTATATTATATATCAGTTTATAAATTAAACAAATAAGATTAAGGAAAAATAATAAATATAAATATTTTAAAGTAATTTATTTAGTTTTCTTAATCTCCCTTAAAGGTAGTACCTACTCCCTCCAATCCTTAATATAAGAGCCAATTGACTTTTTTTAGAGAGATTGAGGAAGTTAAATAAATTACTTGATCATAACATATGTTATGTATCATTATATTATATATCATTTTATAATTCAAGCAAATTAGTTTGAAGAAAAACGATAAATATAAATATTTTAATGTAACTTATTTAGTTTTTTTAATTAAAAAAAAGGTTGTGGTAATTATGGGATAATTTGTATTTATTAAATATAGATATTATTAGGTCAATATTACA
This sequence comes from Albizia julibrissin, assembly GCA_037074505.1. Classification (NCBI taxonomy): domain Eukaryota; kingdom Viridiplantae; phylum Streptophyta; class Magnoliopsida; order Fabales; family Fabaceae; genus Albizia; species Albizia julibrissin. The sequence goes on along the minus strand of CM073487.1, from coordinate 4,302,586 downwards.
GATATACTAGATATTAGGAGAGGATATTGAATCTATTAGGATTCAAATTTCAAATCAGAGAATATTACGGGTCTGTTATACCAGATTCAGGTGTACTATAATCTTTAAATTCTCCAACCTAAATGAGAATGAGATCATCGAATTCTTCTATCATCCTAAAAGCTGCATGGTATCAGAACATTCTAGCAAAGATTCAGACACATCTCAGCGTGAGTCTCACCCTCCGGGTTCCTCCACAATGGAGTTATCTCGCGATGGGTCCTCACCGTCATCCATGGTAAACGCCGGGAGTCCTCTCGGGTTGATTCATAGTACCGACTCTTCATCTATCATCTCTGAGAAACTCAATCTGGAAAACTACCATGATTGGGCGCAAGCCGTTAAACTTGCCATGGGAGGTCGTGGCCAAATTGCCTTTCTTCCTGGAGCGGCACAACCCCCTTTTGATCCTTAGTCGCCGGCAATGGCCCAGTGGCAGACTGACAGCTCCCTTGTGTGCTTATGGCTTGTTAACGCCATGATTCCCTCCATTAAGCGTGACTTCATGTACCTTCCAACTGCTAAGGACATATGGGATGCAGTTCGGGATTCTTATGTCAACAGAAAGGATCTCTCTTGCCTCTTCAATCTTTGCCAGCAAATGTGGAAGTCTTCTTAAGGCTCTCGGTGCGTCGCTGAATACTGGTTTGAACTTGTCGCTCTTTGGTAAGACGAGGACTTAATGGTTGATAACGAGTGATCATCCTCAACTGATGCTGCCCGCCATAACCGCAACCGCAACACTGATTGCGTAATGCTCTTCCTTGCCAGACTGAACCCGGAGTACGAAGATGCCCGTGTGCGAATCCTAAGCAGCTTATCCCTTCCTCCTGTATGTGAGGTCTATTTCGAGATAAGACGTGAGGAATCACAGTGTCACACCATGCTACTTAAAGCCAAGTCACAAAACCACGAGGCATCGGGTCTGGTTAGCAAACACATGGCTACTGATTCTGCAAAAATCCGACCTATGGTGATCATTGCAAGAAGATTGGGCATACACGTGATAGGTGCTGGGAGCTCCACAGAAAACCCGCCAACTAGAATCCTCGTCGATCTAAACCGCGTGCTCACCATACTTCCCTTGAAGTCGACTCCATGTCTGACCTTGAGCCATCTCCTATTAGTAAAGATAAGATGAATCAACTGTTAGATATGCTCAAGAATTTCCAGTCTCAACAAGGACCCGTTGCATCTATTGCCAAACAAGGTATCTTCCCTATCGCTCTATTATCCTCTTCCTCATCTTCTTTATGGATTATAGACACTGGCGCATTAGACCATACCACTATCCAACTTGTTTAGTTCTTACTATCCCTCAACCGGGAATGGAAAAATCCGTATAGCTAATGATTCATATACTACCATCGCCGACACAGGCACAATACTTCTCTTACCAACAATTTGCAGCTTGAATCCGTGTTACATGTTCCCAACCTAGTTTGTAATTTACTCTCTATTATTAAACTAATTAAGCATGCCAATTGCTCTGCTAACTTTTTTTCTACTCACTGTACATTCCAAGATCTCTCCTCAGGACGACGATTGGCACGGCTAAAGAACGTGGTGGACTCTACTATCTTGATGCTTCTACTGCAAGTGCTTTGTCATCAAAAATAAAGAATTTTGTTACCTCTAGTGACAATGATTTAGTTTTGTGGCATAAAAGGATGGGTCATCCTAGTTTCTCTTATTTACAAAAACGGTTTCCGCACTTTGCTTTCAATAAAATGGTTAATCTTCATTGTGATGTTTGTGAATTGGCTAAACACCACCGTATAACTTTCTCACCTTCTACTTATAAACCTACTCGTCCTTTTTCTACCATCCATAATGATGTATGGGGCTCGTGTCAAATTTCTAATCGTACGCATTCAAAATATTTTGTTACCTTCATTGATGATCACACTCACATGTGTTGGGTTTACCTTTTAAAGGACAAATCTAATGCCTACTCTGTCTTTGTTAACTTCTTCTACTACGTCTAGACCTAATTTAACTCCACTATCCAAGTTTTGCACTCGGACAATGATATTGAGCATTTTAATTAGCCTTTCAATCTTTTCTTAAAATCCCATGGCATTATTCATAAAAGCAGCTGTCCTCACAATCCTCAACAAAATGGCATCGCCGCAAAAAACCGACACCTTCTTGAGGTTGCCTGTGCTCTTATGTATACCTGCAATGTAGCCATATTCTTCTGGGGCAATGCCATTCTCACTGCCACTCACCTCATTAATCGAATACCTAATCGTGTCCTCTCTTTTAGTTCTCCCCTAGATAAATTACGAGAAACCGATGTCATCTCTCACCTTGATCACCCTCTTTCACTTTGAGTCTTTGGTCACATAGTTTTTGTCCACCTTCATCATACGGCCTCCAAATTCAATCCCTGCTCTATCCGTTGTATTTTTCTTAGGTATTCCAATCTTTAGAAAGGTTACAAGTGTTCTAACCCTGAGTCCAAACGTCTCTTTATCAGCCGTGAAGTCACCTTTGTTGAACATACACCCTTCTATTCACAGTCTTTCATTTAAGGGGAGGGTTGGAGTAAACTTCAGCCTGTTAATGTCATACCTAAGCCTATACCTCCTCCTAGTCCTATACTAGTTCCCTCGAATCATACCAATCCTGAGGAAGCAAAGAGTGATCCATCTCCAATGCCACCATAAACTACAACGAGAAACATGAACCATGACAAACAATATGGCAAATACTTGCAAAAGAACAACAAGATAGGAGAGGTCATTATGCCTCAAGTAGTGTCAATCTCTGAACCTATGAAGAATCTTGAGGGAAACAATGAGCGAGACCTTCCTATTTCCTTGAGAAAAAAAGCACGTTCCTATACCAAATAACCTATTCAAGAGTATGTATCCTACACTAAACTCTCCAATCACTATCACTTTGTTACTAAGCTCGATAATGTTAAGATCCCAACCAATGTGTTTGAAGCACTAAAAGTTCCTGAGTGGAGAAATGCTATATTGGATGAGATGCAAGCTCTTGAGAAGGACCATACTTGAGACATTACAGAATTACCCAAGGGCAAGAAGACAGTAGGATGCAAATGGGTGTTCACCCAAAAATATAATGTTGATGGAACCCTGAATAAGTACAAAGCTCGCCTAGTTGCCAAAGGTTTCACTCAAACATATGGGCTTGGCTATAATGAGACTTTTTCACCTGTTGCAAAACTAAACACGGTAAGAGTCTTTATTTCTATTGCTGCTAATCTTGACTGGCCACTACAACAATTGGACATCAAGAATACTTTCTTAAACGGAGAACTAAAAGAGGAAGTGCATATGAGTCTCCCACCTAGCTTTGAGAAGGGCAAAAATCATCAGGTATGCAGATTAAATAAATCAATATATGGCCTGAAACAATCTCCAAGAGCATGGTTTGACAGGTTCTCACATGTCCTGAAAGGGAAAGGCTACAAGCAGAGTGTCGCTGACCATACCATGTTTACTCTAAAACATAGGGACTTAATTACTATTCTCATAATATATGTAGATGACATCATACTTACTAGGAACGACATTCAAGAGATAGGTTAGATCAAAATGGCACTAAACAAGGAATTCGAGGTAAAGGACTTGGGAAATCTAAAATACTTCTTAGGCATGGAGGTAGCCAGATCTAAAGATGGAATTCACATCTCCCAACGCAAGTATGTCCTTGACTTACTTAAAGAAACTGATATGCTTGGATGTAAACCAAGCAAAACTCCTATCAGTAGCAAGAAGAAGCGAAAAAAAGACGAGAAACAAGAGAATGATGAAGTACATATAGATATAAGATACTAAAGATTGGTAGGAAAACTTATCTATCTCTCCCACACTCAACCAGATATTGCCTTCATAGTAAGTGTTACCAGTCAACACATGCACTCACCAAAGAAGAAACACATGGATGCTGCATACAAGATTTTAAGGTATCTAAAGGGTACACCAGGCAGAGGTCTCTTCTTCAAAAAGACAAATTTGAGAACCGTTGAGATCTATACAGATGCAGATTGGGCGAGCGATCAAGAAAATAGCAGATCAACCTCAGGGTACTATACATTCGTTTGAGGAAATCTTGTTACTTGGCAAAGTCAAAAACAAAAAGTTGTAGTCAAAAGTAGTGCTGAATTCGAATTGAGGGCCCTATCTCAAGGTGTTATGGAAGGTATGTGGCTCAAGAGAGTTACTGATGAGGCTCATATGCTAGTTGAGTCTCCATTAAAAATTTATTATGATAATAAGGCAGGCTTAAGCATGTCATTAAATCCAGTTCAGCATAGCAGGACCAAGCACGTCGATGTTGATCATCATTTGATCAGGGGAAAAATTGAAGCTAGATCATTTGTCTCTCCTATATCCCTACAAGACTACAACTAGCAGACATACTTACAAAAGGACTACCAGAGGACACATTTGAAAGCTTTGTACGCAAGTTGGACATGGTGAATATATATGATCCAATTTGAGGGGGAGTGTGGTAATTATGGGATAATTTGTATTTATTAAATATAGATATTATTAGGTCAATATTATAGACTAGACATTAGGAGAGGATACTGGATCTATTAGGATTCAAATTTCAAATAAGAGGATATTACGGGTTTGTTATACCAAATTCAGGTGTACTGTAATCTTTAAATTCTCCAACCTGAACGAGAATGAGATCATCGGATTCTTCTATCATCCTAAATGCTACAATGGTCAAGTGGCTCTTATATTAATGACATGAGTACTTATTTTATATAGATGAGGTTAGAATTACCTGGCTATTTCAGCTCTACGCTTGGCCTGTTCTGCCAATAAAGATGATCTGCTTACATTAATCCGCATGTTTATGGTATGCAATCCTTGTAGGCTTTCCTGAGAAAGAATCCATTTTGCAGCTCTATCTTCCTTCCCATAATCTTTCTTCGAAGTAAAAGCACTCTATTGAGATAGATTGAATCAATATACGTGAAGTTTCAGTAGGTTGAGAGATCAAAAGCTAAAGGGTCAAGAAGAAGAAACCTGCACTAACCTTTTTATCAAATACGAGATTCCAGGCTTCTCCACTCAAGGCATAGCGTACAACAAACTTGATAATGTCCAAAGGTATATAGAAGACTAAACTATATAACCATATCACACCAGCCCATCCCCATCCAATCCCTCTGATATAAGCGAAGCTGATATGTGCATAGACAGCTATTAAGGTTGCCACCTGTTCATAACATAAAGCAGAAATCAAAAACAATAATTTTGATTGATTTCCTACCACATGAGAGTCATTGAAATATGTCAACTCAATGTTGAAAGTCAAGCAAATAAAGGACTGAAAAAAATTATAGCTTTTCGAGTGACATTACCAGTTGAGCAATTACAAAGGCACACATCAACAGAACTCCAGGTCTCTCCATAAAAGACCATCCTCGACTACGGGTGACAAAGATTAAAGCTTGGCTAATTATGCTAACTTGAAGATACACAGCAGATGAGACTTTCTCACTGTCGCTGGATAAGGAGGTTACGTGAAAGTGTGTCTGCAGCAACAAATCAATCAACTCAAGGATATTTGTTGAGTAAAAGTCAAAACTAAATATGTTTTCCTCTTACATTCCAAAGGACAAGGACTTCTGAGGGTAAAGTTGTATACCTCAAAGAAAGTGGTCTTCACTATGACCCAGTAGAATAGGACAGTGATCAAAGCAAGATAAGTGCCAATGACAATTCCAGTTGCAAAGATCTCAGGCAACTTCCAACTGTCTGGTGTTGGAGATGGTTTTACCCTGTCTTTGGATATGGTCATGATAGTTCCTGATTAAAAGTTGAAATTTTTGGTTCAGCATAAGAACTGTAACAGGAAGGTTTCTTGCTAACAGCAGCCTTTTTTAAGCATGTGCAAGAAAATTTTTGGATAGTCAAAGAAAACACAGTTTGTGCCTATGTTCCGTTTCATTTCTTCCACTCACCATCATTCAGTATTGCTATGATCAGGACCATGAAAGGTGGAAAATCATACTCCCAAATCAATGCCAGGAGCACAAAACCAAGCTGCAAAAGTATTTTGTTTGCAAGTTAGACAGAAGATTAAAAAAATAACTATTAATTTAGTTTCAAAGGAAAAAAAAAACATAAGAAAAAGGATATTGAATTAGGATTGATGAAATTTTCTTACCACTATCCTTATGGTTATGGAAACTGCATATATCTGCATTTATACAAGCTATCAGTTTCATATGATCATTACAACAAACAACAAAGGTCAATTTAAGAACTTCTACTTCGGCCATAAGTCTTTCCATTTATAATGTTATTGCCTTATTGGAAGGAACAGGTTTTCTAAGCTCCATGGTTTCTAGCTTGAGGTTATATTATATTTATGCAGAAAAGAAAATTTCTACAAATAGGGAAAAGGAAAATTGCAAACTCAACTGTATAGTTTTTCATTCTTTGAAATATAGCTCGGCTGGTTAACACAGCACTGACAATCACACTTAAGCCTGGCTCAGTTAAGACTAGATCAGCAGCACTTCTTGCGGCATCCGTAGCATCTGACACAGCAATTCCAATATCTGCTTTCTTTAAAGCCGGCGCATCATTTACACCATCTCCAGTCATTCCAACTATATGCTTCTTTTCTTGTAAGATTTTCACAATTTCATACTTGTGTTCTGAAAATGCAGCGATGATAAGAAAATAATCAGTGAAAAGTCAGGCCATATTCTAGCAAGTATGAACAAGATATGTAATAACTTACACATAAGAATTCACCAAAATTAATGCAACGGACAACACAACTGGTCTTCTTCCTATGTTTTGATCATATCACTTATTTGAATGTTCAACATGTTCACTTGTTTGTGCAACTTTAAGTCATGTCAATTGCTCACAGTTATATACTGAGAGAATATCACATTGGCCAATGGTACAAAAATGCCACACTATATTTATGTTCTCTGACATGTTTTCTAGCACATTGAAGGGAAAAAAGAAAGTGGAATATATGGTCCAGAGGAAGTAAACATGTTTCACATAATGTGAGATCCAAATACCGGGAAATACACCAGCAAAGCCGTCTGCCTTTTCAATCAGCTCATCTGCTGGGAGAGCTTCATTTTCATCTTTGTCACGACCCAACAATGATGAAGAAGGGTACATGTTGGTCCCCATACCTAGTCTTCGGCCTGTTTCTTTTGCAATCGCCAACTGGTCCCCTGTAATGGCATAGTAATTAGTATTTCCTCCAGCAAAGAAATGAAATACATTCTACTAGAAACACAATCAAACTATGTAAAAGTTCTAAAATGATTGTTGATTCATATTTACCTGTAATCATCTTGACACAGACTCCAAGATTAAGTGCTCTACGAATGGTCTCAGCACTATCATGTCTTGGAGGATCAAACAAGGGCAACAACCCGCAGAAAGTCCAAGGATCTCCAGGACTATCCTTAGACTTTTCAAGAACTTCCTGGGGAAGTTTTTGTATAACTTATCTCAGTATGAAACTCTAATAACTATGATTAAAAATTTGATGTGTTTTTGCTTCATTGCATTATCCATTTCAGGAAAGGATAAGAAAGAGAAGGATATGCGAGCTGCTATACCTGATAAGCAACAGCAAGAGATCGCAGGCCCCTTTCAGCAAACTTGTCAATGATTGCATGCACTTTCCCAGCAATCTCATCTTTCTCTTGGCACATACTTAGAATCTGATATGCAAGATATATAAACAAGAGTGTGAATGTGTTTTGCAAAAATCAATAAGGCAGTCTAATAAATTGTATGGATGAAATTGTGAACTCAATTTCCATTAATCAGGATGCTTCTTTTCTTTGTGAATATTTTTTGTTGTTAAAAAAATAAGGTTTTTTTGGGCACATATATATACAGTGGCATCAAAAAGTCAGCTGAGGAGAAATCAGGCAATAATATAAGTGTTGTGCAGTCAGTATATTTCATAAGTTTGCATACCTGTTCAGGAGCTCCTTTGCTGGCTCTATACCAGTTTCCTTCACAATCAATATATGTAATCGCAGTACGTTTATCAACTGGGTTGAAAGGTAGAAAATGAACTTCAGTTATGTTTGCACGCGCCTGAAGGGGGGGGGGGAATGAAATTGTTCCTTTTATAAGTATCTGATATTAAAAAAACAAGGGAAGGAAATGTTCAGAATCAACATAAAAAGGGAATCCTTAAACTATACCTCCTTTGGATCAGATAGCATATTAACAATGGCAGCATCAATGGCATCCTGGTTATCCAGTCTAGCTGCTCTGGCTGCTAGTAGAACAACCTTATCTCTGTCCATATTTCTGTCAAAGACCTGTCTTACATGTAAGACAGACATGTGAAACTCTAAAAGTGATTAAGACAACTAAAGGACAAGACCTCCCAACAGCTCCTTGCCCAGACTTCAGAACCAGACAAGATACAGGAGGAAAAAAAAACTATCAGCCATACGGTTATGAATAAGAATTCGTAAAAGCCTTAGGATAACTTTGAATTTAGATCATTTTTTGTATGCATGACGAGACTGTAATTTTGAATTTATTTAGAGGGATGGAAGCATATGTCAAATGTGGTTTCATAACTAGTTCGGGTGAGCTTATTTATTTCATTTTTTTTTATGAATTGAATTTATTGATGTGAAGGGAATTCCTTGCACTGTACCTCAATAAGGCTTCTATCAACAGTGAGGCGATTCAAAGTAAGAGTTCCAGTTTTGTCACTGCATAGGACATCCATGCCTGCCATTTCTTCAATTGCTGTCATTCTTTTTGTGATGGCTCCCTTCACAGTAAAATAAGTGATTATAAAGACCACATGACTAGCTTAGAATCCACTACACTACAGTGCCATAAATTTTGAACAAAGCATACACCAAGTCACCAACTAGTTTAGCCTTCAGTCATGTTTGACAATAGTATAACCTAATTCATCTGTAGACAAACAAGTTTGTGGAGATGGATTTGACCCTAATTATACCATGTTATTAGCTAAAATCAATTAAAGTTGCACCTGTTGTGAAAGTCTATGAGAGCCAATTGCAAGTGTAACAGATAACACTGTTGGCATAGCTATGGGTATTCCTCCAATTAAGAGAACAAGTAGGTTGTTGATTCCATCCCTATATGAGCGATGCTGTATTGGGAACATCACAATGATCTCAAGTACCATTCCTACAGCTATAGAGCAAATGCAGAAGTTCCCAATTGCTGTTAGGACCTGCAGAAATCAGTAAATAACAATGAGGGCAACATTTGGCTTTGAAATCTTCAATGATTGATCAAATAATTTCAAACTTACAATGGGAGACGGTTTGAAAGATTCTGTTCAAGTTTAGCTTGGACTGTGTTAAGCTGAAGTTTTCATTTATTCATTATCATTAAGCGATGTTTTGGCTCAAGCAACTCAGGGATATCATATGATAAGTAAGTAGAGTTTGAATGTTTCAAAAATAAGAAAACTTCAAAATAAACACTGAAATATTAAAAATTTGCAGATGAGATTGTCAAATTGCACTAGAAATTTATCACAAATAGAAGGGGTGAAATAGAAATCCTACTCAGTACCTAATTTGTGTAATAGTTTGCATTATTACTATTGGAGTGGTATAATAAAAAAGGATAAAATTTGTGTAAGGTCCATACAGATTTTTCTATCAGATTTCTCCAATAAAAACATAGCATGTGGAGAAACTTTTTTAATCCAATCTTGTGATGCCAAGCTGTGAAATTTCCCATTTGTCACATTTTTTAGTGGAGTACCTAATTGAAGACACCTAAAACTGCACCAAAGTTTTGTCCAAATTAAGATCCTTAGAAACACCGTCTTTCATGTAATCAACTCAGCTTACAGCTTGTCACTAACATACTAGTTTGGTTTTGTTCCTTATCAAGTGAACCATACAAGAAAATGACTAAGTTTTTATGAATCCACCTTCTGAAAGTGCCCAACAACTTCAGTACTATCAACCAAGTACGCAGCCTTTCCAAAAAATGTCTGAACTCCAGTGGCTATTACTACGGCTTCTATCTCACCATGCTTACAAGTTGAACCAGAAAAGACTTCATCACCTGTCTTCTTGGTGACAGGAAGAGATTCTCCGGTGAGAGCTGACTGCATAGAACAATATTAAGTCTTATAATAAGACACCATATAACCTTAAGAAACAGTTTATGTGGATATAACAAAGAACTAATAATTTTCACTTGTAATTTATGAGATACTTGCCTGATCAATTTTAAGAGGGTCGCCTTCAAGCAGGCGAGCATCAGCTGGGATGATGTCTCCCAGCTTTATGCTGATTATATCTCCAGGTACTAAAATAGATGCATCTTGCTCTTGCCAATGCCCATCTCTAAGAACCTGGATAATTTGACAATTACTCAAGAATTTGTTTTGGCGAATAAAAGGATATTTCAGATTGAAAATGTTCTAATGTTACAGCCAAAAAGGTAAGAGTTATATCATGATTTGAGAATGCATGAAGAACTATAGAATCCCCAGCCTCCACAATAAATGAATGACTTAAAAACTACCAATTCCAACATCTTTCAAGATTATCGTTCCTCCAATCGCTTTAAATGAAGTATGGCTCAATAAATCGGCTTAAAGGTTACTCCTCTTGCCCTAAAAGTAGGACCTAGTTTTGTAGGTAGTAATAAATATGAAACTTCTCTAACTTATGTATGATAAACATCCATATATTTCCCAAGAACTCTCAAACTTGGAGCTGAAAACAAAGTCACAAAAGAAAAAAGAAACATCCATAAAAGCTAGGAATTTGTTCATAGATAAAGATTATCAGTTGATCTAAAAAGAATTGGCTGATAAGCAAGACATGTGAAAACAATTTCTAACAGATAGAATATCATTAACAAAGAGGCATACTTTTGTTTTAGGAGCTAAACGAGCCATCAGTGCTGCCGCGGCATTCCCAGCATTATTTTCTTCTATAAAACTGATTGTTGAGTTTATTACTAGCAGGCACATGATTCCTACAAAGTCTTGCCAATCAGGACCTTCCCCCTGAAAATATGACACCCAAAGAGAGAAATAAGGGCTAAAATAGTGAGTGGTAACATTTTGAATGGAAATATGAGGGAAACAAGTTATCCCTTCAGAACATAAATTATGTTATCTACTCACTCCCCCATTAGCAAGAACAATTGCCATAATTGCTGCTGCTTCCATAACCCATGACAGAGGATTCCACATAAAACTCAGAAATTTCAGTATTTTATTCTCCTGCATCAACATTCAAATATAGAACACATGAACAAGGTGCTTTAACTTCTTAAATGATCAATTTCTTCTAGCTTCAAATTCTATAGAATGAAGCTATGTATGACCGCTAACTATATTGGCAAAGTATGTTCTTACTTTCTTCTCTTCAAGTTTGTTAGGACCAAATATTAGCTGCCTAGCTTCAGCATCTTCAGTTGAAAGTCCTCTTCGCGATGTTCTTAACTGTTCAAACACTTCTTCTAAAGGTATACGTACCTGGAAAAAATCAATTGGAAGGGCTTCTCTTCAGTACAAATTAAATTTGAAATTCCAATGACTTATATATTATTGGTAATTAATCCCACCATTTGTGGTAAAAACATACCAAATCAACACCCTCGCGATTGAAACTCTCAGGATCAAGCAATGATTTATCCAGTTCCTCAGCCATGTTATAGCTGCATATAAAATATATGATCAAGTGGCATGTAATACACTTCTCAAGATTAAATTTCAGATAAGTATCAGTCTATCAGAACTAAGTTCATGTAATAAGAATGCCTTTTGAAGTTGTATATATTATACGTACAGTGATCAACTGAGTTGCCTAAAACATAACAGGGTATAGTTGAATTCGTTAAAGTTTCATATGTTACCCATACTACATATACTTAATTATATGAACTAACAAGTTTACTTATGCCTGTTCATGGTTGGTTGACCACTTATAATATATATAAGCCCTAATTGGGCCCTGAAATCTATAACAATACAAATGGAAAACCTAGTAGCATGCCATACAATCATTCATTTCGTGTGGTTGGCAATGTATGGGACCTAAGATGGCAGTGAAGTGTAAATTTAGGTCATCAGATACTTACTTTGAGGAAAAGTTATAAGACCAAAAGGACCACAAAAAACAGGGGAAATGAGGAGCTTCAGGTCCCTCTTCAACCAGTAAGCAAAGTAGTGGCAGTGAGACGAGAGCTTAAATGCGGAAAGAGACAGTTTCAGTTCCATATCTAGATGGGTTGGTAGAACTGTAGAAGCTGGCTGGTGGTGACTACCAGTCTTTAGAAGATTCGGTGATTGCAAGATATTTACATTGCTTGTTACACTTTTGAAAACGTTCTAATACAGTTTGACAAAATAATGATCATCAGCAAGATTGGGAAATGAAGGGAAGAACGTTGGCATCAGCCACCGTTCAAACTTTGCCCCAACTAACATTCTTGTTTTCTTTCATTCTCTCTGTTTGTTCCATTATCTTTTTTACAAGTAACCATATAAATCATTTATTATATTATCTCTATGTAATGCTGAGGTATAATAAAAGTATGAAAATTTTTCATGTCGTTCCTTTTTTAATTTATTTTTGTTAATAGTCTTTTATGACTAATCAAGGAGATAGACGAGAGAATGATAGAATTAAAGAAGATAACTAATTTCCTTAATCTAGTGTGTGTTTGGAAACCTTTTAAATCATAGTTTCCATATATTGAGATAAAACTCATCTCACATACTTATCTCGTAAATTGTAAAAATTATTTTCTAGAAACTAATCTGAACGCATACCTAATTAAATTAGATAAATATATTTTATATTAAAAAACAGATGAAGTATAAATTTTCTTACGTATTGTTAGATATAGGTTAGATTAGATTATTAGATATACATGCTTTAAGTCACACAATGAAAAGTAAGATCTTTCATAAATTTTATATTTTTTTAAGCAGGTTTGATCGTTATAACTTGGGTAAACATTTGTTTTACCATATAATTTCCTTTCTTGTAAACATTTGCAAACATCTCTTCTTCGGGTTATGTGTCAACCAATGCGTTCCAAAAAAAAAAAAAAATTCGTTTGGTCGTACAGGTATCTCTTTTTCCTAACTTTTTTTTTTTTTTTTGGCTTTTTTCTAACTGTTGTTTGAGATATTATTGAATACTTAACATTAGTATTTTTCTTGTGAAAATTTTATAATATATATGTAAGAGCACTTAAAATGTCATAGTTACATAACGCAAGTTATGAGGGAGTTAGAAATTTTATAAAAATAAGGAAATTTCAAAAATTAAGTTGATATGAATCAAATTATGAGGACTGATTCGTAAATTCGGTGAAACCATATGAATTAAATAATTAATTTTTTCTTTAAAATAAGCTAATTAAGAAAAATAATAATAAAGAATCATGCACGTTTTAACCGCAAGTCTTCAACTCCTCAAGCCCAATTAAGTGTGTGTTTGGATTAGCTTTTGAGAATAGCTTTTACGATTTACGAGGTAAGTATGTGAGAAGAGTTTTATCTCGATTTACGCAAACCGTGGTTTGAAACCACGGTTTGAAGTGTTTCCAAACGGGCACTAAGTGGCTCAACTTTTACTCTGTTTTTTTATTGGCCCAACTCAACCTTTTGCTTAGGCTTACGGCCATGAATCAGCCCTTTTCTACTCTTTCACATAAACTCAATTGCTCCTCTGCTTCTTTCTTCTCCGTTAGCAGCGGCGGAAGAAGCTTATCGTCGACGGCGAAATCTGCTTTCTTTCGCCGGTAAGATTCTCCCTCTGTCCTCCCTCTCAAAAGAACATGATTTTTAGGTCTTCCCTGTTCCCATTTCGTGTTCCTTCGCGTTTTGTAATTACGTTTTTTATACCTAGGTTTTGCCCTCCTTTTTTTCCTGAATGGCTTGATGGGTTAAAATGAATTAGCCTTAACGAATGCTCTAGACTAGAATTAACAAGCGTCAAACCTAGCGATGAAGAACTATAAAGACTAATTTTATTTTTACTTGTCTTTAGTCGTTATAAGCCACTGGCGGTATAAGCAATCTATTCAAGCCTCAGAATTATGGATTTCAAGTTTTGTGGGACTTAGGGAAGACATTTAAAGTTTTCTAAAGGAAGTGGTACTTCATTGAGTTCCACCCATCTTGTCTAGCTTACTTACACCCTTTAGATTACCGCTTAAGATGCTTGTGTATATTGTCTTCAGCACAAAATGCCAGTAATATTGAACTGAAGAAATTGAACCATGCTCTTATTTACACTCATTCTTCCTTGTACATTATTTCCGTGCAGATGAAGAAGAAAACGCAAAAGTCTCTGGTGGAGACCAACGGTCGTCAAGATTTAGTGTCCATTATTCAGCAGCATAGACTCTTCTTTGACCAGTTAATTGAGCTCATACCAGCCAAGTTCTATCTACCAAATGATGATGAGAAACCGTGGTTTCAGGGTCTGAGCAAGGTTGAAAAAGCTGCAGCAAAGAAAGAGACTAGGGAAAATATTAAGAAATCTCGAAGGGAACGTTTAGACCCAGAGAAGCCTAGTGCCACAACGCTTGACCTTCTTAAACAAAGCTTGGACAAAGAAAAATTGAAGGAGAGCCAGGATGAGGAAATGGATATAGATCCTTTAACATCAGGTTCAGGTCTTGAAGTCGATGGTCAGTCAGTGACATATGAAGAACTTCGACAAAGGCTTCATCGCAAAATAGAAGAGTTTCGGGCAAGTCGTAACTGTGGAAGTTCCAATAGAGAAAAGAAAAGGGAGGAGAGAACTGTGAAGAGAGGAATTCAGAATAAGAAACGTAAGAGAAATGATGGGAATGAAGGAAGCAAGCCTGAACCTAATGGGCCAATAGAGAAAAGGAAGAAGGATGCTGTAGAGGCTTCAAAAGACCTCGTGTTTGGTCATGTCAAACTTGATAATGAGGAAAGGCAAGGGAAGAAAAAGAGAAAAATGTCAACACATAAGGAACTTGAGAAGGCAAAAAAACTTGAAGAAGCGAAGAGAGATCCTGAGAAAGGTGAGGTGATTGCAAAAAAGCAATCATGGAAAGCTGCGATGGATAGGGCTGCAGGAATTAAAGTTCACGATGATCCCAAACTGTTAGAGAAAAGTATAAAGAAAGAGAAGAAGAGACAACAGAAGAATTCAGAGAAATGGAAGGATAGAATTGATACCAGGGAAAAAATGAAAGCAGAGAAACAGCAGAAAAGATCTGGAAATATAGCTGAGAGGATTCATCAGAAGAAAATGCGTAAAATTGCAAAGAGGGAGAAAAAGCTTATGCGGCCTGGTTTTGAAGGTCACAAGGAAGGTTTCATTAATGAAGGTTCTGGTTAAGATAGATTTATGAAAGGCTAGCTTGCTGATTTTTGTCATTTTCATGGCTTTCTTCCTCTTTAGCGCCACCCTCAGCAGGTAGGTATATGGATGATGCTTAAGACTGTTTCTTGATATTTCATGGTGAGATAAAATTTCCATACTCGAGTTATCAATTTCTATGCTCAACAGGATTAAATGGTTTTTTACGACACTGAAGCTCTTGATCTAGATGCTAGACTTCGTATTAGTTGAGGTTCCAATCTCTGTTTTGTAATCCTTTTATTACCCAAAAAAATGGCATTTTACTTCTTAGATTGTTGATTCTATCTAAATTTAAGTGTCTTTAGATATTAGAGGACAAGCTAGTTATGGTGAAAAGAAAAAATCATTGCATGATGATCTATTTGTTAAGTGAATATATTAATGGGTACGATAAGTATATACACTGGAAGGTTAAGCCAATTGGTTACCGTTTGTAATCTCACTGAAACTGATTGTTCTCTTCAAGTCATTCTCTCATATTCTGTTGTAATCTCTCATGAAAAATTCAAGAGGGTGCGTTTGAAAAATTTGAGGTATGGTTAATTATGTTACTAGAACAGTAAAGTAAAACTCTTGTGGCGTGATTTGTACTACTTTAATTGTTTGATTAGTACGAGAATGTGATAGTTGAAAACCCAAGCAGCTTGTGACATACTCCTCGTGGAAATACAAAGTATGGAGCCGAATGCCTATGGGATCACATTATGAAAATCAAACATTGTCATTCACGAGAGGCGTGTTAGCCCTTATTTTTTAAGAAGTTTATTCAGGTCCCGAATAAAAAAAACATTAAAAAAATTATCCATTAAAATCTCAAAATTGTGAGAAAAAAAAGTCTGGTTGGATATTTTGTAATAAATTACAATTATAGATTTGTCAATGAACGTTCATGGACTTGTCAATGGATAATTTTAAACTTGTCAATAATATATCCTTATACTTGTTAATGACGTGCCCATACACTTGTCAGTGTGGGGTTTTTTTGACAATTTTGATATTTTAAGAAACTATTTTTTTTTCTTATTTGAGACCTAAATATAATTTTCTCTTATCTTTTCCTCATTTTCATTTCTTTCAAATTATATTACGGCTTGATAAATTGTCCGATCGGCCTGACATTTTTTCACTCTGCAAAGTCCTTCTAAACGAAATCAAACCCAGATTAATTAAATAAGATGTAGTCTCTTTTTAATCTTACCAATTGAACTAATATCTGATTTTATTACTTCAAGAAAAGGATATGGCTTATCAAGCTCTTAACATGAACCAAGCAACGATTCTTTTGAAGGGGGAATAAAGCAGGGACAGATTTTTTGTTAAGAATACAAGACAAGCAAGAGCTTGAAAAATTTAATATAGGTAATATTCCCAGTAAAGACATTGCATGTCTTCCAGGAACATGCCCGAACAGCCATTTGATATCTCTAGTAGCATTGTAGCAACACTGTCTCAACTGAGTCCGTATGGCTTTCATGAACTAAGTAGTCCTCACAAGGAATAAATAATATCATTGTATGTGTGGTGTAACTCCACTTGCCATTAATCATATAACATATCTCTAATTTCCATGATTACAAGTCTCAGTGGGTGGTCGAGATCACACGTTCCCATCAAAAGGTTGAAAATTGGAAAAATTTCAGTCAGCCCCTTTTATAACAAATTAATTTCAATCAAGCCCAAAATTTTATGAAACTTCACTGCAATGTATGGTTAAAATAAAATTAATTTTTATAGATGAAAAGACAATGATGCCTTTCTTTTAGTTTTTTTCATAAGGGTATTTATAAGATAAATAAAGGGATTTGAAAGAACCTAGGCAATTGAAAATATTTTGACTATTTACAAGACAAATATAGATATTTACAAGACAAATAAAGTAAGGGTATTATTGTCTTTTTACCTGTAAAAATTAATTTCATTTTGATCATGAGGTGTAATGAAGTTTCAGAAAATTTTAGAGGTTAACTGAAATTAATTTACTATAGTGGCTGATTGAAATTTTCACTTAAAAATATCTAACGAATCAGTGTGTATCACAATATTGTGAAAACCCATTTATTTATAAACTTGAAGCCCTGTTTTGATAGCGAGTAACTTTGATTCTTTTTTCAACGAAGATGATATCATTATATATAAAAGCAAACAATACAAAATCAATGTCTAAATTCTAAAAGATCACCATCTAAACGGTACAAGCATAAAAAATATTAAAAATGGTTCTTAGAAACCTATATTACACATATAGATGTATGCTCATCTGTATACAAAAAGATTTATACAGATGGATACACACAGATTTATTAGATTGATTTGCTATATGAGCATATTTATATAAAAAGGGAAAAAGCGCAAAAGATCATCAGATCCTTTAAACCTTGTTGCATCTTATCACATCTCCTTGCTAAAAGAACCAAATCTTTCAATGTTGTACGGGTAGAATCTTACTAGTTCTTTTTCACTTTACACTAACTGATCACTGTAAAGTATTGAAATTGTTTTAACCCAATTCACAAATGATTATGGTTAATTTAATACAATCTTGCTTTATAGGATTGACAATAACATTGAATTTGGACACTTGCTTTACACAATGAAGATTGAGAAAGGGGGAGGGATAATAATAATAATGAGCTCCATAACTTCAGGATATTGTCAACCATACAGAGATTAGGGAAAGAAAAGAGATTATTTAATTTGGGAACTCGTTATTCTTCCTCTCTTTTTGTGCCCTTGAAACCATATTAGAATGCAAATTATTTTTCTCTTTTTTCATTTTTTAAGGGTAACAGTGAAATTAGCTAATGCCCCTTAACAAATGTCAGAAATGAGAAAGTATTCAAGTAACTCAAGTAGGCATTATGCATTATTCAAGTAGTTCACTCTCTGTCTCTCTATTCATTATATAGTAGATACTGCAGTAACTAAAGATTATCTAAATTTTAAATTCTTCTATACTTAATTAGGTCTTTATTTCATTAATAAAACATAATATGTAGAAATTGTCTATACATAACTAAAAAATTAAACGAATTATTTGCACAAAAACTGAAATTCAGAGGCTTTATTTTGTCCAACACACTACATATATTCTATTAGTAAAGTCATGGATTAACAATAAAGAGCCTGAAATAAAGGTTGAAAAGTTTAATGTGATTTAATGACAAATTGTAAAGGTTAAGAATCACTTAACAAACCCAAAAAAGGACAAAAATGTTTTGTCACTGGGTATCCATTGTGATTTGAAACGGGAGATTCTTGTAATTGTTTAGCCTTTACTTCAGCCCTTGTCTGTAAATAAGACAAACTACATATGCTAAGGGGTCAAATTATTGGAGAGTTTTGTGAAGATTCTTGTGAGATTATGTTTTACATAGGAATGCATGTAACATGGATTCATATTCTTCAGATCAAAGATTATCTGCAATCTATATTTGACCAACACACAAGGATCAGAAAAGATAATCTAGTTTCTAGAAACAGATAAAGTACGAGTGTGTGTGTGTCTATATATTATATATTCAAAGTAAAACTTTGTGTCCTCAAAGATGATCTGACTCAATATTATGCTTAGATTCCAAACCTTTCGGAAGTCATCAAAAGCTGGAAGCCAGCCAGTTAAACGCACATATTCAACTTATTCTCAATGAGGAGTTCTTCTTCTTCTTCTTCTTTTTTTTTTTCCATCGTCGGTTTAAAGAGGTAGACAACCACTAACACCTAAGAAGTTATTAGTGAGATCCAACAACTTCCCACTTACAAAAAAAACTTTCATACCACTTGATTATAAGGCTATTTACCACTCTTATTCTATTCATAAGTTTAGTTTAGAAAAAAATTTGGTCTTTATTATAAGTCCATTTTCAAAATAATAAATAAGAGTATTACAATTTTGTCCCTATTAAAAGTAGAGAGAGAGAAGAAATAGGTTACAAATACTCATTCATAAATGAGGACAAAATTGAAAAAAAATTATCACTTTAGTCCATATTTATTGAGTTAACTAACTTTCCTTAATATGAAAGAATTAGGTAGTTTGGTGAAGGAA
This sequence comes from Albizia julibrissin, assembly GCA_037074505.1. NCBI lineage: Eukaryota > Viridiplantae > Streptophyta > Magnoliopsida > Fabales > Fabaceae > Albizia > Albizia julibrissin. The sequence goes on along the minus strand of CM073487.1, from coordinate 4,283,123 downwards.
AAAAAAGTTAATTTAAACTTATAAATAGATCATAGTGGCACTTTCAATGAGTACATTATTAGATCTTAAAAAAAAAAGTGCCCTTTACTAAACAATAAGCTTCAAGATAACTGGACATATGGTTCACTAATAACACATTAAAATATCTCTTAAGGGATGAGTGATTCAATCTTGGAATGAAAAATATTGCTTTTTGAACCACCAAATCGCATTAGAATAACAGTTAACAAGACACAATGAGCTAGCTAGGGAATAATAATCATACTAATATCTCTAATTAAATTACACTTTTGAAACAAGATCAATAATATTCCATATGCTCCAGCCTAGTGAAGCAGGTCTTCGGTGAAAGAAAATGAAAGAGTATATATTGAGAGATAAGACAGTGTGATTTCATTACATTGATTAATTAATATACATGAATTTTGGAAAGGAATACACTTCTAACAGCTGGCGGCCATATACCCCAATTCAATGGAATAATATAAGAGTAAGATAACGTGTGAGTTTGCAAGCAAAATGAATATACACCATGACAGTATAGTTGCTTTAAGTGATTTTACACTTATTCTTTTAAAATAAGGTATTGAGTATAATTAACTATCTGTTGGCAAAGAAAAAAGAGAATGTCTATTTGAGTCATGTATATGGAAACAAACAAAAATTATTAATTGAAGAGCTTTGCATTAATGTGTGATTCAACTCGACACAATATGAATTACTCGAAAATTAATATAACTTTTTGGAAATTGATTGATAAATTCAACCATTTACTTCAAACTAAATGAGTTGTATTTTAGGAAAAATTGCTAAAAATCACTCATTGAGCTAGTCAAGTTTAACATATCTTCAACTGACGTAACTATTCTTCAACTATGTGCAGTCTATATTTAACTATATACAAGACAGTACACGTACATTTACAAATAGTTAAAGATATGTTACACACAATTAGAAGAGAATTGTATTTGTTGTAGATGAGTTGCACATGTTCAAGACCTGAATCCTTAGACACCTTTGGGCGATAAATTTTGTAATAGTGAATTTTTTCAGCAATTTTTCCTAAATTTTAATATATTTTTAGTTAAAAAAGATAAACCGTGCAAATCTCATTTAATTTGGATTGTTAAATCTTGTATGTGTATATAAATACACACATGTATACTCTCTGTGCATGTTTAAAAATAGGGAGATAATTGGGGGTTTGTTGGGACATAGGATCCAACAAAAACTCCATTAGACCTAAGATTTGAAGTCAGGCTGATATGCTTTATTCTTCTGAATGTGGGATTCCCCTTTTTTAATTCTTCTCCCTTAATTAGCTTCCTTGTTTTCAGATTCTTTAATTTGCTACCACAAGCAATCTGCTTTCTTTCTTTTTTTTTATTATATTATTATTATGGGATCAAGATTCATTTCACCTCGGCCAACTACGATTATTAGGTTAATGGAAATGCATTAATTGTCACGACAATTTTTTAAAATTAATTATTCTTAATCATCCTTTCTAAGAAATTCTCAGTTGTACGCGCTTTTGTGAATTGTGATGATCTTCCAAACAGGGAGGTGCGTCTTTCTTTTTAATTTGTTTTCCCCCCTATTTTCACTTTTTTTTTTTTGGTGTTGTTGTTCTAGCAATTTGTTTTTTAAATTTAGATCTAATTTGGATGCCTTTAATTTTATGCATTAAACAAAAAGAAATTCAAGTTTGTTTTGAAAAATTTCCAAAGCAAACCAAGACTTGATTCAACTATAAGCCATGCATTGGAAAAATGATAAAAGTTCATTTCGATGCCTTGATATATAATTAAAAAAAATTTGAGGTCAAAAGAATTTGAATAATATAATTATATTCAAGCCAAGTAGGTCGTGGTACCTTTTTCCTTTAAAATGAACCAAAGCTTAAATTGGTAAATGGACTACATTGACCACAAAAATATAACTTAGTGCATAAGTTAATTTACCTTTGTTTAATTTTGTAAGATTGTAAGTAAGTATAAATGATTATATATTAATTTAGAGGCATATGCTTGAAAAGTTATTTAAAGCCCTAGATTTTAAGTATGCCTTTTAAACAAGTTTAAAAATCTCATGCTTAGGTTTTTAATCTCTGTTACAGGTACAAACATATTTAGGTAAAGCCTAGCCTAACCTATTTATATCTCTATTCAATACATACATATATTTATTATCTACACATATAGCTATAATTAAACTGGTTCAACCCAATATATCATAATTAAAATAATTGTATCTTAGTCTAAACGTAGAACCAATTGAACTACAAAGTATGTCCTACATTTATGATACAGGGGGTATAATTTAGTTAAAATATACAAAAATATTCATGTGTGTGTGTGTAATATTTAGAAAAGATTAATATTCGAATTAGAAAAATATTAATTCACAAGTAATTAAATGTCACATTCATCTATAAACTTGCTGTACGTAATCTTTTTTTTTAAAAAAAATTATCATGAACTACACATATATTAGTATATTACACGGTAATCCTTGATCGGGTGTTAATAATATAACATGAATTGAAGGGAACATTAAAATATATAGTAAATTTGTTGGCACACGTACATATACATGTGGAGGAAGATTCATTCCCCCTAGCTAGCAAGCTTTCATAGAAATCCCTCATCAGTTTTCGAGCCTCTCCACGTTCCCTTCCCTTTCACTCTATCTCTTCGCGATCTCCATTATAACTAACCCCTTTTCTCCATTCTCTCTCGTACGTCTCTCTCTCTCTCTCTCTCTCTGTTTTTTAGGGTTTTATCCCTTTCATTTCATATTTCGAAACTATCTGAACAGCTAGCTAGTGACATGGCAGCCGGTAATAAGGTGGTTTCAAAGGGACATGCCTTCACCAACAAATGTGCTTCTCTCATCAAACAACAACGTGCTCGTCTTTACATCCTTCGCAGATGTGCCACCACCCTCCTCTGTTGGTACATTCATGGTGATCATGACTAATATTATATCTTACTTTCTTCTTTTACACTACCTCCGTTTTTTAATATAAGATCTAGTTCGTAATAAAATGATCCTGTTAAGGACCGGGGTAGGCCGGTGTCGATGTTTGAAGTTGAGCTCCATGAATATGAGGACGTGGGCTTTTGGGTTCTGTACTGTTGGATTGCCATTTGCCACCACTGTGATCTTTTTCTTCCTTGTTTGACTCACTGGGCAAAACCCTGTGTTTTTTTTTTTTTTTTTGTGGAAGGGATCATCAGAGAGAAGCTTGTGGTGGTTATATATATATATATATATGTCTTCATCAGTACTGATTTCACTCGTTCACGTTCCATCTGAGCATGAAGCTTCATTGTCATCTTCAACACTGTGCAGTGCAGGAATGGAATGGAGGAATCGTTAGTTATATAATTAATTTAAGTTGTAGAAGTTATAATTAAATGGGAATTTACTATTCGGTCCTCCTCTGATCTTGGACCCTTTTCTTTTCTTGTACAACTTGAACTTCCAATAATAATTCATGTTGCTTGCTATTTTTATTTAACTTGTTGAGAACACAATCAACATTATATTCATGTGATTTGATGTTGATAATAACAACAATGATGATAATTAAAATGAACATTTATGTTTTATTATATTATATCTTCTTCAGGTCAAAAAAAATTATATTATATCTTCCCATTCATGAAACTAATTAATGCAAATATTTGAAATGATTATAAAGTGATAATTAATGAAAAAATATATATGGTACAATGTTCGTAGTTTATGTTATTGATAATTGATAATCAAATATTTAGGAAATTATATTTATATTGTATACTTGACAAATAACTAACTTATGAGGTGTTTTTCCTCTTTCTTTCAATATTTATATGCACTTATATTCATTGATCAATCAGGTTTACAAATTTCTAAAAATACATGGCACAGTTTTGGGACTGAAGTGAAATAAAATTGTAAAATAAAATGACAGAAATAATTAACCTTGCAAAATGAAAGGAAGAATAATAAGTTCTATAGCTGACAAGCATCAATTAAAAAATTGCTTCGTGAATCGAGCTACGTATTTTCAAAATGACAAATTCTCTAATAAAATCTTAGCCCATAATTTTTTTTCTAATGACAAAAATCCACATGGAGAAATTTAAAGTTCCGTTAAAGTATCATCAACGAAAAAAAATCGTACGTACCAAATTTTAATTAAAAAATCAGACCTAATAAATATAGACAAATCATCGGCTTAGGTTTGTCAATTACAAAGTCCTTTGGGCTTAATTAATAAATAAGGTTCTATATATTGTGATTTTTTTCCTTAAAACTCTCCCTATCTTTAATTTCCATCAAAGTATTAATCAAAGGATGATTTCTTCCTTTTTTTTTTCTTTTTTTTTTTGATAACATCAAAGGATGATTTGTTGATTCATCTGGCCCAATTATGAACTTTTTTCCTCTTTAATGGAGAAATATCAATGGGCTAAGAAATTCCAAAAGAATACCACTACTATATACAGTAACAGTACTAGGCCCTATCTCAGTCTCATCCTAAAAACAAAAAAAATGCCTTTTTCTTTTATTGGTCAAAATTTAAGGTGACGTCATAATAATCCATATATATATAGCCATTTGGAGATTTAAAAACGAAGAAGATGGTTGACTAAGGATGATAATAAAATGAAGAAAATGATGGTGAAATGACAACATATCCCAAATGTTGATCATTATCTTTTGACAAAAGTTGGATATGACAACACAACATAATGGTATGGGCCTTCTATATAAATATTTTTAATGTGAGTCCAAATTTTCATTATGTGCGAATCCACGTTCTTCGGCATTCGTGGTGACACAGCCAAACCAAGCATTAAGTAGTGGTTGCTAACACTTTCAAAATTGGCAAGTTTTATTCTTATTTTATTCTTTATTAATTATTCCACTATCTGTTAGTTGTTTAAATATACATAATTTTCTTAGACTTTTAGTAACTATGCGTATTAAAAATGACGACACATAATATTCCCAGGTTCTAAATATAAGAAGATGGAGTTGAATTTTTTAAAAAAGATTAAGAAAATTAAATAAGTTACTGAATCATATTATAGGTTGTGTGTACTTAGATTATATATCAGTTTATAAGTTAGACAAAATACTTTGAAGAAAAAATGATAAATATACTTAGTTTCAAGAAATTTAATTAATTTTTTTAATCTCTAAAAAAAATTAAATATATCTTACATTTAAAACTATATGAAGTAAAAAGTTTAATTGAATTGGATTATAGGATAATTCAAATGCATTCTACTAACCTAGATGTTTGGTTGGCACAGTATAGTAATTCAATGTAATCTTAATTATCACATCACATAAATTTAGATATGTTATATAGATTTAAGCTTGCATCAAAGTATGATATCTATGCTCTTCATGAAATCAACATTTAGGCATTTATATATCCTATTTTTATTTTTTTTTGTTGAAAATATCATTCACATTATTTTCATTTTTGTTAGATGAAGTATAAATTTTATTTCATTATATTCCTGACACTGAGTAACAACAATTTGGTTAAATAAAGATATTCAATTTTTCTTAAGTTATATTAAGAATTTGAACCTTGAAAAAATTTCTGAAATCACTCAAATCTGACTTTATAATATCAGATACTAAATAAAAGCGAGAAAAAAAAGTAACGAGATATATGTTATGAGATTAATAAAATTAAATGCAACTCTAGTAAACACTGTAGGATTCACTTACAAAATTTTAAATTATAATGATTAATTAATTTGAAAAATGAATAAAATTTTAAGAATCAAAATACTAACTAAACTTTAAAATATAATTAATTATATCTAAACAAAAAGGTTCGATCAGACCCTTATTATCTTAAGCTGAACAAAATAATTCCATCTTATAATCATCATGCTTTAAGAATTTCTCACAAAATATTATATATTAATTAAATTTATAAGTTACCACTTCCATCCCCTTCCATTCCAATATGAACCACAATATCATATTGTAAAGACAGGAAGAGAGATACTCTTTAATGAATGAATTGACAATCTAAACTTAGAGTAGCCTGTAATATATTACACTTTTTTTTTTTAATGGATAATATGTTACACATTTACTTACAAACTATATATCTGCTAAAGATTCTCCTTATGACTAGTGGCTTCATCATTGATATTTGATGGTATGAAGATATATATCTCAAGCTCAAAGCAAAAATAGAATATTTCCATATATGATAAGATCTTGTGTTAATAGAATTTAACCTCTTTTTAACATTCTACTTCCAAATGCAATTGTTGAATAAGTATAGCGTAAAATTTTAGGGTCAATGTACTAATCTACCCTAGAACTAACCAACAAGGAGTGTTGAGTATCTAAAAGCTTTTTGAGAAGCATTTTTGTCCTTAGAGTGTTTAAAAAGAAATAAAGTCACTTTAACCGTTAAAAAATTAACGTTAACAGTTAAAAAAGTGATATTGATTGTTAACATTTTTTATGGCAAGGGGAAAATTGCTACACTTTGGTTACTTTTAGGTTAAAATTGTTTTTTGAAAAACTTCCAGATATCTAACACTCCTGAGTGGTTATTTGGAGGGCAAAATTTCACTGTAACCCAATTTAAGTACATTAAATTTATAAAATCAAGTACTTGTATTTATATAATATTCTTTCCAGCCTTATTTATAAAAGCCTGATAACCGAATTACTCAATTTAAAAAATAGTTAAAATTAGTTTAAAATAATAAGTATATCTAAAATAAACTTATTTTTTGAGGTATGTTCCTATTTATAATGAGAAAAGTACAAAAAAAAAAAAGAAATATAGTAGTATAAATACCATCAACCTTTTAATTAATATAATACATATAACGAATGAGGGAAAAAATAAAAAACATAGTTAAACAGAAAAAAAAATTTATAAAAGTAAATAAGACAATTTAAATTTTAAACCCCTACAACGAGTATATAGCACGGAAATGGACGACATCACTAATCGTTAGACTCCTTGGCAGGATGGTGCGTGAGGATCAACTAGGCTGCAAACTACAACAACTATGGGGACGTAGAGGGGAGGTTGAAACTATTGAGATAGGTTCCAGATATTTTTTAGTATGTGTGAGCAATAAGAAAGACTATGACTTTGCGTTAACGAGGGGTCATTGGCTATATATAGATCATTATCTAGCAGTGTAACCGTGGAAGTTAGAATTTGATCATGACTCTGGTGAAGTCTCCAAGATAGCAGCATGTGTTAGAATTCCCAAATTCCCATTAGATTTTTATGATAAGGGTATTCTATATGTGGTGCGTAGCCAGATTGGACAGGTTCTGAAAGTAGACAAAAATACCCTTCAGCAAACCAAAGGACGGTTTGCCCGTATATGTGTTAAGGTGGATTTGAGTGCACCTTTGCTCCCGTCCTTGATGATTAATGGGAAAGAGAAGAAGATTGTTTATGAGGGTTTGCATTTGATTTGTTTTTCATGTGGACAATATGGTCATGATATGAAGCATTGTACTAATAATCAATCGACAAACACATTAAAGTCGTCATGCATGGAAAACCAGCCAGATCCTATAGATGCAACACAATATCTTATATGGTCTGAGACAAAAGCAAGAACGTATGGAGAATGGATGGTAGCACAATGTCGAAGAAGGGGGCAATGGGTTTCGAACACAAGTAATGCAACTATGGAAGTGAATCTAGGCGTGACGTTCGTTCTAGGAATATGGGAGGAAGATCACGTTTTGAGGCTCTTAATGCTGAAAATATGGAACTCAATGATGGGGATTATGGTTGTAACACCCCAAACCAAATAACAAAATACTTAACCAAAGTATTTAACATATCGTCAATAAGGACATTCAACATCTAAATCATCAAAATACAAAATCAGTTCAAACAAAACCCACATCACAGTGTTAAATCAAGTTCTCAAAATATTTCAACAAAACAAAATAAAATGCGGAAGTTCAGGGTCATGGCAAATAACAACAATATAACATATGTTCTAGGAGCACAAAAGAGCCTTCAAGGCTCACTCCATAGGTGCATTCCCTTGCTCCCTACTAGAACAATCACATGAAAAATGTTAATGTAAGGGATGAGATTCCACGTCTCAGTACCTACCGAAAGTTTCTACCGCACATAAGCAAACCATATATGATAAAAAAAGAATGAGCTGATTATGTATATATATTTGTATGTACTATAATCCTCATACAAGACAATTACTAATTTAATCATCATTATGTCAATATGTATCTTCATCACAACAAGTAATATATAATTATGCAATATGCAAGATGCAACCTCCCTTATATCATCGTCCATCCTTATTTCGTTGACTAAAGCCATAGGCTTACACATAGTCCAACAGAAAATCATCTATTTAACTGGATTGTCTCAAGCTCACCAATTCTTAAGATGCACCATGCCAAAGGTGTAGAGTTTAAGTATGGACTATGGCTCACCTCTTTAAAAAAACACAACTAAGGAGGTGTCACATATCCCACAACTCCAATGTAATCCCGGCCAAAGGAAAACATGGAAGAAGAGGCACTGACAAGTGTCATCCACTGTGCATCAAGTAATGGCATACCATGTGGTAAAAGATCTCAACATACAGATTCATCATTACTCCAACCCATCATAAATGCAACCGCCATGACAGTTATATTTAATCATCAATAAATATAAATAAAAGAAAATGCATAATAAATCATGCTTCCATTCATATTAAATATTATCAATATTCAAATATGCTTAAAAAGAACCAATAATCCAACAACATATTAATTATAATTAAATTATTAACTATGTGAATAAAAATAAGTTATAAAAAAATTCGTTGTAACATTATTTACTTGAGAATTTACAATACATACAAATATAACTATAATTCAGTCCATGTTAAAAAAAACAGTTATTCACAATCATACACAACTTACAAATATATGAGAGAATATTCAGAGTTACATGCTACGAGTCTTAACTCACAAGTTATCACATAGAGTTGATCCAAGGCTCTCAATGAGAGTCTATAAAATCACAAATATAAGTACCTATTAATGTTCTATTCAGAACTACTCTAGGCTTACTCTAACACCACTCTAAAATTTCAAGCTACCCTTTAAATTTTATATTATGAGCTTGTTTGTTATCACTTATCTGAATCGGGCTTATATAATAAGCCCGATTCACGTAAATCGAGACAAATCTCCTCCACATATTTATCTTGTAGACCGTGAAAGCACTTCGTAGACCGTAAAAGCACCTCGTAGACCGTAAATTACAATTCATAAACACTTATGAAATTTTTATAAGCTATTCCAAACAGCCTCTATATGTACACGTACTCATTAGCCACCATGGGATAATTTTTGTATTCATATTTAATATTAATTGGCAGCAAAATATTATTGTACAAGGCAATAGATTCAAATATGGAAACTTTTTTTATTTTTTTTATATATGGACGTTTGTTTAAATATATACATGTCAATTAGCAAGCTGGGGCAACACTTATAAAGGAGGACAATATATTTATATTTATACTCAATAATGACAAAAGTAATGGCTAGTTGGTAAGAGTTTTTTTTTTTTTTAAATGACAAGATCCAATGTGTTCTGGTGTACTAGTTTAGTGCTCGCTCTCCGTTGTTCTAAGTACATTAGAATTGATTAGAATTTAGGTGGTTGAACTTTAGTAGGAAAAAACAAACAACAAACAAATATGTGGGTCTTAAATGACATATCCATATATGGCTTGTTTGGAAACTCTGTTTTTAATTGGACTTATTTTATAAACCTGATTTATATAAATCGAGATAAATATCCTCCACATATTTACCTCGTAGACCGTAAAAGTAACATCGTAAACTATAAAAGTTACTTCATATTCCATAAATCACGATTTATAAGTACTTATGGAGCTTTCATAAGCTAATCTAAATGTGTACACACATCATTGGCATTAAAAAAAGAAAAGGAAAGTGGTGTGGACTGTTGGGATAAAATTAAATAAATGAAATAAAATACACACAAATGTATGAAGGGAAAAAGGGGGTATCGAGGCTTGAAGAGAATACCCATATTCCTACACAAGAGAAAAACCAAGGAAGTAGGTGGTTTGAATGTGCACATTGTCCACAGATTGAAGTGGGTCACGAAATAGTAACAAAATATACATACAAAATGTTGATGGAAAGAGAGTGGGGTTATGGAAAAAAATACTCATATATGTATATAAACACCACACACGCACGGGAGGTGAGAAAAGTAGGATAGGTGTAGGTTTTTAACAAGACAGATCAATCAGAACAATAGTAACTGACAGGAAAAGAACTAAAGAAGAAGCTAAAGAGAATACCTGACTCAAGGAGGCACGGCGCTGAGGATGTTTGCCGGGTAAGGAGTGAGAAGAAGGAGATCTTAAATAGGAGTAGATCTAAGGTTTGACTTTTTTTATTAAAATAATATTTTTTTAAAAATAATAATAATAAAATAACTGTAATAATAATATTTACCGTTTAGATTTTTTTTTCTATGTCACTTATTTCGATAATAAGATATTTACTCACACATTTAAGAATAATTATTTTAATGAGGTATTTTACTTTATACTATTATTATTATTATTATTATTAAAGAAGTATTTAGAACTTGACACTTCTTTTAAATTATTAATTTATTTTTTTCCCAAATAAAATATAAACTACAACTAACTGTAAGTGTTATAATTGAGGATATTACAATAGTGATAGTGTAAATCAGGGAATGATTTATGTCACTCCTAAGTCCTAAGCAAGGAGAGAGATTGTGTGTATCAAAAGGGAAATTAAAGGTAGATAATGGATCAGATATCCTAAATGTAGGGAGAAATAGTGCTAGGCAGTTAAACAAGTCGGATAAATCACGTGGGACTCAAGTAGCTAAGAAGAATGGGATTGAGGAGGGCTCTTCTAAAGGACTTTTGAGTAAGGGGCAGAAAATACAGCAAACAAAGACACAAGTCGTTTCCTATATGTTGAAGACTAACAATCTAGCTAAAGGAGATGGGCCGTCAAGTAATTCTAGTGCGGATATGGGGTCAGTAATTAAAAATAACCTTATAGACCTTAACCCTCCCACTATCAGCCTAGGAGCCTCCAACCCACTTCATCCTGGCATAGATGGAGGAGAGACTACTGTTACTCAAATCAATTCTCTTGGACATGTTGATAATGTGACGATGCATGCTATTGGGGATGAGCAGCTGAGACATATGTCTCAATAAGGCCTGGTTTTGTTGTTCTTTTTTCCTTTTATTTTTATTATTTTTAATTTTTAATAATTATTATGACTTGGAATACTCAGGGTGTCGGTGGTGCCTCTTTTCAAAGGTTACTTAGTGATATTGTTGTCAAACGTGGTGTTAATTTCTTTGCCCTGCTAGAACCTAGACAGATAGGGATGAATGTCAATCTCATTGCTAAGAAGCTGGGATGGACACATATGCATGTGGTTGAAGCACGAGGCTTTATCAGAGGTATTTGGTTATTCTGGGATTCTATGCTAAATTTCTCTGTGATTGAGTCAGGTGATTAATTTATTCATGAAATTGTGAATAAAGGAAGAAGTGATGAGTGGTCGCTTATTGTGGTATATGGGCATCCTAATATGGTTAATAGACGTCGGTTGTGGCCCATTCTTGAGGGTCTTCGGCAATTGACTGTTGAAGGCTGGGTAGTAATTGGTGATTTCAATGTTGTTTTTTGTCCCCGATATCGTTGGAGTAAGAATCATAGGGATAGATCTAATATTGATAAGTATTTCCGTAACTGGATCTTGGGTAGTGAGCTTCATGATATTGGTTTTAATGGTCCTCACTTTACATAGGGCAATTCTACTAGCCAAAGCAAAATTGATAGAGCATTGGTGGATAAATATTGGCTTACTAAAAATCCTAACGTAACTGTGACTCACTTGCCTAAATTTAATCTGATCATTGTCCAGTGCTAGTTGATACCGATTCTTATGTTTTTGCGGAAAAGAAATGAAGACCTTTTAGATTCTTTGCCCCTTAGGTCATGCATGATGATTTCAAGAGCTTTGTACAGGCACGATGGGGGGTAAAAGACGAATGGTGCGGATCCGTAAAACAGTTTACTGAGGACTTGAGGGTATGGAACAAGGAGGTTTTCGATAACATTTCCTATATGAAAGATAAATTATATCGACGATTAGACGGGATTAATGTAAAAATGGCTTCAGTTGGTATCTCAGAAAGCTTGGATAAGTTACTAGGAGAGCTATGGAGTGAGCTTGAAAAGATCTTGGCACAGGAAGAAGTCATATGGTTGCAGTACTCGAGGACTACATGGTATGTGGATGGCATGGTTTAGGAACTCGGAATGGCCGGTCCGGCCCGGGAACCGTTGACCTGGTGGCCAAACCAGGCTAGTTTGGTGACCAGTCCGATTTAGCCTTTTAAAAAAAAATCAATTTTTAAAATTTTTCTTTAGAATTTCATATAAATAAGTCTAAAATATTCAATTTCTCACCGGTTTGGCCCCGGTTTAGCTTCGGTTTGACTTCAATCTGACCCACTGACTCTTGACTCAGTACCCCGATCGGTCCAGTGACCAGTCTGGGTTTCAGAACCTTGGTGGATGGTAATCAAAATACCAAATACTTCCATTCTGTGGCTACTGGGAGGCGGAGAAAGAATAAAATAAAGGCTTTAAAGCTTGATTCTGGGGAGTGGACATATGATGCAACGGCAATCATGAAAATGGGGAGCCAGTTTTTTGAAAATCTGTATACAAAGAATCATATGTATACTGGGTCCTTGGTATTTAGGTATACTTATCTTGAGATTGATTATGTCAATCTGCATATTCTAGGGAGATCGGTTGAAGATAACAATATAAAAGAGGCTTTGTTTGATATGGGGCTGTTGAAAGCACCAGGGCCAGACGGATTCAATCCTCTTTTTTACCAGAGTCAATGAGAACGGTGGGAAAATCAGTGCTTGATTTAGTTAAAAGAGTGTTTAATGATCCATCGCTTATACGATAAATTAATAGAACTCAAATAGTTCTTATACAAAAAGTGGAATACCCTGAAACATTTTTGTGATTTTCATCCTATAAGTCTGTGCAATGTTGTATACAAGATAGTTACGAAGGTTATATCTAATAGACTCAAGGGAGTCATGCCTTTAGTGATAGCCCCAAACCAATGCAGTTTTGTGAAAGGACGTCAAAGCTCAGATAATATCATCCTACTACAGGAGATCATCCACTCTATGAAGTTATTAAAGAGGAAAAAGGGTTTCATGGCCATTAAGATAGATTTCGAGAAGGCTTATAATCGCGTCAGATGGAGTTTTATCACTACCTGTTTAAGAGAGCTTAAGATCCCTTATTATATTCTTAAAGTTATTCAAGCTTGTATGATGACGCCTCAAATGCAGGTACTTTAGAATGGTGGGGCTATTAATATGTTTTGTCCTTCTCGTAGGGTGCGACAAGGCGATCCTATATTGCCCTATCTTTTAGTTATCATGATGGAAAGATTAGGGCATCTCATTCAGACAGCCATAGAAAATTGGGACTGGCAACTGTTTAGGCTCTCTAAACAAGGTACTCCTATCTCTCATTTATTTTTTGCTGATGATCTCATTTTGTTTGTAAAGGCATATTTAGATCAAGCGGGGGTTGTGAAGGTCATCCTGGACAATTTCTGTGACATTTCAGGTTAGAAAGTAAATGTTGCTAAATCAAGAATTTACTTTTCAAGAAATGCAAATCATATCATATGCAAGAAAATCAGTGACTTTTTGAACTTTATTTCAACGCCGAACCTGGGTAAATATCTGGGAATGACTATATTACATGAACGGAGTTTAAGGGACACATAATTTTCTCCTGAACAAGATAGATACCCGCCTGGCTAGTTGGAAGTCCAACATGTTATCGATGGCGACTAGGCACACTCTTGTGTCATCTGTATTGTTTGCTATGACATCTCATGCTATGCAGATAGTACCTCTTCCTTTGAGTACTTATGATGAAATTGATAAACGATGTCGTAACTTTCTCTTGGGGAGCAGCTCATCTAGTAGAAAACCTCATCTAGTCTCCTGGGATTTGGTGTGTGTACGTAAGAAGGATGGTGGCTTGGGCTTTAGGAAGGCTCGCTTTCAGAACCAGGCATTCATGATGAAGCTTGGATGTGGTATGATTAATATACGAGACTCGATCTGGGTTAAATTCCTACAAGAAAAGTACAAAGCCGGCAATGATATTATTCCTAAAGTTGAGAAGCACCGAGGGGAGTCTAGTATGCGGAGAGGTATTTGTAACAACTGGGAGAAGGTCACAGAGAGTATAATATGGAGAGTCACAAATGGCCAGAACTTTTATTTCTGGAAGGACGTGTGGGTGCCATATTTGGACAAGCTAGAGAGTCTGGTAACCTAGCCTTTGACTAGTAACATGACTGAATGGAGAGTAGATGATTGCATTATTCCTTTCGGACAATGGGATATATGCAGATTTAAACACTTACTTCCAGGGCATGTTTGTGAAATTATCAAATGAGTTAACATTCGTTAGCTACATAGGCAGGATCTCCCAGCATGGAGATGGTCTTCTGATGGAAATTTCTCCTTAAGTTCTGTCTATAAGCAATTAGTGGGTACTCCACATAATTATGTTAGATACCGGTGGAGATGTATCTGGAAATTGAAGGTCCCTCAGAGATACCGTACATTTATGTGGTTATGTTTTCATGGCTGTTTAATGACAAACTTGTTACGATTTCATCATGGTAGCCATCCTACGGGTAATTGTGGAATATGCCATAGTTCTCGAGAGTCAATACTTCATCTACTACGGGATTGCCCGATGATTTCTGAATTCTGGAATGGTTTTTTGCCGCCAGGGTGGCATAATATGTTTTTTCATACTTTAGATAGGAATGATCGGTTTGCATGGTGTTTAGGACAAAAGGATATAGTACAAGGATTCGAGTTTCGTCTTTGGTTTACGGTCATTTTCCGATATATCTGGTTGGCTCGAAATGATCGCTGCTTTAATAACATTACTTGGAGTAGTACGACCATTTTAGCTCGTGCCCGTGCCTGCCTATCATGGGGAAATACGAACCTGTTCAGAAATCAAGATGAGTTAGGGAGCAGGAGTCATTAGAATCTGCCTCAAACTGGATAGGTGAAGATCAATACTGATGGGTCTAGGAACGATAAATCTAGAATGTGCACTTGTGGAGGCGTATTGCGAGATCATAATAAGGAGTTCTTGCAGGGGTTTATGAACCGGATTAGACAAGAGACGGTGGTATCCACTGAAGCTTGGGGTGTTTTGTGGGGATTTAAACTTGCATGAGATAGAGGACACAGACGAATCTTGGTTGAGTGTGATTGTATGGAAGTCATAAAGCTTATTCAAGCTATTGTGTCTCAAGAACACCTGATTTTCACCTTATTAAGGAGGTTCGTACATTATTGAATTGACATTAGGAAGTGAACATATTATGGGGTGCTCTAGATACAGTTGCAGATGCCATGACAATGGAAGCATGGAGTATGACGATAGATATCCATATAACAGGATTGCCTCCTGAATATATTAGGAAATTATTATTTATCAATAAAAGGGGTCGAGAATGTTGTTTAACTCAGGAACTTAATTCCTTAAGAGTTTGTAATTTTTCATGTTCTATTAAAAATAAAAAAAAAGTACAGGGGTACAAATTTTATCGGAACATTTTCTTGGTAACCCAGATTCAATCATCAATACACATAGCTAGCTGATCAGTGTGATTTGGATGTTATTTACAGTCCTGATTTGCTAGTTCTGTGGAGGGAAGCGGCTGAGGTTCGTTTTCTTCTCTTGTTTTGTACAGTCACAGTCCTGCAGCTAGCTAGTGCCTATGCTTTCTTTTGTTGTCGTTCTTGTTTTTCCTTTTTTTTTATTTTTTTATTTTTAAGAAATGGACATGCGTATAGTCGATCTAGCACTCCTTTTTCTTTTGTTGTATGATTTCATGAGTTACTGTGATGATACAGCAAATATATATACTTTTCTTTATGATAAGAGGAATGAAACGCAGCACTTGAGTGGCATCTTCCCTATGCTTGACATTTGGTTGGGCTGGAGAAAAATTCATTGATTTTAAAACTTCATGCCTATAATGTGTTTGTGTAAATGCCCCACTACTGAAAACGAAACCAATGACCTCTGTTTGGTGGACCATACTTTCAAGCTTCTAATCAAAATAGTCAAAAAGTTGGAATAACAGTCAAAACCTAATTATGAGCATGTTTAATGCAACATTCGTTTCTCTATTGAATCACCCCCCAGGCCTAAAAAAAACTTTATTTCCTCATATAAGACGGTGGTACCATACTAACCTATCCTCAGTTACTACAGTTCCAACCTTGCTCGGAAAATTCTGAGAATTTACTTGCTAGCATGCCTAAAGAATGCATGAAATAGTTGGCCCAAAAAAGAATGATATGAAAGAAATGGTAGATAGGACATGGACACAAAACTTCATATGCCAAGGGACTTTGTGTACCCCTATGAAAACCGTTTTTCTGACCTACCTTAAATAGACAAATAAGAGCTCCTGTGATTAGAAAACTTGAGGTCAAATATGAAATTTGAATCAGTATAAACGATAAAGAAACTAGCATTTTTTCCCCAAAAAAATCTTGATGGAGAATAGGTATAGCTCTTGAACAGAATTCACTGCAGCAGATATTATTGTTGGAACTGCCATAGTAAATAGAACTGTATGAGCTTTCCTCTATGTTCAGTTCTCTCTCTCTCTCTCTCTCTCTCTCTCTCTCTCTCACTCACACACACACACACAACTTTGGTCTCCCAAGTTGATTTGAGGTATCATTGCTATTCATCTCTTCAATGATTTTGTGTACTTCATAATACATAAAATTTCCATTCAAGTCCATGTTAATTTCCAAGTTAATTTGAGCAATAACCTGTGAATGTTATCTGACCTGGAAAGCATGGGATATTCACTGTACATATAATCATTTCATCTACAATGCCATCATTTTAGAATCATACATTGTCAAATCAACAGGTTAATTTAAAATTTTGTGTCTTGTACATTTCCATATCTAACAGACCTTAGTAAGGACTTGGAGTGCTTAAGCAAATTTAATCCTTCTAAGATAGCTGGCTGAAAAATAAAATGGATATTGAGAGCTTTATATTAAACTTTTCCTATTATCTACAAATTGCAAACAGATGTGAAAAGTGAAAACACAAAACCAAAACCATTGACCTGTTGAACTACTGCAAGGACAGAGACGGAGCACATAGTATTTGTTGTATATTCAATTTCATTCATGATTTTTATAATGTTCACAAGTTATGCACCACGGTAAATAAAAACAACCATTTGAAGCGCGAAATATGCATCAGTATGAGATATCAAATCCCAATGTATGGTCTTCAGCTCAGCAAAAGTTCTAGTCTCACATTCTCACTAGCTTCATTAACCTCTGATATGTATATATCATTTTCATTTATTATAGGAGCATGTAGAAGAGGGTGAGAAGTTAGAGAATTAAACTCATTATCCTGGTCAAGTTACCATTCAGTTCAATAGCTCCTGCTATTAATAATTTCTAACTATGACAATGGTAACAAGTAAATTCAGTAACAGTGCTGCAATATTAAGAATGAGTAATGAGGATGTCAGAAAAGGAGCTTAGCTGTGGCTGATGTTATGTGAAGCTATAGTTTTTTGCACGAGCAGTGAAACTAGTGACTAAATTAGAGAGGTTCATCAGTTGAATGTGGATCACCATAATCCGAATCGATTTGTGAAAGCTTGATAGCAGCAACTTTATTACCATGATAATCATCATTTACAGTGATAAGAATCAAAATCTGTACTTGTAAAGATACAAAAAAATTTGCACAAGTATACATATCTGCTGTCAAGATTTTTTAGAAGAAAAATCATTTTTCTCTACTCTTTATTCTGTTGTTTGGCTGATCCTACATTCTTCAACCAATCAACAACTTCTCTGATACTCGGTCTCTTGAAAGGATTCAGGTTGACACACATGCAGGCCACATCAAGTACCTGCAGCATCTCCTCTTCAAAGCCCTTTCCTCTCAGAAGAGGGTCGAAAACTTCGTCTTGTTTTCCTTCACTCCTCATTTGTTGCACCCAACCAACCAATTCCCTTGACATTTTTGGCTTGCATATGTCAACAGGTCTCCTCCCAGTGAGCAGCTCAAGCATGACAACCCCAAAGCTGTACACATCTCCCCTGAGAGTGGCAACCCATGCTTGTCCATACTCAGGGGGAATGTAACCTAATGTACCTACAAGTTCAGTGGTAACATGAGTGTGATATGGAAGAATTAACCGAGACAACCCGAAATCAGCAACATGTGCCTCAAACTTCTCATTAAGGAGGATGTTGCTTGACTTTATATCGCGATGGACAATGTGTGGTTCACATATCTGATGCATGTAAGCCAACCCATAACTCGCACCCCGTGCAATCTTCAGTCGAGTTGGCCAATCAAGTTGAGTTGCACCATCAGGCTTCTCATGCAACCAGTAATCCAGACTTCCATTTTCCATGAAAGAATATATGAGAAGCCGAAAGCCATCATGTACACAGTAGCCTTGCAATGCAACCAGATTCTCGTGCCGAGCCGTTGACAAAGCCTCTACCTCTGCTTTAAATTCCCTTTCCATAAGCCCCAAATCTCCTGAAAGTTTCTTGATAGCTAGCTTAGTTCCATCAGGTAACGTTGCTTTAAAAACCAAACCAAAACCCCCACATCCTATTATGTTTGCTTGACTGAAATTTTCAGTGGCTTTTAAGATCTCAAATATGTTGAGATCTTTGATTTCATTTGTTTTATTGGGGAACATCACCACTAAACTAGCCTCCTTATCAACTTCAGGATGAACACCACTGTTGGAGTGGGCAGAAATCGTATCCAGTTCAATCTTGTCTGGGTCTCCCCCTGGATTGATCCTCCTCTTGGAAAGTATCCAGATTACCAACACAATCATGATAGCAACAGTGCCCAAACAGACTGCGACAACAAGTCCAATCATGATTTTTTTGTTCGAAGTGCGATGAATTGTGCTGCTGTTACCTTGCGGACTAGGACAAGAACGTTGTATAACTGAACCGCACAATTGCGGGTTTCCTGAAAAGCTGGAAGGAGGGAAAGTATCAAATTGGCCACCCGTTGGTATCTCTCCTTGAAGATCATTGTTTGCCACAGTAAAAAATGACAAGAAATGGAGGCTTTTGAGTGAAGAAGGAATTTCACCAGACAGTTGGTTTCCTGAGAGGTCTAACTTCTCTAAATTAGTCAAGTTAGAAATTTGAACAGGAATACTGCCAGAGAAGTTGTTATTACCCAGGTCCAGCTGATGTAGGACTTTCATTAGGCCAATCTCCTTAGGAATATCGCCACTGAGACCATTGTTTCTCAGATATATCACTGGCGGTAGGTTGGAAAGCTGATTATACTGCTGCTGAGAAGCATTTTGCGGCACAATGAAGACAGGTAACTCCAGGTAAGACCTTACTATTCTATCATTTGTCTGTTGTGATGTTAATGCTGGAAATCCTGTGGGTTCCGCGGGAAATACTCCTGTAAGTTGGTTATGAGACAAATCTACGTAGAATAGCTGTGGAAGTTTACCCAACCAAGGAGGAATTGAACCGGTCACGAGATTAAAGGACAGATCAATGACCTCGAGCATCCTAAGCCTTGCAAGCCAGCGTGGTATTTGACCTGTGAAATTACAACCACCCAAGGCTAGAACTTGAAGTTTTTGAAATCCACCTGGGCCTACTAAGCTCTCATCATACGGCAAGGTTTCATTATAAAAATTCTTTGAGAGGACAAGGCTACTAAGGTTCTTGAGTCCCGCAAGTATCTTCATAGCTCCAGTGAAATTTCTTAGGTAGTTGGTAGATATCGATAGGAAAGACAGAGACTCAAGTCTAAGTATATCTGGTGTGATCTGTCCCACGAGATCATTAGATGCCAGTCTTACCGCAGCTAGTGATTTGCATGCATAAAGGGTTGTTGGTAAAGTGCCCGTAAAATTATTGTTGCCAAGATCAAGAGTAACAAGCCGCTGGAATCCGGAGAAATCAAAATCTACAAGATTCCCCTTCAAGAAGTTGACCCTCAAATTTAACTCAACTAGATTGACACAGTTCACCAGAGATGGGGGTAAAGTACCCGTCAAATTGTTTATATGAAGGAGTAGCTTTTCCAGCTTGGATAGCTTCCCAATATCTCGTGGTATGAGTCCTCTGAAATTATTGGAGAAGAGCTCCAGGACTGTGAGGTTGGTAAGTCTAGCAATGCCACCATCAATATTTCCTGAGAGCTGATTGAGGGGCAAGGAGATCTCTCTGAGGGAAACAGCACCAAAAAGATCACTAGGAATAGGCCCAGAGAGAAGATTGAAACCTGCTCGGAAAATCTCAAGCTTGGAACATGCTCCCAATCCAGATTGAATTGAGCCGTTGAATTTATTGTAGGAAAGATCCAAGAATCTGAGACTGTCATTAATGCAAAGTTGAGAAGTGGGAATTGGACCTATGAAGCTATTGTTACTAACATTAAAAGATGTCAAAGTGCCTGCTGCTGCTGCAGCTCCAAGGTACTGGAGGAAAGAAGAAGGGAGTGTTCCTTGAAATAGATTGCTAGACAAATCAAGCTCCTGGATAATACTACTGGTTTCGTTATTATTATTAACAACAGATGCTGGCAGCTCATCAGAGAGACGATTGTAGCTTAAATCAAGAATCTGCAGGTGACTAAGGAGTGAGATGAACTGGGTTGGGAGGTTACCAGAAAGTCGATTATGAGAGAGATTGAGCTGAGACAGACCAGTGAGGTTCGTGAGAGCAGGGGATATAGAACCAGAGAGACCTCTGGATGGAAGCAACAAGCCAATAACTCGGTGATCCCCATTACCCATATTGCTCTCATCGCAAAGAATGCCTTCCCAAGAGCAGCAATCAACAGAAGAAGACCAATTAAGAGGAGGGTGAGGTTCTGTGGATATATTGTTGTAGAAGTCCAAGAGAGAATCTTTATCCAATTGGGTACAAGAAGAGGAGACAGTGACAACAAGGCAAGACAGAAGAACTAACGGTACCAAGAGAAAGGCCATGAACCTCGTAGGATCCCTGAGAATAATGGTGGAGGAGGGCCTTGTTGCAGAAGCTGATGTTGATGGGTTTGGTCTTTGTCTTTGCTTTGAAGCTTCGAGGGTCATCAGAACAGATACCCAGAAGGGAAAGATGTCGTATTGGCGATCTTTCTCCATGTAAAATGAAGATGAAGAAGACGATGAAGACGGAGGAGAGAAAGCAGACATATGGGTGTCATCGACCAATCTGAGAAGAGGAGTTTGGGGATTATTGCATCGGCGTGACCATGCTTTGACCCTGAAAAATGGATGTGAGAGAGAGAGAGGAGAGGGACAGAGTGGCGTGAGGTTGACAAATGGGTATGCATATATAAAAGGAGGAGGATGCTTCCATTATGAAAATCATTTGCATTTCAGCGTTTACTTTTTGAGGGGGCTTTCTTTGTTTTGAGGGGCGGCCGGTAGTGGCTGGCTGGGTGGAATTTGTCTAGGATCGACATCATCATGATTGACAAGTATGCCTTTCATTTCATTCATAACGTGTGGAGCAGACAAAAACATAATATATATATATATATAGAGAGAGAGAGAGAAGTGAAGGTCTGTTTATTGTGGTCTGGTTCAAGTGTTCTTCTATTAGCACCTGTTGAATTCTGATGGGGATGTTCTGGTTCTGAAGTTCCAAGGATGAAGATGAATAACCATTTCTTTATTTTTTCAGAGTATTTTCAAAAACGTATCTATTTGAGATTGAATTCTTAAAATGGGTCTTCCACTTGGATAACAATAGAATCCTTTTTTGTGTTAAAGAGCTGGAGCTCTGGGTTGTGGCACTGCTCATGAAATGATTAATTTCCAAACCATTCCCTTTTTTTTTTAGCGCATGTTTTATATGATGGAATTAGAATTAGATCTCAATTTCATACCTAAATTTATTTAGTACGATGGAATTGGAAATTTTTACAATTCTACTTGGAAGTCAAATCTCCCTAATTCCATCAAATTGGCTTCCACCCAAAAATCAAAGATTTGCAATTCCATGTACTTAAATCCATTTTTGCCTTTCAACTTGCATAGTTTTATCCAAGTTTATTAAACTCGGACCAGTCACTGAACCGGTCAGGGTACTGGGTCAAAGGTTAGTGGGTCAGACTGGAGTCAAACCGAATCTAAATCAAGGTCAAACCGATGAGAAATTGAATATTTTAGGTTTATTAATATGAAATTTTAAAATAAAAAAATAAAAATCATTTTTTATAATAAAAAAAACCCGAACAGGACAGGCCCGGTTTTCCGGCCAGTCCGGTAGGTTTAATAACAATGGTTTTATCTCATCCCACCTTCTTAGGTTGGCATATGGGTAATTTTATATTTTAAATATAAATATTAAATAAAAATAATATTTGAATTTCATATACATACCAAACACACTTTTAAACCTCATTTCCATATTTATATCCATCAAAATCAATTCCAGTCTACCAAACGGAATTTTATGTACATATCAAACACACTTTTAAACCTTATTTCCATTTACATATTCATATCCATTTTCATTTCCATTTTCATATCCACATCCATCAAAATCAATTCCAATAGTTAACAAGATTTTCACTTTGATTTTTCTTCATGGAAAAAGAAAAAAATATAGGGATAATGCCAAAAAAAATACCATTTAAACTTCAAAATCCCATTAACAAGTTCAGTAATGGGATTAACAAGAATGGTAATGCAATTAACAAATCATTTTATTGTTAAATCACCTATTTAGAATTTTGAAGTTTAAATGGTATTTTTTTAGAATTCTCCCAAAAATATATCATTTAAATTTTAAAATTCTAAATCAATTTGTTGATTATAAGAATATAGATATTAATTATAAGAGTATAATAATTGATAACTTATTTTAATAGAAAATCATTTATTTAAAATTTTGAAGTTCAATTTTTTTTTTGGGTGTCTTTCTCCCCTTTTCTTATCATTTTCATTTGAAAATTTAACTATTTACCACTCAATTCTTAAAGTTTAAGTAAGTTAAATTCAGCTCATCCAGTTTTAATTTAACTATTGGATTAATATAATCTTTAATTCTTTAAATTTATCTTTATTTTGATTTGTGCCCCTTAAATTTAATACCATGGGTTAGATCCCTCAAGGGGTAAAATAATCTATATTTTTTATTTAATTATAGAAATCAATGTTTTAAACAGAATTAATAAAATTTAAAAGACCAAAACTTATATTTTAAAATTTGATAGACCAAAATTAAAATGAAGGTAAACTTGAAAGACTAAATATTACATTAACCTTAAACTATTTAATATTTAATAAGTTGGCTCCTACACTTTTTAAAAATAAAGATCATTGAGTTATACCTTAATCATAAAATATAAAAATTAATAGATTAACTAGCTTGAAAAACCGAGGTTGCACCTACTTAAAATTTAGAAGCTGTGAAAATGATTACCTTTTATGTTTAAAAATTCATTTTTCTAGAAAATTATCTACATCCCTTCCTCTTTTTTCTTTATCTCCCTCTTGCTTTATTAAGAATTATTTTATTCAAATTGCATTAAATAATCATATCCAATATATTATATATATTTCAAACACTGAAAATAGTGGGCATAAAATTTAGATATTGAGAAGCTCTAAAGAAGACATTTCAAACCAACCGATGAAAATAAAAATCTTAAAATACACGTCTGGATTTTGGATTTTTGTTGGTAAGAATTTGATCAAGAGATTTGAATAAAAGGGTTCAATAAGAACACCAGAACACGTAGGTCTATAAGTACAAATGACCTAACCTATATAGATGTATTTTATCTCATTCCATGGGACAAAGTCAAAACCCAAGAACGTATCAAAACCAAATTTTAGTGGTTCCTTTTTTTTTCTTTTTTTCATATGAAATAAAAATTGAAAATATATATACTACTGCCATGCATTTTATTAATTGAAGCAAGCATGCATGACTTTTTTTTTTAATTATATTTTCCATATTTATTGGAATATCCAGCGCATCTTTTGCAAATTGTCTGATTATTTATTACAATGATATAATTTATTATTTTACAAGGTTTGAATTGAAATATAATATGTCCAACTCTTTATGTATTGACTATTTTTTTTATGTGTCTAGGGATAGAAGATGAGTGAGGTATTCCACAACTTGCGTAGTTGCGTTAATTAAAAAATGAGACTGGGTACTTATCAAGGTCTACCTGCACTTTAAAATTATTTTTTGGTTTATAAAAAATATTAAATATACACAATTTTCGCATTTACCATATGAGTAGAGGATTTCGAGATCTTTCATTCTTTTTAATTTTATTAAATAAATATCTTGCTATGCATCAACTCATGAGTAGTTGGATGACAAAGATTTCTCTATTTCACAGTCAAAGGAAAATAGCATAAACAGCATGAGAGAGTGTGTGTGTGTGTAATTTTTCTTTTCGCTGTTTTTTGCTATATTTTTAGATAACTATATTTTATATATACGCACTGCATAAATCTGTTGGCAAAAAATAATTGCATAAATTTCAAACTTTATGGTTGGGGGAAAAAATCAAAGTAGGAAAAATTACAAGAGCTCTTCTTTTGACAGGATGAATAAAAAACTAATAATATGAGGAGATATATTTTAAAAGAATATGACTATTATATTAATGTAATTGGATTTTTCATTAATTTAAATTCGTGAATATGGAGGACATTCAGTGACGAGGTGAATTAAGTGGATAGGCATCACGTATTCTTGGCAAAAAAGGAAAAAAAAGGATAGGCTTCACGTATTTAATATTAATAAATACTAAATGGAATCCTTTCATAGTTGCTTTCATATTGTTACTATTTTATTTAGATTCAACGTTTTTTCCCCAAATGTGAACTGAGTAATATTATTTTTAAAGCCATGGATACTTATCTATGCATGTCCTTAGCTTACCTACTTATGTTATCGATGTATTATTAATTATTATTTTATGAAAGTCAAATTGAATATTTCACATCAAGGTTTCTGGTATGTAATTTTTTTTAAAAAAAAGTTAAAAATTGCCATTAAATCTTGGAGTAATATTCGCTTAAAAAGGAGAAATCCTGATTTACCTGTTATTAGAGGCTGCGATTCTTTTCTTTTCTTTTTACTTGTACTTTTGAATTAATATATTATGTAATTATAGCTTTTAGCAACAGAAAAGAAATTAATACTTTGATGCTCAAAAGAAAACCCATTAGACATTCTTAACACAGAAGAAAGACAAATAATCATGGTCTTAAATTTAGTTGAGAAATATTTTAATCATGAATGGGTTTCGTAGCAGCAACGTTAATTTATAGACTTAATGGTGCTCAACTGCTCATTGTGACGAAGACTTCAAAAATTTTTTACACTTTGTACTAAAATCTTAAGCAAAAATTGCCGAAACTTTCCCCATTACAGAATTCATTACCTAGCCAACAAGCAGTCCGGTCTACCATAAAATGCAAACTACTTGTAACGTGACGAATTAAGATTTAAATTCATGTTGAGTAAGTATCAGGTAAGGCCTCAAATAGAATTGTCCCAATAAAAAAAATACATGTGTGTAACAAAAAAATCATTAGCCAAAGTGTCTGAAATTTGTTTGAGGGCACAGGTACAATATATTTTTAACAGGTACAAAATAAGAAGATATTTGTATATAACTAAAGCCCAAATACATGTTAGATACTGTTAAAGAAGACTTGCATCTATCCTTTAAAAGTAATAAATTTTGCATGGAGAGGTTTAAACAATTTTCCAAAATCCTAAGCCAATGAACCATACTCAAATAAGGGATAAATAAAAAATAAAAATCTGAACTTGTAGATTCAAGTGGACCAGGTTTGAAGTCAACGTTAATAATGAGGTAAATTTTGGTTTGAAAAATTTAATATTCCTGTTAAATTACATGTCAACTTAAAGTAAATTGACCGAAATTAGTATTTATAATTATATGTAACATAATCACATGACATATTCATCTAGTATACTGTCCCAGAAGCCTAGTATATATAGAAAATTGTAATCAATTTTTTTTGGTTAAACCCATATTTTGATTATATTTTTTATTGTTAAAAAATTAGCAGAATATTAAAAATTATATACATGCATGCATGCATGCAAATTATAATATATTACCAGTTTTATATAAGTTTCATCTCTGTTTTCATCTTTTTTAAGGGGATAAATTAAGTTGATTCTAAAATTATACATAAAATATTGTTACAACTTAGACATATTTATGCAATTACTTCAAGAAGTAAATGATTGTATTAAGATTAATTTTTTTCAATATAAAAAACTAATATTTTTACTTTTCTTAATGAACTTATTAGTTTACAAATAGAAAAGAAGGATTATATTTAAAAACCTCTTGATATTTTTGTATAGGAAAAAAAACCCTTGATCTTCTGTGGAATTGTTGAAAAGAAAAAGGGAAAAAAGATTCACTATGAATTATAGAAAGGAGGAAAATGATGAAACTATAAAGAAGGGCAAATTAAACTACTAATTTAATTTAATTTAATTTTCTTGTCTTAAAACTATTTTGTTTTAGTTTGCACTATATTTGTCTCTTAATCTTGTTTTATATTTTAAAGGGTTAACATAATTTTTGGTTCTTGAAGTTTGACCCGATTTTGATTTTTGTTTTTCAAGTTTGAAATAAGTGGTTTTGGTTCCTAAAGTTTGGCCTGAATTTAGTTTTGATCCCTTAAGTTTGAAATCGGTGGTTTTGATTCCTCAAGTTTACTCCGTTTATAACTGTTGGTCTCTCAACAAACTTGAGGGACCAACAGTTATAAACGTAATAAATTTGAGGAATCAAAACCACCGATTTCAAACTTAAGAGACCAAAACTAAAATCGGGCCAAACTTCAATGACTAAAAATTATATTAACCATATTTTAAAATCAACTGCAACGTAGTGTTCTATTTATCTTTTGTCCTAGAATTATTATCGATGTAAAAAATGACAATTCATGCAGTACAAATTAAATTTTAAAATGTCAGATGAAAGGGAAAGGTAAAGAATCTTATTAAAATAAACTAATTAAATTAAGTCATGATTAAAAAAACACATATTATTGGTCCTGACTCTGAGTTCTGATAGAAGAGAATGGAAACATATTTAAAAAATAAACAGTATTTTTTAGGATAAAATACAGCGATTAAAGTCATTAAACTTGAAACAAAAGGTTCTTCAAGAAACGAGTTGACTAAAATATGTAGACTTTCTTTTTCCCTCCCGTAGGATCAAGAAGACCTTAGAATTACGGAGTTGAACGGGTCGGAATATAGTAACTTCAATTCAATCTGTAATAATTATTAATTAATATTATTTATTCATATTTTCAAACTCATTCTCCGGCATCTTTTGTTGACTCTTCCCTTTCATTTTTCAAAAGAATATATAAAAATGCGATAACAAAACATCAATATGTAAACATGAAAGCCTAAAGTCCTACTCTACTCTAGAAGAAACACGGGCCATCTCACAAGTCACAAGTCTTTTGGCACGTTTAATGGTATAAGAAATCAAATACGTGTTGTTTATTATTAATTAATGTTATTATTTTGGCCACTAAAATAATGATAATTATTATTAGTAATATTTATTAGGGAGAATTGCTAAAAACTACCTTACAAGTAAATTAATTGATAATTGCTACCATTGCACATAGTGGGTGATAAGTTGCACATGGATGGATGATATTTTGCACACGAGGGATGATATTTGCACATTCGCAGGGATGAATTTTGCACATGTGGATGATGCTTGCACATAAGGGGTGCTTGTTTGCACCCGTGGTACCAATCAGCAAATAATTTCCTTATAAGGTATTTTTGAGCCATTTTCCCTATTTATTTTTAATTAATGTGAGAAATATGTTTTATCTATAATTATTTTGTCTTATTTTTTCCATGTATTATAAGATTCTTTCCTTATCATGAGGTCAATTTGCAACCTATTTATTTTTCTAAATCTATATATAGGTAATCTAGCCATAAAATAAAAGGAAATTAATTGTACCAAAAAATAAAATAAAAAGGAATTATTTTTGTTTATTCCACTCGTGAAAATATTAAAATTTAACTTGATAATCTCTTATGAGTAGTTTTAAAAACTTTTTCATTTTTTTAATTATATTTTTATTGGGTTAATATAACTTTTAGTCCATAAAGTTTAGCCGAATTTTGGTTTTGATCCCTTAAGTTTCAAATTGGTGATTTTGGTCCCTTAAGTTTGACCCGATTTTGGTTTTAGTCCCTCAAGTTTGAAATTAGTGGTTTTAGTCCTTCAAATTTATTCCGTTTATAATTATTGGTCCCTCAAGTTTAGGGTAATATATTCAATTTGAGGGACTAACAGTTATAAACGGAATAAACTTGAGGGACTAAAACCGCCGATTTCAAACTTCAGGGATTAAAACCAAAATTGGGCTAAACTTTATGAACCAAAACCGTCAATTTCAAACTTAAGGGACCAAAACTAAAATCGGGTTAAACTTTAAGAACCAAAAGTTATATTAACCCTTTTGTATTTTTACTATGTATATGAAGTATCGTAAAATTTTAAAAATGAATTACATTTTAACCTTGATTTGTCCATGTTTATTTCTTTTGTTTTTTTAATAAAGGCGAGCTTTACGCTTGACATTAATACAACAGTCTACCACCTAGACAGTAACACTAGATTCATGTAGCAATGTATAATAACACCTTCCAATCTAAGTCGGTCTAAACACAGCAGGTGGTGTCAACAAAATAACTGAACCCTGAACCATCACCTGAGCCGTTCTAGCTCGGTAGTCCATGTTTAATTCAAATAATTTTCATTGGATAGCTTTACATATTTTTATAGCATGTCAATTTGAAAAAATTCAAATTATATTAACATACAACAGTGATAGAAATAAGGATTTGAATCATGCCTAAGAACATTGATTTTGCCACACAAAGTAAATAATAGGAAAATTATCTAAAATTAAACAAAATATTCTTGCAAATAAGAAGAGAACAAAACAAGACACTTGTAGAAAAATCATTTTTTAAAGCAGGTAAAAGATGACTTTTTAGACTAGTTTTGGATAAAACTTTGATACAGTCGATCTAAAAAGTCTATTACTTTTTAGAGACTTTTTAGGAACCGGTCTTAAAAGTAACTTTTTAGATCAGTTGTGAGAACAACCGGTCTAAAAAGACACATTTTTAAACCGGTTATGAAGACAACTGGTTTAAAAAGAAATAATTTTAGATCGGTTGTCTCTATAACCTGTCTAAAAAGTGTATTTTAAGACCGGTTGTAAAGCAATCGGTCTAAAAATATCTTTTTTTCATATTATCAAACGAACATTACTATATTGTGAGAGTAATCTGATATGGGTGGTCATGATTATACATCTTGAAAGCATGCTTCCATTGAAGCATATAATTATTTATCACTCATACTTACATATCCAAATATACATGTCAAGTCCACATATTTACCATTCAAACATACATGGAAAAGCTCTGCAGTAAAACACATAGACCTATGAAGCAACAATAATAACATGAAGTTAAGTTTAAACTTCTCTTCCTTTATTTGTTTTCCTCTCTTTTCAATTCTACTTCCATAACATACAATGGCCCTAAGTAAACATAAGATATCAATATCAAACTTATTATGACATTGAAATGTCCTTCCCCTTCAATTAGTAAAAACAGAACATAAACTATACTTTGAGAACTCATGCATTCTTGTTATTTTAACTGAATTGAAACACCACAACAATAATGATAGAATCTCACAAGTTTTGCAGAAAATCAGAGGGAAGAAAAATTCATCAGTATATACAGAAAATTCCTTAATTTTACAGAAAATCAAAGGGAAGAAAAAGTACAGAGGTAAATCTTTCAAATCCCAAGATTGTATCAACATCATACCTGTATTACCCATCTCCCAAAAATTGTTCTATGCAGAGACATAAACCCAGTTAGATATGAAAACCACAAGTTGTCCTCTACAGATCATCAGCAAACAATAATCCAGCACGCAACATATCATTGAAATTACAACAACACTTTATAATTCATATATTAAAATGCAACTTGTGAGAGCAACGAGTTCAAAAATTACAGCATAAGCAATATGTATTAGAACACCATTGGATTCAAAAATTCACTATTGTTGTAAAAGCTCATATATGAATTCAGCACAACATTTACGGATAAAATCAATATCTTTTTCAGGAAATGGATCAGTAAGATC
The DNA here is from genome assembly GCA_037074505.1 of Albizia julibrissin. NCBI lineage: Eukaryota > Viridiplantae > Streptophyta > Magnoliopsida > Fabales > Fabaceae > Albizia > Albizia julibrissin. The sequence goes on along the minus strand of CM073487.1, from coordinate 4,252,640 downwards.
AAATATCTGCAACACATTGAAAACACATCCCACATTGCCACATTGGAAAAAAGAAAGAAAAAGAAATTTACTTGTTTAACGTCATTTAGAAAATTAAGTCATGATTTTCATATTAAAAATTTTGAGTTGAACGAGTAATCATGTTCTTAGCAATACATTGAACATCAAACATCCACCAGGATTTTGTCAACTTGGAACTTGGAAGTCTCAATTACAATCCAAGAAACAACATGCAAAAATCCATTATTTTTAAGAGCTTACTCAAAAAGCCCATTATGAATCCCCTCAATTCCACAAGCAATTTGTATACATATACATTGTGTTCCTCCCCACATTCTCCAACCACTACCATTCTTATATATTCATGAACCTCATTGGAAGCATCAAAATAATAAAATTCAAACTCTAAGTCCACGCCCTGTTCAGACTAGAATGCATTGGTAGGGTTATATTTAATTATATATATAGACGATTCCAAAGATGCTAACATATAGTATTCTATATTTATACTCACAAGTTAAGATAATTCAAAAAGGGAGAACAATGCCTCAGAGCAAGCAACAAAAAAAACCAAATGTATCTCATAATTACTTGGAGTCCGACCTTGAGGAAGAAACCGAGGGGAGGCAAGCAACGGCGGCTTGGGAAGGAGCGATGGCGGCGTTGGTTAAGAACAGAGAAGCGACATGGCCTGGAATGCAATCCACTATACCACTGCGTTTGTGGGTGGCATTGATTAAGAATGGAGGAGCGATATAGGAAGAAGGAACTTGAGGAAGAAACCGACCTTGAGGAAGAAACCGAAGGGAGGTAGACAAAGACGACGTGGGAAGGAGCAATAGTGGCTTTGGTTAAGAATGGAGAAGTGATGTGGGAATGCAATCCACCGTACCTCTACATCCACGGCGGCAATGGTTAAGGACGGAGAAGCGATATGGGAAGGAGGAGACGCCACAACACAAGGGAGGGTTTAGAAGAAGAAAGAGTTTTAGATTTTAGAGTTGAAATGAGGTGCGAGAATGTTATAAATCTGAAATATAAAGACATGATTTTTAAGACTTGTTATTTCAAATAACCTATATTAAAAAGTCATATTTAAGACCGGTTCCTACGTATAACCGGTCTAAAAAGCTTAATATTTTAGACTGGTTATAAAATACAACAGGTCTAAAAAGTAATAAACATTTTATTTTTTTAATTGCGTTTAATTTAGAAAATATATTAGACCTGTTATAGATAGAATCGGTCGTGTGTGTGTGTGATTATTTTACATTTTTAGACCGGTTCTTTAAAAAACCGGTCTAAATAATTTTTTTAGACCATATATTAAGGGAACCCGGTCTCATACGTTGTTAATAATTACGAAAATGTCACCGGTCATATTTTTAAACCTTATTCATTATAAGTGGTCTAAAACACATTTTTTATACTAATGAGATAAATATGAAATAAGACCCCACCAAGAGATAGGAGAGCTTGAAGGCTCAAGAGTTTGATGCAATATAAATATTCACCAAGCAATATCTTGTATAGACAGACAACACAAATGAACGAAGGGCAGTTAACAATGATGGAACACACCTTAATGATAACTAAAATATCAGTTTTGAACATTTCTATTTCTATGGTTAGAAAAACAAAAACTTATAAGTTAATAAAATGGGTACCTAAACACATTAATTGTCTTTGCTAGTCATTCTATCGCACAAAATAAAAATGTCATAACTTGTTATGAGTATTACATTAGGAAGTTTTATAAATGTAATGTAGTATGTTTATAAGTCAATAGATTTTTTCTCCTCATATGCTAGTCTTTTGGGATTAGGCCCCCCTTTAAATTTATGATTATCACATTGTATTTTTCATTGAGAGCCTGATACTCATAGAAAGAATTATCTACAGAAGATTCTAACTGACAAAAAATCAAGTGAAGTGCCGTGGTGTAAAATCCCACATCAGAAAGCCTCAAAAGCGTACGTAGTAGGCAATAGATTTTTTTTGGGGGGGGGGGGGGGAGGTTCAAATCTTAAGAGCTTTTAAATGCAGTTATTTTTGGATGTAAGACTTTTTTTTTTCCAAACGACTCGCACCATAAATACAACATCTCAACGTTGGGTTTTAAAGTGGCTAATGAGAGCATAAACGGCCAATCAATATTCATAAACACCCGTCAGGCCTCAGCGTTCACAAATTAAAACAGGAAAGAAGAATTTTCTGGAACCTCATCTGAAAGTGGAAAAAATAGGATTTTTTTGGAAGGCTATTTTGAACTATAAATAAATTTTGTATTTTGCAAAGCAACTTTCGGAGAAAAAGTTCTACCCGATAATAATTGTTGTGCAAACAACCCCACTTTTTTTTTCTTTTTCTTTTTTCAGCCTCTTTTGCTTGCCTAAATTCTCATGTTAATGGGTGTTTAGAATAGTGATTGGAACTTTCAAAAATACTTTTCAATCGTGATTTACGGTATACGAGGTAAGTATATGTGAGAGGAATTTTGTCTCTACTTACATGAAAAACACTTATAAATTAATTTTAAGCTAAACCAAACATGCTATTAGTGTGTGTGTATGCCCTACAACTTTTTTAGATTTAATTAATGTGGGACTTCTTATGAAACACACTAAGACTATATACCTTGTTATTCTATTTATAAGGCACTTTCAACATTTTTCACGCAGGCTAAATAAAATCTTAAATCTCATTAATCTACCATAAAATTTAGGGAAAATCCCAAAAAAATATCATTTAGATTTTAAATTCTAAATAGGTGATTTAACAATAAAATGAGTTTTCAATTGCATTACTACTCTTGTTAATCCCATTAACATATTTGTCAATAAGATTTTGAAGTTCAAATAGTATTTTTATGTCATTTTCCCTAAAATTTAACAACTTTCTAGCTCTAGCTCTGTTTAATAATTAATATACATAATACCAAATAAAAACAAAGTCAGTCCAATAATAAATGAAGGGCTAAATTGTACATTTACATTACAACTTTAATAAGGTTCTTTATAAATAAATAAAAAAGACCTTCTTTCTATATTATAAATAAGACCGAAGAGTAAATGATATTCTTGGATAGAATATACTAGTATTTCACAACAAATCGCACACATGGATATTGCACTTTGCTTGGAGAGCCACTATCTGGATCTCCACGATCACATCACATACACAATAGGATAAAAGTTTTTTTTTTTAAAAAAAAGCTTAAGCTTGAAAATGGAAGTGCGTGAGTGTGTGTGTGTATTACATTTTTCATATATATACGAGCAATAACGTTATAAAAGAAATTACATATGCTGTAAATAATGATAAATAAACGATAACCAATAGAGTGAGTCCAGGTAAAAGTAGCTTCCCATGAGGAGGTATCACGTAAGTATATGTAAGAGAGTCAACAAAAAAATGAATATATTCCAATGGAATGGAGGAGACAGATTAAGTGGGAAGTTGAGTCGAGTCAATATTACACTTATGGGCAAATCTATTCGTGATCCTCCTATACTATTTTATTATTTCTTACTTTTTTTCCTCACCTTTATTTTTATTTTTTTTCTTATTATGTCTCTCTCATCATATATTGTATCGTGCACAATACAGAAAAATATGATATTTTGAAGGATAGAAACCAAAGATGATACTAAGTTGAGTGATAGATGATCTAACGTTATAAAGAAGCCACTATAAGAAAAGTTAAGTAGCGATGGATGAAAGAAATGAAATGCTCTATTACTCATGATCACCATGCTTAAATTGGTGGTAATATATATAGTTTAATGGGATAACCAATATGCAAGTTTTTATAATTCCACCGGAATTTTTAACTAGCTTCATTTGGTTTTCTTTATTTTATCATGTTCTTATAATTTTACCTTTTTCTAATCAGGATCGTGTAGTTTTATTTTTCATTCGGTCGATAATCGATTAAAAATCAGATAAAACTATAAAAACCTAATAATAATAAGAAAAAATATTACAGAAATTTGATAAAAAGAATAATAGATTAACAATGAGTTTTTTTGTTACTTGAGAGATTAAAAATGACTTGAAACTAAATACTCACCCCTTCTTAATATAAAATATATTTGAAAATTTTTTTTTTCTAAATATAAAACTTATTTTTATTTTTATGAATTTTTTTATAATTTACCTTTAATTTACTTAATTTATTTGGGAAAAAAAAGGAGAAATATGCCATGTTGGGAATGCTTTTAGGTCCGTTGATTTGGGCCAAGTATTACTCCAATATATGCATGCCTTTTCTAATATAAGAGAAATGGGGGACGATATTCTCCACTAAAATAGGTTCCTGCTCTTATCAGGATAGTACCAAAGAAATTAATTAATAGCTTTATTGCCTGTTATCCAAATTTAAGAAAATCAATGCTACAAGACAATACCTTTCGGTGAGACGAGTAACGTCATTAATAAAAACTAACAAGACAAAACTATTTTATTACCTTTTTTTCTAATAAAATATGACTATCTCATATTTAATATAATTAATAATACCGTCAGGTGATTCAATTATCATTCGAATAAAAAAGAAGAGTTATTCTGATATAAATAATAATTGTAAATGGGATTGGTGAGTATGTGCATTGTATCTAATCCTAGATTCCCTTTTGATGCAGTTTTGTACTGTTTATTTTGATTTTAACATAACTTAATATCGACATAAAAAATAAAAAAACTGTTTTCCGAGCGTTGAACATGCTAGAACTTCAGGTCCAAAAAAAAAAAAACAGGTAAAAAAAGAAGAAGCTAGAACTCGAGTGTTAATTATTAAAACCATATTTTTTTTTCAGACAATAGGTATAAATTAAATTTTTCATAAACTAATCCTTGCTTACTGAAATTTTACACCACTAATAATTTTGTTTCTCTAAATTTTTAATACTTATTTTACATATTTAAAAAATAAAAACTTATGCAGTTAAAACTATATAGTACTTATGATACTAATTTCTAATCAAATCAACATAAAATAGATTTAGTACTTATTATACTCTATATGTGAGCGAGATTAGTCAAATATATAAACGGCAAATGTTAGAGGCATGACTGAGAGTTGGCAACAACAAAAAAAAGGGGGGGGGGGATAATAAGTAGCAGAACCTCTTAAAAAGTGAATGGAGAAAATTTTACTCTAATATTTAATATAAGATATATTTATCTAATTTAATTATATTAAGAAAGTTTGTTAAATTAGTTATTATGACATGTAATTTTTAAAATATTTTAATCACATTATTTAATTCACTCATTTTCTCTTTTCCCTGATTATTGTTGAGGGAGTATAAATAGAAGTAAATTAAGAAAAGATTGACAAATATAAAAACTATATCTTATATTTAAGATCAAGATAAACTCTCTAGATATACCATATATTAAACACCAAAGGCAGCATTTTTTTTAAGTGGCCAACAATGCCTACATTACTGCTTCTAATGATGATACTCGTGAGCTTGCAAGAAAATTCTCTATATTTTATAATTATAGATATTTTCATGTTGGGGCCAATCCTATTAAGATATGATTGAACACCTCTTCTAGTGAGAATAACAATAACAGAGTTTTAATTCCATTAAGTAGGGTTGACTACATGGATTAAATAACGTCATTGCGCTTTGTCAAAAATCAAATATCGGGATAAATTATTAACTAAGAGATATTGCTCAATAACCTCATTTTACGTTCTCTTCGGTCTTCCTTTACCCCTTTTAACCAGGCTCCAAATAACTTGATTTATCCTCCTCACTGGTGCATCCAATGATCTTTGTTGTACATGTCCAAATAATCTTAAATGATTTTCTACCAGTTTTTCTTCAATAAGTGCCAATTCAACCCTTATTCAATTCGCATAATTTGATAACGAATCTTATCTTTCTTTGAATGATCACACACCCATCTCAACAACCCCCACTTTGTATTCATATAGCCTCTTCAAAGCTCAACATTCACTACCAACCTCCAACGATAATACCAACATTAATTTACCATATTGTGAGGAATTAACATTTCCATTGGGCACAACCTAATAAGAAAATTCACTTTGCGGAGCTCATTTACCACAAGCCCATAAAATACAGCCCAAAAGCCCATCAGAATAAATGGGGCTGCAAGCTAGATCGTCCACAGGTCCTAAGAAGAGTATAAGCTTAGCATGGGACTATTGCCACGCACTTTTTTTTTTTTTTTTTGAATAAAGGCCACGTACATTTGGCAGCTCGTTCTTCCATCAATCCCTGCGACCTCTTCAATGACAATGAGGACGATTCTGAAGCAGGTCAGGTTTAGTCAGTGATCCTTGCTTCTATATCAATTACGAAAACTTTTATCTTTTGTTTACCCTCTGGGATTGCTTTGGGGTGGGGGTGGTGCTACATTTGACTCCAGTTCATGAACGCATGCCACATTTGCCTTTTTCCTATCATTTGTGCCTTGTGAACTAGTTTCTGTTTGATATTACTACTGGGAAAAAGTATTTGGACTAGCAAGTTTCAATATCTTGTTTTCTAGTCTCACTGCCTTTATTTTCATCTGGAACAGTTATCATAATCTATTAAACCATATCACTCGCCTTTGTTGCTGAGAAAACGTTAGGCAGTTAGATCATAGTGACTGACTTAAGTTAGTTATGAGGCTTATATGAATGTTTGCTCGGATGAAAGAGTACTTATGACAACTGGTATGATCTGAGTTGTAATCAAAGAGAAGGAAATGAAATGAACTGAATTCCTTAAATGACACACATATGTACAAGCTTATATATACAAGTCATGCTTCCTAACCTATTCCTTATTATATGGAAACACATCCCTTATATTATGGGAACACTTCCCTTATTTTATGGGATTCTAACACTCCTCCTCAAGTTGTAGCATATATATTAATCATGCCTAACTTGTTACAAAGATATTCAACCCGTGTCCCATTTAAGGCTTTCGTTAGAAGATCTACCATCTGATCGTTTGATTGCATATGTCCTGTAGATATAATATTCTTTTTAATCTTATCACGAATAAAGTGACAATCAATTTCAATATGTTTTGTACGCTCATGAAACATAGAGTTTGATGCTATATGTAATGATGCTTTATTGTCACACCATAGCTTCGCATGCAATGTTGATGGGACGCCTACTTCCTTCATAAGTTGAATTACCCACACAATCTCTTGTACCGATTATGATATGGCTCTGTATGCTGCTTCTGCACTTGATTTTGACACAATACATTGCTTCTTACTTCTCCAAGATATTAAGTTTCCACCAACAAACACACAGTAACCTGTAGTGGACCGTCTTGTAGTCTTAGATCCTGCAAAATCCGCATCACAGAAGCACTCAACTTTAATGTGCCCATAATCTGTATAGAGAATGCCATGACCTGGGGAACTCTTCAAATAATATAAGATATGTTCTAAGGCTTCCCACTGTGCCACTGTTGAAGATGCCATAAATTGACTACGTACACTAATTGAGAACGTTATGTCAGGACGAGTTACTATCAGATAGTTCAGTTTCCCAATGAGTCTTCTATATCTCTCAGGAAATGCAAAAGGCTTCAGTTCCTCTGGATCAATCTTCTTCTTCAAGTCATCAGGTAGCTCATCAAACATGCTCTCATTAAGATCTAGGAACGGATTCGATATCATGGGAACGCTGCTTGGTGCAGCTCCAAGCTTTCTAGTCTCATTTAAGAGATCAAGAACATATTTTCGCTGAGTTAAAAGGATGCCCTTCTTGCTTCTTAAAACTTCAATGACAAGGAAGTACTTTAGTGGTCCTAAGTCTTTTGTCTGAAAGTGAGAGTTAAGAAAGACTTTAAGTTCTGAGATTCCAGAGATATTGCTCCCAGTAATCACAATATCATCAACATATACTACTAAAAGAATCATGCCTGCACGAGATTGCTGATAGAACACAGAATGATCACTTTTACTTTGACTTAATCCGAACTTCTGAACCACATTACAAAATCTATCAAACCAGGCACGCGGACTCTGTTTTAGACCGTATAATGACTTTCTGAGATGGCACACTTTCCCACACTCCCCCTGAGCAATAAAATCAGGTGGTTGCTCCATATAAACTTCCTCAAGGAGATCACCATTCAAAAAAGCATTTTTAACATCCAACTGATGCAAATCCCAACGATAGGTGGCTGCTAGAGATACAAGAAGACGAACGGAAGTGAGCTTAGCAACTGGAGAGAAAGTCTCGAAGTAATCTATACCATAGGTTTGAGCATAACCTTTTGCAACAAGCCAAGCCTTTAAACGTTCCAAGGAACCATCAGCCTTAGTCTTAACTACAAACACTCATTTACATCCAATGACCTTCTTCCCATAAGGTAGATCAACAAGAGTCCAAGTACCAGCTTTGTCAAGGGCCATCATCTCTTCTTCCATCGCTGCACGCCAACCAGAATGGGCTAAGGCTTGTTGAAGGGTGGTAGGAGTGGAGATGGAGTCAAGGGTGCCTACAAGAGAGAAGGAAGTAGGAGATAAGTGCTCGTATGAGACATAGTGGGAGATAGGATAGGTGCAATCAGTATAACATTTTGGGGGGCAATGAGGACGGATACCTTTACGAAGAGCAATAGGTAGGTCACTAGATGGGTTAGCGACTGGATCAGGCATAAGTGGGTCAGGGTTGAGAATTGGAGGATTTAGGGATGCAGGGAGCGAATCTGACAATGAAGTATCTACTGGTAGATGTGTAGAATTGGTAGCATTAGTCTCATTGCTAATATCAAGAACAGCCTGAACTGGTGGCACACTATAAACCAAGAAATCATCTGACGTATCACTGACGGAGAGAGATTTAGAGAAAACTGAAGACTTGAAGAAAGAAGAGGACTCATGGAAGGTGGCATCAGTAGACACAAGATAACGACAGAGATCAGGAGAGTAACACCGATATCCTTTCTGGACGCGAGAGTAACCAATGAATACACATTTTAACGACTTGGGATCAAGTTTACCAATACTAGGACGAACATCCCGAACAAAACAAACACAGCCAAAGATTTTTGGATCAATAGAAAATAGCTTAGTGGTAGGGAATAAGGTAGAATATGGAATGTCACCATTAAGAACCACCGAAGGTATGCGATTGATGAGAAAGCATGCTGTAGACACGGCGTCAGCCTAAAAAGGTGTAGGAACACTAGAATGAAACATGAGAGCTCGAGCAGTTTCTAAAAGGTGTCGATTTTTTCTTTCAGCAACACCATTTTGAGCAGAGGTATCAACACATGAGGATTGGTAAAGGATACCATGGCGATGCATGTAATCAGTGAACGGGGTGGAAAAATATTCTTTTGCATTATCACTTTGAAGGATTGTCACAGGAGTATTGAATTTAGTTTGAATTTTAGCACAAAAAATTTGAAAATGAGTGAACAATTCAGAGCGTTGTTTCATTAAATAAAGCCAAGTGGTTCGTGAAAAATCATCAACAAACGTGACAAAATAACGAAAACAAGTTTATAACACTACATCAGAATGGACTAACTCAAAGGGGGACGCAGCCTGTTTATTGACTCGCGGTGCCAAATGAACACGATGGTGTTTGGCAAACTGACACGACTCACAATCTAAAACAGACACAGACAAAAACTGAGGATATAACCTCTTTAGAGATGAAATGGACATATGATCGAGACGATAATGAACTTCAAGAGGAGACGATCCACCAGAACATGCAACAAAACGTGGTACCGGATCATCTAGAATGTAATGGCCACCAGATTCATAACCTCTACCAATAATACGCTTCGTCGACAGATCCTGAATCAAACAATGGTCAGGAAATAATGAGATAAAATAATTCAAATGACGAGTCATTTTGCTGGGAGACAGAAGATTAAATGTGAGATCGGGAATATTAAGAACAGAAGATAACGAAATGGAGGGGGTAGGGTTAACAATGCCTGAGCCAACGACACGGACGGGGGAACCGTTGGCAACGAAGATGGAGGATGGGTTAGAATATGGGGCATATGATGAAAACAAACGATGGTTACCTGTCATGTGGTCAATAGCACCGAAATCAATGATCCACTTCAAGGAAGTGATAGCAAAACCAGAAGGCAGAGTACCTGTAGATAAGACTGAGACAGATGGTGAACTAGAGGCTGATGGTTCAGAAATCTGAGCCACATAAGCAGAACCACGCTGCTATTTATTTTGCAACTTACGACAATATTTCTTGATATGGCCAGGTTCCTTACAATAATTACAGATAATGCTAGTAGAAGTCGTGGCCGGGGTACTAGATCCCTGTTTGGAGCTATAAGTCTTACTATCAAAAGGACCTCGACCAGCCAGAGCACTCGGAAGGGGATCTACAGAAAGACGAGACACACCATTAGCACGAAGGACTCATGCAAACACATCGTCAAGAGAGGGAAGTTCCTGACTTGACAGAATCTGAGAGCGAACAGTCTCAAAGGATGGATAAAGAGCTTCGAGAAAACCAATACTAGCCTATAGTTCCATATTCTTAATGCGAGTTTCAAGGTCAGCCTGTGGAGACATGAGGACTTTCATTTCCTCATACAACCTCTTATAGTCCAAAAAGAATTCTTTTAATGGACGACCCTGCTATTGAGAACGATAAAAACCTTTGCACACTTCGTGAACTCGAGTAAGGCTCCCTTTACCAGAGAACATAAATTCCAGATAATTCATTATTTCTTTAACAGTAGTACAGTGACTGAAGGAAGACAAGATGTGAGGTTCAATAGAATTTATAATCTGAAACAAGATCCTAGCATCAGCCCATTTCCAAGTCACCAGTTGTTCTTTGTCACTAGGGGGTCATCAGTTAAATGTCCCTCTTTCTCAATACCCATAATATATATATATTAACAGTGGTGCTCCAATCATTATAATTTGTCCAGTTCAATAAGGAGAAGGTAATCTTAGCAGACATAGTCAATAAGTCAGGAGTCTTAGATTCAGCCATAGAAACTTAACAAACAATCGTAATAAAAATCCTGAAGTATCACAAATTCCAAAAGAATACCACAAATAGAGCAAACAAGGGCCTCTAGATCCTCTAACCAAATGTAACAGCAACCACTAAAGGTAAACACCCTCAAACAAAAAGTAAGATTCAAGAAATAAAGCAGAAACCACTAACCGTACCGTGATGAACAGTGTCAAACAGTACCAGTGAACAGTGGCCAAAACAGTACCAAATGAAAATAGTGCAAAACGGTACCCGATGAACAGTGAAAAAAGTCCCCCAATGAACAGTACCCCGAGGAGTAGTTCAGAATAGTACGCAGTCGGAAACTGGAAACAAATATTGGGAAAGTTGAACAGTACCGGAACAGTACTCCGCCGGAAAAATTCGAAACGATAAACAACCAAAATAGTCCTGAAATAGTACCAAACAGTGCAGAATAGTACCTCCATCGGAAAACTGGGTAACGCCACCGGAAACAGAAACTGGAGGTAGTCGCCGGAAACTGGAAATTTCTCACCAGAATCTGGAAAATCTTCACCGCAGGAAAACTGGGTAACGTCGCCGGAAACAGAAACTGGAGGTAGTCGCCGGAAACTGGAAATTCGTTGCCGGAAAATTCAAAGGCTCGTCGGAATCTGGAAAATTTTCAAAGAACCTTAAGCCTTTGATACCATGTAATCAAAGAGAAGGAAATGAAATGAACTGAATTCCTTAAATGACACACATATGTACAAGCTTATATATACAAGTCATGCTTCCTAACCTATCCCTTATTATATGGAAACACATCCCTTATTTTATGGGATTCTAACATGAGTTTTCGTCTTTTTTCTGTATTATCCTTCTCTATTTCCCTTTCCCTTATCAAAGATGAACAGCAAAGAAAATCTAACTTGTCCTTGATTTTTGGAATGACATCCAAAACCCATAAGGGAGGTGTTTGTTCAGGAATATATTTAAATGCTGAAAACGAGCTGTGAAGAATATGAGAGTATTAAGCAAATCTAATGGGTGTAGTTTGGATCCTGCAGTCTTAGAAAGACTGATCTTGTCCTGCCATTCGACCATTTTAATGGTTCTTTATACCTATGGAATGTGGATGTAATTTCTTTGGGTAGGGATCATTCTTATTTAAAGGATCGATACTATTGACCTCAAACGGTTATCTCACTTTGTTAAATTTTCTCAAATACGTTTCTATCTCATTTCCCTGGACAAAATATTTTGTCCGATGAGGAAACTATTTTGCGGTAAAAAATGGTAAAAGGGAGCAAAATGTCCAAAAAACAAACATAATTGCCAATTTCACAGCACAAGACCTTCGATAACCCATTATTTAATTGGTCTGCCATGGTATGTCATTTGAAATTTGCATCGAGTATCGTAAAACATTGTCAATCTCTCTTGACAACTCCTATGTATGAGATGTCTGACATGTTTCTAATACCAATTAGAGGTGCTTGCTATGATACTCTATCCATTTTGAAATTTACCTTATATTTTTTATTTAATGCTCATGGGAGTCATCGGTTACATGGTTGAAAATGAGAATATATACTTCTACAACTGCAAAAAGTTTTTCACAAGTGTTCGTATGTGTTGTCAAAATACGTTGAAGAACAGGTATTTCTCTAGTCTTCATTCTGGTGTTGTTTGGCTGATCCCACGTTCTTCAGCCAATCGGCAACTTCTCTGATGCTTGGTCTCTTGAAAGGATTTTGGCTGACACACATGCAAGCCACATCAAATACCTGCAGCACCTCCTCTTCAAAGCCCTTTCCTCTTAAAAGTGGGTCGAAGACTTGATCTTGTTTTCCTTCACTCCTCATTTGTTGCATCCAAAGAACCTGTTCCTTTGGCATTTTTGTCTTGCACATGTCAAGGGGCCTCCTCCCAGTGATCAACTCAAGCATGAGAATGCCAAAGCTGTACACATCTCCCCGAAGAGTGGCCTCAGATGCTTGTCCATACTCAGGTGGAATATAACCTAAAGTACCTACAAGTTCAGTCGTAATATGAGAAATGGGAATTGGACCTATGAAGCTATTGTTACTAACATTAAAAGATGTCAAAGTGCCTGCTGCTGTAGCAGCTCCAAGGTACTGGAGGAAAGAAGAAGGGAGTGTTCCTTGAAATAGATTGCTAGACAAATCAAGCTCCTGGATAATACTACTGGTTTCGTTATTATTATTAACAACAGATGCTGGCAACTCATCAGAGAGACGATTGTAGCTTAAATCAATAATCTGCAGGTGACTAAGGAGTGAGATGAACTGGGTTGGGAGGTTACCAGAAAGTCGATTTTGAGAGAGATTGAGCTGAGACAGACCAGTGAGGTTCGTGAGAGCAGGGGATATCGAACCAGAGAGACCTCTGGATGGAAGCAATAAGCCAATAACTCGGTGATCCCCATTACCCATATTGCTCTCATCGCAAAGAATGCCTTCCCAAGAGCAGCAATCAACAGAAGAAAACCAATTAAGAGGAGGGTGAGGTTCTGTGGATATATTGTTGTAGAAGTCCAAGAGAGAATCTTTATCCAATTGGGTACAAGAGGAGGAGAATGTGACAACAAGGCAAGACAGAACCAATGGTACTGTGAAAAAGGCCATTAACCTCATAACCATAATTATGGAAGATGAAGGAGAGGTATAGGATCTTCTTCTTCTTGATGATTTTAATGGGGTTGGCATTTGTCTGGAATATCTGTGTCTTCAGGACAAACGATTTCTTGGGGATCTCTTTTTCTTGAGAATGATGAAGGGGCTGATAAAAATAGAAAGAAAGGGAATGTATGGGAGCTGTCATGGGCTATAATCTGTTCATTGACTCTGTAACAGGAAGCTAAAGGGTGAGAGGGGTAGCGTCTGTTGACTACACTCTATCAGAATTCATAAGAGCTCACTTTTTGGTGCAATTGTCTTTATGCAAGTCTGTTTTATTTTCAAGTCGTGTATTTATGTAACTGTAACTCCTGTTTTAATTTGCAATAAGCTAGATATAATATTTGGAAGCTCAAAAGCAAGCGCAAACCATGGATGGAGGCATGGAGCGACAAAATTTTGATCTTGTACGTATGAGTGTATTTACATGTGTGATTGTGTGTGTAAAATTAGAATCATTTATTATTTATTGACTATAGTAGTTATTCATTTCATTTGATCTCTTAAGTTGGTTTTTTCCTTGATTATTGATTTGAAGTTTGAACAGCTGGTACGTTGATTTTTCTAAATCCCATGGAATCAGCCCTTTCCAAGAGGGGTAGAAAAGCTTTGGTCCTTTTTTTTTTTTTTTTTGGTTTTTTTAATGTAAATGCTTCGTACTCATTCATACGACAGTTGAAAGTTGAAACTCCGATAGGGTGGACTTGGCAAGAAACTAACTCGAATGTATTATGGTTCCACTGTCTCCAGAGTCTTCTGTTGACTTCAGTTGTAGCTATACTTGGAAAGACAATATAAAATTTTAGTTCCGTCCAAAGGGAAGATCACCAGAAACTGTCATTAGCAAGTGGAAACTAATATCCGAGTATCAAAATAAACAAATGTAATAAATTAAAATGTTAACATTGGCTGACCTAGTGAAAGCGCCAGCTCTTAGCCGTGGTTTGGATATGAATAAAAAAAGAGAAACATGGGGAGGACCAAATGCTGAGAAAAAACATCAAATGAAATTAGTATTTTTATAAGTTTCCTTCCCCATCATTTTCTCTCTAATTTTCTTCTCATTTAAATCAAAAGTTAAAGTTTAAACAAAAACAGAGGAAAATGTGGATGGCTCAAGTTTTGGACGCAAGTTTTGCAACGGCCATTGCGTTCTCGTTCTCATTTCAACTAACTCTATATTGTTACCTGTTTATATTTTGCAGCTGCTTTGCCTTCTTACTCTATCGAATTTGTAGTTTGAAATAAGTAATAAAAAGTAAACCCATTAAAAATATAATTTTATTATTTCATAAAAATAATTATAATAAATGAAATATTGTGTATTACTCTCTTTAGTTTTTAATATAAGAGTCAACTGCCTCTTTTTTAGAGATTAATAAAGTCAAATAAATTTGATTAAAGTATTTATATTTATAGTTTTTTTAAATTAATTTTTATGATTTATAAACTAATATATAATTTAATGATATAAAATATATATTATAATTAAATAATTTCTTTAATTTCTTTAATCTCTTCAAAAAAAAATCAACTAACTCTTGATAAGACCAACTTACACTTTTGTATGGATTAGCCCAACATCGTGATTCGGCCGAAGGCCATAGATTAAAAGTGGGCTTAAAGATTTATGCCCAAAGAAAGTAGGCTTAAAGCTTTAGGCCCAAACAAGTAGGCTTAAGGCTTGAGTCCATCAGGTCCAAGGAAATAAAATTGGGCCTTCTGCGCCTTTCTGCAAGATGCTATTTGCTCCAGGAACGACGCAGCAACGATCGGTGATGCGAGTAAGCTGAGCTACAGGGAAACTCCTGCTAAAGAGGTTGCCTTTGATTGTTCATTCGATTGAGAAAAGCATCGCCTTTTCGCCCTCCTATTTCTGAAAGCTAGATTCACTAAGGAGGCAGAAAACGATGTCCGCTAGATTGATCAAGAGAGTCCTAAATGAACAACACCGTCCCCTTGAAGTGAACGAAGAGGTAGAAGAAGATAATCAGCTTCAAGAAGAAGAATCGGCGTCCCCAGAATCCGTATCCCGTTCTTCAATCAATCCCTTCGACCTTCTCAATGACGAGGATTCTGAACCAGACCAGGTTTAATTATTGATTCCTAGCTAGCTTTTATATCAATTACAAAACTATTTTTTTTTTTTATCTGTTAGGTTTTTGGGGTGAGGGTAATGCTAAGTTCGATTCAAATTTACGGATGCATGTGGCATTAGCCTTTGTCATATCGTGTATGGATTGGATTCTCTTTCATATTATTACTGAGCAGAAAGTAGTTGGATCAGTAAATTTCAATAGCTAGTGTTTATAGTTTAACTTTCTTTATTTTCAGCTCCAATAAATTTTCAGTTTATTAAACCATATAATCTCACTTCTTGCCCAGAGAAAAATAAGAAAAATTCTAACTTGGCCTTGGTGTTAGGAAATATATCCGAAATGACCTATTAAGGTGAAGATTGTCCTATAATTTATCTTCGTATCTTGTGCACTTTGATGAAGGTAGGGAATATTCTCATTGGACATCTGAATTTTTTTTTTCTTTCAGTAGTTAAATGGTGTTTTTGTCTGCAGGAAACCGACCTGACATCCACCAATGAAAGATTGAGGCAATCTGATGATAAAGAGGAGTCACCCTCATCGATATATACTGCTGTAGCTTCAACGTCTAATCTAAAATCAAAGAAGAAGAAAAAGAAGAAAAACAAGGATAATTCTTTATTAAGTAAATATAGAGGTGAAAAAGAATTGGACCAAATTATAGAGAACTTATCACTCGATGTCAATTCTTCTACTGAGCAACAAGTCTCTACAAAGGACAGAGTAGCAAACGCCAAAGACCAATATAAAACTGTCAAGCAGCAGTCATTCTCCATATTACAAGTGGATCCTAAATATTTGAATGCTGAAAATGAGCTGAGACGAATATTTGGTTCCAAGGTAGTAAAATCATTCGAGAGTAGTAATCAAGCTAGCAGTTCTAGGCCAATTCGAGGGGTGAGGCGTGGGCACTATAATCTTAGAAAGACTGTTCTAGTCCATCCAGCTGACCATTGGCCCCGGTGGGATGGTTCTTTGTCCATGGAATTTTTGGAAACAAAGGATGAATATAACTACTTTAGGTAAGGATTACTCTTATTTAGTTGATTGATGGTATTGACCTCTCTTTCATTTTTCTGCCCCATCCGTCGCATATGGCGTATACGATTGACTTAATAGTGGCATCCTATAAAATTAACCAATCAGAAATGTTGGCTGAACAACTCTAAATTACTTGTTATTTATTATTTTATTTTATTTTTGAATCCCTTTTGTGGGGACTTTTTTCCCCAGCAATCCCCTTTTGGAAACAGGAGTGGAGAGCGGGGTATAGGTCTAGTTTGGGATTGTGGTCTTTATATATGCCAGAGTTCTTTTAATCTTTGTAGTTTGATTTATTGCTCGATACTTTATGATTAAATTAATGTGTTAGCAACAAAAACAATGATAGTTGTATATTTCTACAGCCCTCTTAATTTCTTTCCAGTTTTCATGATTTTGATTTGTTCTGTAATGTAGATATGAACACACAGCATCCTATTCTCAAGCTCAGAAGGCATTTGAAGCTGCCAAAGCAATTAATGACTTAAATGGTCTAGCTAGCATATTATTGTATCATCCTTATCATCTAGATACACTTTTAACAATGGCAGAGTATTTCAAGGTTGTGGGTGAGCAGCAGATGTCTGCAGATTCTATTGCCAAATGTCTGTATGCCCTTGAGTGCGCATGGCATCCCATGTTCACTCCTCTGCAGGGCAATTGTCAATTGAAATTCTGCCATGAAACTAACAAACCGATGTTCACAGCTCTTTTCACTCACATGAAGAACTTGGACAGGCGTGGCTGTCATAGATCTGCTTTAGAGGTCTGTAAATTGCTGCTTTCACTAGATTCTGATGATCCCATGGGGGCAATTTTCTGCATTGACTACTTTGCTTTAAGGGCTGAGGAGTATGCATGGCTGGAAAAATTTTCTGAAGATTATAAAAGTGATAACTCCATCTGGTTATTTCCAAATTTCTCTTATTCTCTTGCTGTGTGCCGTTTTTATTTTGAGAAACTTGAGCAAGAGGTGTCGGAAGATGCTTGTAGGGATGCTAAAAAGGCTTCTTCGACTGATCTTATGAAACAAGCATTGATGCTTCACCCCTCTGTTATAAAGAAGCTAGTGGCAAAAGTACCTTTGAAAGATCGTGTGTGGACAAATATTCTCAAGCATGCCTTTTTCCGATCAGATCAAATAGGAATTCCATCTCAAGATCACTTGATAAATATATATGTCGAAAGAAATTATCTTATATGGAGGCTTCCAAATCTGCAGAAATTGCTCAGTGATAGTGCACATCTAGTCCTTGAAACTATAGAAAATGATAGAAGTGAGGTAAAGGATTGGGCTTGTGTCAGAAAAGAAGCATTCTCATCTGAGAAAAATGAGTAAGTGAATTTCATTTGCTTTATCTAAATTTTTCCATGCTTATCTCAATTTATAGAAACATAGGGTTTGCAATTATGTTTACAACCATCTGAACTTAATTTTTCTTCAGTTTTGAATTTCTCATGTTTTGAGGTTGGCTTATTTGGAATAACGATGTGATGGTTGATTAATTGGAATCTACGTACAGGATCTTGCAGCACTTCAAAGGCATAATCTAAGTCTATATACTGCTTATCTGAAGTGTCTATTCTCTTCTATCAATAGGAAAACCCTGAATGATGCATATTCTTTCGAGTAAATTTAGTTTCCATGAGGTGTTGCCCTTGCAAATACGTGATTTGGCTGTGTAGTTGAGAAACATCAGCTAGACATTGTGCTAATAACTGAGAGTGCAAAAATGATGAGCAGATAAAAAATTAATAATCATGTGATATGGCTGCGTAGTTGATCTGTTTGAAACCTGTGCATTTGATTCATAACTGTTAAAAGAGATGATGTAAGTAAACTAATATGTTGAACATCATGTTTAACTTATGTGCGATATGCTAGCAGCTGTGTCTCCATCGCTTGGTCTTTTCCTTATTAAACTAAAAATTTCTATTTTGTTAGGTACGGACATTTATTGGTTTCTGATTTTTCTGACTCGGTGGCTTCAATTCCGCAAGAGAATCTGCAACATTTTATGGGCGCTCCAAGGATGAGGGAGGTTGGACAGAATGAGAATGAAGTTGTTAATTTGCCTGGAAATGGCCATGTTTATCGCGATGTTAATAACAGGAGTGCATTGGCTGTCTTGTTTGAGTCAATGCTACCATGGGTTACCTATGGTGATGGGGAGGACGGTGTAGCCGATGAGCATCAACACGGCAATCAATGATTCTGGGTGCAACTCGGTAATCAAAGTTCTCCATGGTGCTTTAAAGAAAATATCTCAACATATACTCTTTTTCTTCATGATGGATTTGTGGGGTGGGAGGAGGAGTAGTTGAACTCTCCGTGAAGGATCTCTCTCTGTATAGAGCCATGCGGTCATTGCCTAGTACTTTTATGTTTATATTCTTAAATTAAATCTCTATCTGGGATCTCTAGATGCGTATAGATGGCATGGTCCACAGAAAGTTTTGTGGTGTCTGAGTTTAGAAATATTAAGTCATACGTTATTATTAACGAGTTCTGATCCTGGTGTCGGTAGCAGAGTAGGGATACTAATAATTGGGTTTGTTCTACTATTGGAACTCTCTAGTTGTTCTACTCTAAATTGTTAAGGCATATATAGCTTCTTTCTTAAATTTTCGTGCACCTATACTTACAAGTAATGCATCTTTACATCATCAGAAACAATTGATTTATTATATGTTTAAAAAAGCTGAATCAGAATCAAGAAACGTGACAGCTAGTATAAAAGATTCCTGTATGACAGTATGAGTCAATCTGTATAATTTGTCAAATGTAAATCGTCTGAGGATGTATATGTTATGGTGGTGGTTGTTTTTCACACACGAAGATAAAAATAAGAAGCCAGAAAAACAATTTTACTTTCATTTGATCTGTACTGATACACATGTCTGGCCTCTTCAGGATAAGAGGGAGTAATATTGTGATGGATTGATCATTGTGATCCGGAATGAGAGAGGGAACAGGCAAAGAGAGAGAATAGCAGAGAAATAGGTGGGAATGCACTAAAGCACTCTATTATTATGACTAACCCCTTAACTGACTTGCGATCTTTATTATGATTATACAACATATTGGTTCAGACAAACACTTGAAATGAGGAATCATATATATTTTACACACTAACATTCGCTAATGTCAGACATTGGAGATTTATTGTAAACTTGCATTGATGTCCCAACTTAAACTTCTTTTGTAATTGGAAAGTGAGGACATACTTCAACCCACAACAATGAAATATTTGCGTTCGGTGTTTTCCTTCAACAATAGCACATCGACATTCATACTTAAAAAAGATAGTTACAATAAGAAAAACTCATTGAATCAGACAGTGGACACTTGGAAAATAAAGCGGCTAGTGCTTTGTGTTATTGAAGGAGCATGCGTAATAGTTTAATGGTGGTAAGAGCAGAAAGCAGAGTGAGCAGCCATTGATGACAATTATGGTCCCTCCTCCAACCCAATCCTACGTTGGAGTTAGTTACCATCTCTCTCTCTCTTGCTTTCTTTTCTGTCTGCGGATATTGCGGGGATTTCAACGCTTAAGCTCCATGGATGATATGGGGGACCAAGGCTATGTATTATTGAGTTGTCATGTGAATTGATTTTAGTTGATATATTATTAGCCACATGCACACTCCATTATAGGCTGCAAACATCATTACAATACTCCTCCCATCAGCTTTATCAACCTCATAATATTATCGCTTCCATAGGCTCAACAAGTTTTAAATTCATGTATGCCAGCCTTAACAAGAATAATATAGAAAAAAGGGGGGGATTTTAATTTATACTTTTTATTTAAAGTTAAGAAACAACATGATCTTAGACCCCAACAATTGAGCCTCTCGATCTTTCATTATACGTTGAGAAGTAAAAAGAATTATAATCCCCATCCCTAAAACAAGTCTTATCCCATTTGGTGGAGTAAAATATATGGATTTTATGATGTTATTGAGCTCTATTTTACAATTAAATATCTAGATAAATTGTATGTTAGATCAAAAGGTCTCGCACAATAACCTCTTTGAAATTTTTTTTTTTGTCTTCCTCTATCTTTTTTCATAGGATTCTAAATTGTCTGATATCCAATCATATTCTCTATATATGTTTAAACCACCTCAAACGATTTTTTATTATTTTATTTTTAATAGATATCACTCCTACTCTTTTTCGAATATGGTCACTATAAATCTTATATTTTCTGGTATAATCACACATTCATCTCAAGTCTTAATATCTTCATCTTAGCTACCCCATTATATATTCATGTTGTCCCTTCAGAGTCTAACACTCACTACCATATAAAATTGGTGATTGAATAGCACTATGATAAACCTCCCTCTTACCTTGATTGATAACATAAATTTCTTCCATATTTGTAGCCTTCTGGAAGGTGAGAACACACAAGACATCAACTTGAATACTAGTTATTTTTTAATTTGTAGTGGGAACCACAAGCAGAAAGTGAGTTCTATGAATCTCCCTCCACTGACACCTATCATTTGAGGGGTTTCAGGCTTTCTCCTTTTGCTTTTCAAGACGCTATAAAAAGGGAAAGAACATAGCAACCTTGAATTCACCAAACCATAGGAATTGAAAATCAAGCATCACAAAAATATGGGTAGGAATCTGAAGAACGCTGCAATAGCATTCCTTGTTCCTCTTCCCTCCATACTCTTTTATCTCTCCTTCCTCAACCACTACTACGACTCTGCAATACTTGACACTGACTCTAACCTCTGGACATGGTGCTATCACCACCCTCTCTTGCTTCCCAATGCACTCTTGTTCCTCAACGTCACTCTTCTCTTCTGGGTCATCGCCCTCATTCAGTGTAGCCATTGGGTACGTTTTCATTCCAACGCACACACACACAGAGACCCCCCTTAAATTGAGAAGATAGTTGAGTTAAGTAACATCCAGCACCTTAAACTCAGTATTTTAAAGCAATTTTTGGTACATCCAGCAACCTAAAGGTTTCTTTACAGTAGCTTCACTATCCTAAAGTATTGGAGCATTCAATACACTAAAGTATTTTGGGAAAATCACACCAAAGTCCCAGGAAAGTAATATCAGAAAGGTCCCACTTTAGGAAGCTGTATGCTACTTAATCCTGAATAGTTTCTGGGTTTGTTTTAAGGGTGAGTGTTGTTGTGCCTGTGATATGTGAGTGATATGGTGCAGATGATAGACCTGTATTGGACGGTGATTCCTGTGATGCTGGTTCATTACTATGCAAGTCACCCAGGGGGAGAGTGTAATTGGTGGAGATCAAGGGTTGTGATATTCTTGACTTGGCTTTGGAGTGTCAGGCTGAGCCATAACTATTTTAGGCGAGAAAACTGGCAATGGGGTGCCAGACAGGATTGGAGGTTCACCAACATGAGCCTTTCCTATGGCAACCATTGGTGGTGGATTTCATTCTTCACTGTTTACTTCTCTCAGCAGGTTCCTCTTTATAACTAACTGCTTCCTTCAATTTTCTTATTCTTATTATGAAGTTTTAACTGATCTGCATCAACTGAATAAGATAAACAATATTCTTCTAATACTCTTGTTTTGTATTCATAAAATTCAACTTTGACACTATATATCGCTCCTATAAGAATGGATTTTTTTCCGTAATATTTCAAGTGGATCAATCCAATGAGCATAGTTTTCTCATTTTCTTAACCTTTCACAAAAAAAAAAGTAATAGAAATGTCCTATTTGTGTGCTTCTCCTTTTACTATAACATGTCTAATTGTCTATTTGGAAAGCGTTGGTGAACCTAAAACCATTTCTTACCTCATGCAAAATGTTTCCAGATATAGTTTAAAACATAGTAAAATCATGTTTCACCATACTTGGAAATCATAATTCCAAACAAGCATTAAGTGATTTTTATGTTAATTTCCTAAAATTGGGAATAAATTAGTTTTTGACACTATACATGGACTTTTTTCCTTAATACTTCTTATAGACAAAATGTTCTCCATCCCTAATCTCAAGTTAAGCGGATCAATTCCTAAGAAAATTTTTACAAACAGGAAAAAGAAATTGCAACCTTTTACTCAATATTTTATTAGTTTCTATTTACCCAAATGGTCATCATGAGCATGATCTTCTCATTTTCTCAACCATAAGAAAAAAAGTCATAAAAAGATCCTATTTTGTGTGCTTTATAGATCTTTAACAATGTCTCACTTTTTGCAGATACTTCTGATAGCACTATCTCTTCCATTCTATGCAATCCACTCAATGAATCAGCCTCTGAGCATTATGGACTTGGTGGCCACTGTACTGTGTTCATCAGGCATTCTCATAGCATACTTTGCTGACACACAACTATACAACTTTGTGACCAGAAACAACAACCTTAAATATGTTGGAAAGCCCATAGTTCCTGTTCTAGACAAGGGCTTGTGGTATTACTCAAGGCATCCAAACTACTTTGGAGAACAACTATGGTGGTGGGGCCTAGCTTTATTTTCTTGGAACATAGGATTTGGATGGACCATAATAGGGACAATAGGTAATACCTTATGTTTGGCTTATGTGACTAAGCTTGTGGAAGACAGAATGTTGAGACAGAAGAATAGAACAGAGGCTTATACAAGGCATCAGAACACAACCTCTATATGGGTTCCTTGGTTTAAGGTTTCTGATCCTTCAGATGTAAGAAATAAGAATACTTGATGCTTTTTCTTCTTCTTCTTCTTCTTTTTTTTTGGTCCCTTTTTAGTAACATGTGTGGTTTGTTCATTGTTTGGACAAGAAGTGTATTGTTGGTATTTTTGTACTCTTTTGCATATATAGTTTTGTTATGTTGATTCGGTGGGATTATTGATTGGCCTGTGCAATCCATGTATAAATTGATGTGATGTGAATAAAATCTTCATGGTTATTTATGCTATATATATTTTTTCCCCTTTTTGTTTTAGAAAAAAATCAAACCTTGACCTTTTATAAACTTTTCCTTAGATGGCGACCCGCATTTTAAATTCATATTATAAATTATGAACATTTGAACCCGCATTTTACCTTTTGTGCAACACATGCGATTCGCATATCTTAAAAGGGAAAAAAGAAGAAGAAATAAATCTTTTCTTTATTAAAAAATTTATGAAAATTAAAATTAATATCAATATATAATAAATCACACTATATATAAATTATGAATCATAAAAATCTCATTTTAGGTTCCTTAGTAATATATAGCCAAATTTGTAGCACGCAATACTAATTATTCCCTTCAGTCTTAAATATAAAATAAAGTTAATTTTTTTAGGAGAGATTAAAAAAACTAAATAAATTACTTAATCATATCATATATTGTGTATCCTCAAATTATATATCAGTTTATAAATTAGGCAAAATAGTTTATAGAAAAATGACAAATATAAATATTTTAAAATAATTTAATTAATTTTTTTAATATCTCCAAAAAATTAACTATGTCTTATATTTAGAACCAGAGGGAGTATAAAATCATAAATAATATAACTTATCTATCAAAGTTTATAACTTTTTATAATACTATATTCAGTCCTAAATATAACATATAGTTGACTTTTTTTGAATATTAAGAAAGTTAAATAAATAAATTAATATTTATTATTTTTATTTCAAACTAATTTTTGAAACTTATAAATTAATTTATAATTTAATTATATATAACATGTATTACGATTAAGTCATTTATTTAATACCCTTAATTTTTTTAAAAAATAAATTATGTTTTATATTAAGTAACGAAGAGTATGAAAAAGAATTGCAGGAAGGAAAGGATCATTCATAAAATCCAATGTTGTCGAATTGATTAGGACAGTGATTTAAGTTTAACCGTTCTGAATTAAAATATTTTTTAATACATATGAGAAAATCTCATATGACGTAGACAAACCCTCTTTTTCCCGATAGTGCTCTCCAGTGTCGTCCCTTTCTCGCCGACGGCACGGCGCTTCTCCGGCGTTATCTCCCTGCTCGGCGCTCACAACCGTCGTGCGATCTCTCTCCACTCAGGTACGTTTCCTCCGTCCTCTCTCTCTCTGCCTTTCCCCTCTTGGCTCGCTCTCTGGTTTGGACGTGACTTTGAGATTACAGAAAGAACAATCAGAACCATAAAAAACTTGTCTGAATTGTGATTTTTCTTTTTCGTGATTAATAGTTTCATAATCCACATGCTCTTTTCTTGGTTGCCATCATCACTTCAATCTCTGGAAAAAAAACTACATGGAAATGGGATTTGTCGCCAATGCAAACTATAAGCGATCTACTTTATGTTTTTTTTTTTATCCTTTAATTTGCTGGAGGCTAAAATAAAAACCTGCATCTTTTGGGTTTTGATTGCGTTTTTTCATTTTGATCAAGTTTTTATTTTATTGGATCAAATTTTTAAGAGATTCCCTTTTTTCTCCGGAGCCTTCCTATTCATTTTTTTTTAAAAAAAATATGACAGCACTAAGAAGGGACAAAAAATGCATCAAGCACTCTTATATCTTGCGTACCCTGCAAATGGGGATCTGTGGGAAGATTAACTTTTCTGTTGATTTTGAGTTTTTGACTGAGATGTTTCTACTTTCAGAATCAAGTTCTTATAAAAAAGGGGGGAAATTGAAGGGTTTAGATTTAATATTTTATCTTTTCGTGTACTAGTTTAATGATCTACCTTATAAAAAAAAGATTTAATATTTTATAGCATTTTATTATAATATTATATAAAATAAATTTAAATTTAAATTGTTAATATTTAATTTGGGTAATTCACAATGGTTGGTATATAAAAAATTAAAAATTTAATTTATAAACTATTAATATTATAATAATAGTTTTATTAAATATTAAATTGAAACTATCTATTTTTTTATGGACATTGAGATGGGATTATAAGGGAAGAATGAGAGAGCATATTTTGAGAGGATATGATCTGATCTTAAAATAATTAGCGGGAGTGACACTTTGCCTCAAATAAGGAGTTAATTAATGTGAATAAATGACTAAAACCTTTCAAAATACAGGATAAAAGGTTCATATAATTTAAAAGGTAAATTATTTGAATAGTGCTAATGTACTTTTTTTTTTATGGTTAACGTTAAATTTTAGAATATCAATTGAGATTCTTTTATCGTCCCTGTAAATTTAGGGACATGCTTATATCGCATAATTATGTTAATCACTCTTCTCTCTGTTTCTTTTGAAACCTGTCCTCCTTGATCACTATCATTTTAATTTGGAAAAATTTTTAAAAAAAATATTTTCAAAATTTAGAAATATTAACTCAGTATTTTCCTCCTAAAATAAGTTATGAATTGTAATCAAATGTATTCAATACTTAAATTATTATATAAAACAAAAATGATTTGGGATTTTGATATTTTGAAAATATTTTTCTGAATTTTTTTAAATTTTTTTAATTAATTTGTTTTTTAATATACTAAAAAGTAATATTTTATCTAGGTAGCTTTGGTTCAGCTTAGTTTGTAATTTCTTTTTTTGGTTTCCTGATATGTTTTTTGGTTGCTTCTTTTCTGGACAGAAGTAGTTGTGTTGTATTTTGACTCATATTTTGTGGTAATAAAATTCAACTTTGGGTTAAAAAAAAGTGAGCTAATTTATTAGAGACTGAGTTATAATTAAGACTAAATTAAAGGGGCTAATTTATTAAATTTCTCAAATATATACTATTCGTCCTATATATTAAAAGTTTATGCAGTAACGACGAAT
Source organism: Albizia julibrissin (assembly GCA_037074505.1). Classification (NCBI taxonomy): domain Eukaryota; kingdom Viridiplantae; phylum Streptophyta; class Magnoliopsida; order Fabales; family Fabaceae; genus Albizia; species Albizia julibrissin. Next base: position 4,226,126 of record CM073487.1, on the reverse strand, counting down.
GAAAAATCAACGACTGGGAAACGTGAGCTGTTATTTATAATAGATGATTCGCATCCATATTCACATTAACCTCCAGCTGAACTAGCATCCCCCAGTTGAACTAACCAAAATTTTGGTTGATGCTCCCAAATTTTCAGAAAACAGCCATGATTTGGAAAAATAGAAATAGAAATTCCTACAGCGGCAAGAGGGTGAGGAATGGAACAAGTTTCAATTACATGGCCGCGGTGATCCTTGGCGCCGTCTTTTTTCTTCCGATTTGCGTATCCGCAGTGAATCTGCGGTTCGGAAATAATGGCGAATTCAAGATATTGCAGGTGGCAGACATGCACTACGCAAACGGCAAAAGTACGCATTGCTTGGATGTGCTTCGTTCTCAGTATGCGTCTTGTTCTGACCTGAACACTACCGCTTTCATTGGAAGGATGATCCTTGCTGAGAAACCTGATCTAATTGTTTTTACAGGTATGTGCTCTTCTCTACTTTTGTGTTTCATTCTGATCTTCACTTCTTACTTTAAATCACTTTATAAACTGCATCCATCCCACTACGACATGTTAACGGGGGATTAAGAGAAACAGGATAGCGATAAAACGATTTTTGGACTTCTATTGCATCTCTGAGAAAGGGTTTAAGTTTGTTTGGTGAAGCTAGCTAATTAAGCATGAATTCTGTTACACAGGGGATAATATCTATGGAAAAGATTGTGACGATCCGGCTAAATCAATGGATGCGGCCTTTGCTCCTGCAATTGAATCTAACATACCTTGGGTTGCTGTTTTGGGAAACCATGACCAGGAAGGATTGCTCTCTAGAGAAAGGGTGATGAAGCATATTGTTGGGTTGAAAAACACACTGTCTAAACTCAATCCTCCGGATGTAAACTTCATTGATGGTTTTGGGAACTATAACTTGGAGGTCCATGGGGTTGAGAACTCTGAACTTGGCAACAAGTCAGTTCTTAATCTTTACCTTCTTGACAGTGGAGACTACTCCACCGTCCCTTTCATCTCTGGCTATGGCTGGATCAAACCCTCACAGCAACTTTGGTACCAAAGAACGTCTGAAAAGCTTCAGGTGCTGATCTGTCTGGTCCATATGTTTTAAGATATTATTCTATCCATCTTGTTTCTCTTTTTGTTTGATACTCCCTCCGGTCCTTAACACCTAATTTGATTAGATTGTTAAGTTAGTTAATATGACATGTATTCCTAGTCATCTTTCTTATTTCCCTCATTCCCTCTCTTCTTTAATTATTGTTGAGGGATCATCAATAAGAGTAAATTAGGAAAAGATTAACAAATATGAAAAATATGTCTTATGTTTAAGACAATGATCAACTCTCCAGATATGTCTGATATTAAGGACCCGAGGGAGTAGCTGCTTAGAGATGTGAAGTTGTGTGGAATTTAAGTTTTCTACTGAAGATATAACTGATTTCAGTTCCTTTGCTTGATGAAAATCTCTTATTAGCTAGTCTTAATTTTTTTCAGAAAGGATACAAGGATGGGCCTGGGCCTCAGAAAATAGCTGCTCCCGGTATTGCATACTTTCACATTCCTGTACCAGAATATGCCAGATTCCACCCATCAGACTTCACAGGTGTGAAACAGGAGAGCATTGGCTCGGCTTCTGTGAACTCTGGCTTCTTCTCAACCTTGGTTGAAACAGGAGATGTAAAGGCAGTTTTCACCGGCCATGATCATGTCAATGACTTCTGTGGTAAGCTACAAGGCATAAGGCTCTGTTATGGTGGGGGATTTGGATATCATGCTTACGGAAAGGCTGGATGGTCAAGGAGAGCGAGAGTGGTGGTTGTTAGTTTGGATAAAACAGCGAAGGATGGTTGGGGAGATGTCAAGTCCATCAAAACATGGAAGCGCCTTGATGATCGGTCTCTAACTACAATTGATTCTCAGGTCTTATGGAGCAAAAGGGTTGGTCACAGGTGAGACTACTCAGTAATACCTTTTAACTTTTTCGCTTCTTCCTTTTTTTTTATGATAAAAACTTAATAGGTCCTTAATCTCTTTTGTAATTTATGAAGATAGACCTGCTGAATATGAATAATGCTCGTCTGTGTGTACACTTCATTCTTTGCATATGAGTAAATGATACTGGAAGACCTGGTAGTTTGTATAACTTGGGATAAGCCAAAGGAATGTCATGGACATAATCAAATATGGAAATTATAGTGACTTGGTTCAAGACGAGATAAGGAGATGAATATCGCATCGGTTTGACAGCCACTACTTTCTTATTGGAATAACTGCTGAAGCTGGTAACAATTTGCGTGAAATGCTAAACTGAAGTAAAACTGTTTAGGACAAATGTGATGCTATACATGAAACAGAAGTCATCCACATTGAACTAGTAAAGGGTAACAAATGCTAGTACCAATAGAGGGCAACTGCTGTAGAGTTGGTGTCAATTATCGAGTATACTAGTGATCTGCTATGGAATTGTGGTGTTTATCTTAGTATATCTGTCTTACTCAAAGAATGAAACTGATTATCTTTCTGCTTCATATTAAAAATTTAGAGCAAGAAGTGAATACTTCTAATTCTAACTTTGTTACGTCATCAGCTTAGGAACCAATGTCTGCAAACAAGAATCCAAAATTCATTTTGGTGTTACATTATAGATATCACATTGGCCACTTCATTAACATCAATACTTCTTTTCATTCTCGATCCCAGGAATTGATAAAAGTTTGCTTTCCATTCTGGAATCCTTGAGTGTCCATGTTAAATCGCATTATTTTTCGTGCCATGAACTGTTACTCATTTTTATCTTGGTTTTCCTTGTAACAGATAACCATAGGAGAAAACAACATGTCAGTTCGTGGTTCTTGAGAATCTAAACGTTATTTTTGGAAGTTGGATAGAAAAATTTTACACCTACAAGTTGTCTGTATGTCCCACATATAGAAGCAACCACAAAAGTTCTCTCTTAAGAATGTATGAAAAGAACGGAAGTTGGTGGGGATGATTGTATTGCATGCTATATGATTATAACTTTTTATATATACCTCAATATATAAATAATGGTTTTTATTTGAAGTTTTAACCATAAGCCTCGGTTGAAACACTGGCTTTAGAATTTGGGACAAAGACAAATAAATATCCCCATAAATCATAAAACCCAAATCAACTCCTCCAATTAGACTAATCCGAAATCAGTCCAAATGTGATATTTTAGAACTCGTCAATGTTATGCACTTACCATATTATCTGTTTTTTCCTTTAAAAAAATTCCATCCACAAGCAGTCCCCCACACTTTTTTGCTAGGTTGGTACAGGGAATAATACCTCTTTCAATATTCACTGCAATGTAAAGGATATTAACATAATAATTAAGGCGTTAGCAAGTTTTCTTCCTTTTTTTTTTCAGTGTCTTTGGGTTAGATTTTGGAAAATAGTTTCTGAAAATAAAAGTGATAAAATTTATTTTAGAGAATAAATTCTGAGCAGAATAGGGGTGTGTTTGGATACAACTTTTAAGAATAGCTTCTGGAGAAAAAAAATGAAAAAAGCGATTTTTTTAATAGATTCTGAGAATAATAAATTATGTTGAAAAAATTGATTTTGATAAAATGAGAGTGTTTAGGTATTGAGTTGAGAATCAATTTTTTAATGGTCAAATTACTGAAAAGTACATTAGTTTTTGTGATAATTACATATAAATGATAAGATTTTATTTTAAATATTTTTAACATTAAACTTCATAATAAATACCAAAAATTAAATAAATTTGTCTACAAAATTAAAATTATAACATTAGGCAATTATATAACATCATAAAAAATAGCTCAAACATATGTGTATTAATAAATTATATAGACTAAAAACATTTATATATAGTAATTATCCAAAATAATACTATATTTTATATTGAAATAAGTACTTCATCCGGTCTTTAAATATAACATAGAGTTGATTTTTTTTAAAGATTAAAGAAGCTAAATAAGTTACTTACTCATATCATATATTGTGTATCCTTAAATTATATATCAGTTTATTAGTCAAACTAATTAGTTTGGGGGAAAATTAAAATATAAATACTCTAAAATAATTTAATTATTTTTTTTAATCTCTTTAAAAAAGTTAAATTTATCTTATATTTAAGACTAAAAGAAATAAAAATTTTTGACATAATTATTTTTTTGATAGGAATGGTGGTTCATGAAAACAAAAAACCCACACAATACAAATAGCAAACAGAGATTGGAAAAATGAGGAAGAAAGAGAACAAGGGAGAGAGAGAAAAGGAGTGAGAGAAAATTTGGTGCCACCCACATATAAAAAAAGTGAATAAGATTAGCTTCTCCAAAATTATGGTTTTAGAGCTAAAAACCATGATTTTAGGGGGGGAAACCACTTTTGGTCTTTTTGCTAGTGTTTAGCAAATTTTTTTAAAAACCATGGTTTGAATTCAAAAGTACTTTTTTTTTGTATTTGCCAAACACACACTAGATTATGGGGAAAAAAGTGATTTTGATAAAATAATAGTGTTTGGGTATTGTAATCAGAATCATTTTTTTTCATGGTTAAATTACTAAAAAAACATTAACTTTTATGATAATTACATATAAATAATAAAATTATATTTTATGTATTATTTAACATTACATTTCATAATAAATACGAAAAATGAAATAAATTTGTCTACATGTAATATTAATTTACTTAACTAATTTTTTTAATATAATCAAATTAGATAAATAGATTTTATATTAAGTATAAGAGGGAGTATTAAAATTTTGAAAATTGTCTTATTTAACCTATAACCTATTTTGATCTTTTCGCCTATATCCAAATCAGTGTTTCTTAGATACTGCAGTCCAAATATCATTAAAAATTTTCTTGAAACTATAACACTTTTAATTTTGATGAAATTAAAATGTAAATTGAAATTAATTTTCAATTACCAATTTTTAAAAACTGGAAAAGTCGAATATTCTGTAAATTATAATTTATTTATTATTGTAGTTATGAAATTTTAGGATTTTAAATTTATTTTTTTGTATTTATAGTAGTAACTTACAAAATATTAAACCTAATGAAATTCTAAAAAGAAAAAAAACAACAACTTGAAAAAGAAAAAAAAATTCAGCTAAGAGAGAGATAAGAGAGATAAGCGTGAGAGAGAGGAAACCTGCAAAAAGAAATGACAAACCCAAAATGTGGGGTCCACTAAAGGATAGATAAGAGAGAGAGGGGTGTGGAGCCTCCAATTTAAAAAGGTTAAAAAAAATCAGCTTTTTTAAAATTATGGTTTTAGTCAAAAACGAAATTTAACTTTGGGAAAATTTCAGATCAATACCAAATAAACTTGTAAAATCCCTAAAAGTGTTTTAACACTTTAAAATGACTTAAAGATGATAAGTACCAAATTGAAATTTTAAAGTTTTAACATTTTTATCATTTTTGCCTTCAATTAAAAAATACAAAATAAATAACATCATTTTGGGCGAGCGGTTGGGACCCACCAACAGAAGTTTTTTTTAGGGGGAGGGGTTTTTTTTAAAAAAAAAAAGTGGTCGAAGTGCAAGGTTGGGGTTCAAACCCACTCCACCCCAATACTAAAAGGGTCTAGTGCCTGGTGGCCTAGCTCCTTAGACACACACACCCACATATATGTATATGTATGTATATATAATATAAATTAAGGCATAATGATTTTAACAACATCAGTAATGGAAATGACAAAACCCGTAATGGTTTTAATAAAAACGATAATGAAAATGATAACTAGCGCATGACCTCCTCACCAAATATGTGAAAGTATTGGTCCAAAGGATGGATCTAACCAATTCACTAATAGGAATGACTAAACCCATAATGGTTTTGACAAAATGATATATATTGGCCACCTCTTCACACATCTGACAAATTCAGTAATGGAAATAACAAAACTCGTAATGGTTTTGACAAAATGGATAATGGTAATGACTAAACCCATAACGGTTTTTGACAAAATGATATATATTGGTAACATCTTCAAACATTTGACAAATTCAGTAATGAAAATAATAAAACTTGTAATGGTTTTGACAAAACGAATAATGAGAATGACTAAACCAATAACGGTTTTAACAAAATGATATACATTAGTCACCTCTTCACACATTTAACAAATTCAGTAATGGAAATAACAAAACTCGTAATGGTTTTGACAAAACGGATAATGGGAATGACTAAACTCATAATGGCTTTGACAAAATGATATGCATTGCTCACCTCTTCACATATTACGGGTTTATTAATTCCCATTACTGAATTTGTCAAATGTGTGAAGATGTGAGCAATGCATATCATTTTGTCAAAGCCATTATGAGTTTAGTCATTCCCATTATCCGTTTTGTCAAAACCACTAAGAGTTTTGTTATTTTCATTATTGAATTTGTCAAATGTGTGAAAATGTGATCAATATATATCACTTTGTCAAAACCGTTATAGGTTTAGTCATTATCATTAGTGAATTGGTCAGATCCCCCTCTGGGCCAATACTTTCACATATTTAGTGATGAGGTTATGCGCTAGTTATCATTTCCATTATTAATTTTGTTAAAGCTATTATGCCTTCGTTTATATTATATATATATTAATGTGTGTGTATCAAAAGAGCTCAGGTGGCCTGGTGGCCACTAGGCCCCTTTAGTATTGGGATGGGGTGGGTTTGAATCCCACCCCTTACACTTCAGTCATTTTTTTTTAAAAAACCCCCTCCCCCAAGAAAGCTCCTGTCGGAGGATCCCATCCGGCCGCCTGTCGGCGATGGTGCTCCAATAAGGGTATTATTTATTTTACATTTTTTTAATTGAAGGGCAAAATGGTAAAAATTTCAAAACTTTAAAATTTCAATTTGATACTTGTCATCTTTAAATCATTTTGAGTGTTAAAAAACTTTTGAGAGTTTTGTAAGTTTATTTGGTATTTATCTGAAATTTTCCCTTTTTTTCCATATTCAAATTTTAATATATTAAAGATAAAATTACATCCTAAGATATTTTAAAACCTTGATGCACTTAAATTGCAAAATAGGGCTAAAAAGGAAGTTGAATCATACCCCAAATTTTTATTTTTTGAATTTTGTAAATTAAGGTAATTATTTCTTGTTTTTCATTTATTTTGTTTAAAGTTATGGGCAAATTGGAGAAAAGCCTACTATTACAAGTTTTATTGGTAAGAAAGACTCAAACCAGAATACTAATACTTTTCTTTCTCAATTTTTTTTAGAATTATATGAAAATATGTTTTTGATAATCAAATTATATGAAAATATAACCAGGGGTAAAGGATACAGAGTTTGCATTATAAATGGTTTCATTTCATAGAGAAATAAATGAAAAAAATTATATAGTATTTAATAAAAAATATATTCACATTTCTAATTTGTTTTGATAAAAAGCTGAATTATATAAAATGGTGAATAGGAGAATATATAATGAATTAAACTTAATTAATTAATTAAACCCGCCTCCGTTCCTAAAACCCTAACCAGCAAATTGGCACTGCCTTTCTTCCTCCCACATTGTCTTCGTCCGTGTATCTGATTTCTTCCGCCCGTGTTTCCGATTCGCTCTTATTCCCTAGCTTTAACGGGTCGGGTCGGAAGGTTCGGATTCTCTGACTAGCTTTTTCAGAGTTTTTGGCTATTCCCAATTTGTCAGCAATTTCCGCATCCCATTGATCAATGGGTGGTAAGAGGAAAAAGAGCAATGGGGAGGGTGGTGAATCATCTTTGCCCGACGATGGTGAAGGGGCTGAGAGCAACAAGAAAACAAAGATGGAAGTGCTTCCGTCGATGATCAAGAACAAGGAGAAGAGGTCGGCGGTGCACGCGAAGCTCAAACACCAGAAGAAACTTGAGAAGCGTAAGAAGGCAAAGGCTCGAGACGTTGCGGAGAAAAGAGCTCTCGAACTTGGAGAGGAGGTTCCTTATTCTCTCATAAAGTGTTTTTTTTTTTTTGGCCCCTTTGTAGTATGTGTGGTGTGAATTCGCTGTTGGTAATAGGATTTGATCGTTTTGCTTTATTTGGATTCCTGCAGCTACCGGAGAAGAAGGTGCCTCGTACAATTGAGAACACTAGGGAAGCCGATGAGACTGTTTGTAAGCCGGATGATGAAGAGGTCTTCTTCCTCCTTTCTAACCTTGCTTGCTACTACACCCTTCTTCTTGCTGTTATCAAATATACTTTTCCAATGCCTTTATCTGATTAAAACTAGTAGCTTTTATTTTAAGTGGATTATATGTCTATGTCTAGGTTGTTATGTCCATGTACTTGGGATTAAGTCAAATTTCGTATGTTTATGCTTGTGCACTAAGAAATAATTAATCATGTTATCTCCAACCGTACCAGTTTTCCTTGATCGCATTGGGGGTAATGGCTGGAAAATGGTGTTTGCTAGAAAATGGCATAACACTTTAAGAAACTTGGGCTCTTTTGTTGTTTTACCCCAAATGGTGATGGGTTAAGATCGGTGACTCACTGTTTGATTTTGTTGGTTCTATGAATCAGACACTGGATGAGAGATAAGGAAAATAGAATTTGGCTTTTAACAGCAAATTTTGCATTGCTAGGAAAAGAGCTGGACGCCTTTTGGATTTTATTGCCACTAATAGGAAAATAATAAGTTCATGTTTCTTCCATGCACATTTTGTTTTAGCATTTCGTTTTTCTTTTGCCTGCCTTGAACAATAGACTCATTTGTTATAATTGTTCATTTGCTTGCAGCTATTTGCTGGAAATGATTGTGATGAATTCAGTGAAGTTTTAAAACAACAACAGACTCCCAAGATATTAATCACCACTTGCCGCTTCAATTCTACAGTATGTTTTAATCATGCCATTGTATATTATATTAAGTATGATCTCAGCATTTACACTCCTTCGATGTTTGTATGTTTTCCTATGTTAAACTTCTAGGAACAGCATTTAAGTAAGGATATCCTGCATCTGATTTTTGTGTGCTATTATGTTCTTACTTTTAATTGGAATGTATGTTGATCTGCAGAGGGGTCCAGCTTTTATATCGGATTTACTTTCATTTATACCAAATGCACATTACTACAAGAGAGGGACCTATGATTTAAAGAAGGTGCTTGTCTCAATTTTCTTTGTTAATGAGAAACATAGAGCTTTATCTGTTTGAATGTCAATCAAAAATTTCAATTGCAGATTGTAGAATATGCAAAGAAGAAGGACTTCACTTCTGTTATAGTCGTTCACACGAATCGCCGGGAACCAGGTATTTGATGTCCTTGGCTGGATGTCCTGTATGTGTGTGTGTGTAAAGTGTATTAGGAACAATTTGTCATCAAATGGTCATTTATGCTATTAGTTTTAGGGATCCAATGTCCTTTACTTGTAGTAATTCTTCATTTGTCTGAATTGTAGATGCTCTGTTAATCATTGGCTTACCTGACGGGCCTACTGCTCATTTCAAGCTCTCAAAGCTTAGGCTGCGCAAGGATATTAAGGTTTGTTATTTGTTGTTTGATTAGTATAATGTGCGGCCTTTTGTCTTTGAAATTCCAAATGACGTTGCTGTTTATTGTACTTTGTATTTTGTCTTTGAAATTCCAAATGACGTTGCTGTTTATTGTACTTTGTAAGTTATGATGATAGAGTGTAATAATAATATAGGGTCAATTTATCTCATTTATTCTGTGACTTGTGTTGTCATTATTGGGTGAATTTATCTCATTTATTCTGTGACTTGTGTTGTCATTACTGGGTGAATTTGGCCCTATTTGGGTAAGAGCCTAAGATCTATTTTCTTCAGCTTACAGTTATTTCGTTGCAGTGGTTATAGGAATTCACATTTATATTAACATCTAAGCTTGGTGGATGAATTTGTTTCTCTGTTTCTACTAATTTGGCTTTTTATGTTGATCAAATGAAAATTTTTATCTGCCCTTTTTATTATTCGCTCTTATGTACTAAGTGAAGTTTTCCTACCCATATACTTTACTTGCAGGGTCATGGAAATCCAACCAGTCACAAGCCTGAGCTAGTTTTAAATAACTTCACTACGCGTCTAGGGCATCGAATTGGAAGGTTACCATTTTTTCTAATTCTGTGCACCATATGTTGAATATAGTGCATGATTGACTCTGTTTCATTCATACTTCCTACACTATGCCTGATTTAAATTGAAGTTAAATGCTAGCTTAGCTTTTTGTAAGGCTCATGATAAAGGAGGGGAGAATAACCAATAGGATAGCTTTCCTATTTTACTAATAATTACAGTTATGCTTGGTTTCCCCCCCCCCCCTTTTTAATTGTAGTAGTTAAGGGTATGGTCTGGAACCTTTCCTCCTACTCTTAATTCGTCAATTCTTTTCTTTGATAGGTTAATACAATCGCTTTTTCCCCAAGATCCAGAATTTAAAGGTAGACGAGTAGTCACTTTCCACAACCAGAGAGACTTCATATTCTTCCGGCATCATCGGTATGTATCCACAAGACTTGAATAATTAATCCACACTTTTATGTTTATGCATTTTCTTTCTTTCAATATTGCTGTGCTCAGCTCTGCTTTGCTGATGTTCTGTTGGTTTCTGATCTGTACTCACATTTTTAATTTTTACTATTTCCCCATATTGGTAGGGTTGTTTCTATGTTATTTTGATTAGCATAATGCCAGAAGAGCATAGTCTATCAATGTCAGCTCTTTTTTGCATTTTAGTGTTGTTACTCACCCCCTTCCCCCCCAAAAAATGTGTGCTATAGGTATATTTTTGAAACAAAAGAAGTAAAAAAGACTGACTCCAAAGGCAACAAGACCAAGGATTCCAAGGAGGAGAATGCTCCTCAAACGAAGACAATTGCCCGCCTTCAGGTTAGCTCCAGCTCTATTCGGTGGCTGGTTTTAGACCTCAAACTAATTCATGGAAGTTGTTATACGAGGACCTTATGTGCTGTTAAATGCTTCTCATTATTTTCTTGCCTCATTGTGACGATAAAACATAAGTCATCGAAGGGCACTGTGGTTCATGTGTCTGATTCCTTCTTTCTAGGTTTGGAATGGGTATTGCGTCTTGACATAGTTTTTGATGGAGTGTATTGGGATGGATTCAGTGAAAAATGGAAATAAATATTTTAACTATGATGGGTAAACCAGTAATTAAAAATAAAGGGAGCTTATTGTCACATTCATCTAATTTATGCATCAATTGAATATCATTAGGTCTCTAAACTTGGATTTAAAATTGCAGGAATGTGGCCCTCGTTTCACATTGAAGTTAATCAGCCTGCAGCATGGAACATTTGACAGCAAGGGTGGAGAATATGAGTGGGTTCACAAGGTAAATTTACTTGTTAACCAAACTTAGAGGATAAATTATGTTGCATAATCTTCTTTCTAACTCAGTCCATTATTACTTTATTTTCTTTCTCTTTAGCCGGAAATGGACACCAGCCGAAGGAGGTTTTTCTTGTAACTGGATTGGGGCATTGCTAATCAGGCGCGATTTTTTTCTAGCAAGTGGTGTCTTTTTGTTCGACGGAGTTGGTTATCGTGCAAATGGGTGTTGCAATCTTTAGGAACAAGGGGCTAATGCTAATCTCTGTCTTATATCTTTTTGCATCAGTTTTGACCGCAAAATCTGTCATGGAGGAAGAGAACATCTGAAATAGCTGAGAAAAATTCATGTTCATTGGAATTGATAACTTACTCGTTTGCTTTAAATTACACCGTCTTTACCTCTTACGTTCTTTTGTTGTAAAATGGATTCGTTGTAGTAATACATCTATATTCTTCTACATATATGTGCCAAAAAATGCAACTGCTGTGGTGGCAACAAAAAATAATATTGTACTCATGATCGGCATGTTTGTTTGTTTGTTTTTTTTTTTTTTTTTGCGGGGTCGAAAATCGCCATGTTGATTGTTTGTGAAATGCTCAAGATTAAAAGTACTGTTGGCCAAGTGTTGATCATGAATGTCGAAACTGCTTTTGAGAAAATATTGTCCAAAAGGATTAGATAATCCATTCCACCTAGTGAGATATAATATTTGTTGGAACTAGATGTCTTATATATATATATATATATATATAGCGGATTGAAGCTTCAAGTTATAAACCAGAAAAGATCATTATTATAGTTGTTGCCCCTTTTAAGATAAAAGGAAAGGAATTGAAGAATAGTTTGGTTTGGAGATATTTTTCTTGGAGTAACGGCTAAGAAAGAGGGTGAGTTTTTTCTTCTGGGGAACATTTAAGAAAGATTGCTTGAAAGGAATATAATGATGAGTCCCACTTTAAGGATATGCATAAAGTCCATGCAAACTGCGCAGTAATCTGATTTTCTGTGGACTTGTTTCCCTCCATTTCCCTTTTTCTATTCTTCCCTGATCCCTCCATCATGAACGGTTGAAAAGTTCAAATCTTCATTACAAACAAACACAATTAATGGTGTCTAAAAGCTTATGATTCCAAATAATGGATTCTAGAAACAAAGCCTTTTTTTTTTTTTCAAATTGGCAGTTGCTATTCAGATGAAATTGCCTCAGTTGGATATTTTGCCATTTCCATACACAGAAATGAAGCGAAATTGTACCAAAATGATGATGTATCAGAGCTAACGTACTACTTAAACGGGTTATGTGCTACTATTCGGAGCGAATTGTCTCTTAAACAGGGTATATGCTCAGAGCAAATTGCCTCTCTAATTACCAACGACGAATCAGATCGTGCACATTCAAATCAAATTGCCTCATTTTATAGGCAGAAAGAAACCAATAATGTTATTGGTTAATGTCTATATATACATAAAGGCATATAGGTTAATGTCTCAACATCCATCATCAGTACTAAGCAAATAATGGCTCTCAGAGTTGCATTCGTTTTTCTAATCTCACTCATCAGCTTCGCTTCAATGGCTGCGTCTGTAAATGATTTCTTTCTTGTAATTGAGCTTTTCTTCAATTCCTCTACTTAATTAGTTGTGTGTGTTTATATTTCACTGCGTGCGTGCAGGAGGAGCAGTGACAGTACCTTGTGAGAGTTCAGACAGGAGATCGCCGTGATGCCGGGACGGACTCCGTCATTAGCCTCAATTTAGTGTCGTCGTCCGGCAATGATAGCTCTACCGTCAACAACCTCCAAGATTGGGGCATAATGGAACCTGGTCACGACTATTTTGAGCGGGGCAACCTCGACATCTTCGGCGGTGGCGGCTCTTGCCTGAGTGTTTGTGCCCTCACCGTTACCTCCAGCGGGGAAGGGAACAAGCCAGGGTGGTACTTGGAATACGTGGAAATCACCGTCGTCATTGGCGGCGTTTTAATTAGAAACACCGCCTTCCCGGTGAACCAGTGGCTGGCTCTTGACAAATGGCCCTATCATCTCTATGCCTCCGTCAACTTATGCTCTCTAGCTGATTAGCAAAATCTTAATATTATCCCTCTAACTCATTTCAGTGTTAATTAAAAATAATAATAACTTCACTATAATTTTATATCGTGGAGTCCCCTGTGTATTTCTTTTCGGTTTACATCATTAGTTTTCTATTGTCCAGGCAAATTACAAAAATTGAATGATAACAATATGCAGCCCTATATATATATACACGCAAGACTCCTACCAACCAACTGAAGTGTTAGATATGCACAGCCTTATATTAAATAATGACCTCTAAAACTACATATTTCAAAAAAGAAAATGCGTTTTAATTAAACGGGGCTATATGCTCATAGCAAATTGCCTCATAGTTGCATCACTGCTAAACAAATAATGGCTCTCAGAGTTGCATTTGTTTTTCTAATCTCACTCATCAGCTTCGCTTCATCAATGGCTTCATCTGTAACTGATTCCTCTCTTGTAAGTAAGCTTTTCTTCTACCTAGTAATTGTGTTTGAGTGTGTAGGTGAGTGTGTTTAATTTAAATGTCGCTACATGCAGGAGGAGGAGTGTCAGTACCTTGTGAGAGTTAAGACTGAAGATCGCTTTGGTGTCGGAACGACTCCGTCATTAGCCTCAAGTTAGTGTCGTCGTTGTCTTCCGATATTAATAACTTCACCATCAACATCCTCTAAGATTGGATTGAGCCGGACTGGAAAAAGTCAACCCTAACCCACCCCTAATCTAAAGGAGTGACAGGTTGAGCTCACATTACTGACTCTAAATTTAACATGCATGTCTCAAAAATTAAGATGATTTTAAATAATTCATTACCTTAAAATGTCCTAGATTGTGCACACACAAAACACAGACGAAATCACATGATGATACTAGTATTAGAAAAACACCTAATAAGTTTTGTTTTTTTCCTGGTTATTGCAACTTTCAGATTCTACCTTGTCTTTTGCTTCCAAATAAAAAAAGCAGCAGCTAACAATAACAAAGCCACACAATAGCAGAGGAGGACCACACGGCTTATCCAATTTTAATTATCAGCAAATCGATAATAACATACAACTAACGTACAAACTCGTCTTAATTTAAAATCAGGTGAGTTTACCATAAATAAAGCCTAATCTCAAAAGGCACTCTCTAAGTCTGTCTATTAAAATGCTAACAAATATATATATATATATATATATATATATATATATATATATATATATATATATATATATAATCATGGTTTTATTTATTGAAGAAGAAATATTTAAACAAAGATCATCATAAACTTATATGACATAATAATTTAATTAAATGGCACCTGCGTTCTGTAATATTCCTTATTGATTCTATGTTTACATAGCACGGCCGTCAAGCCCACCCAGCTTTGTCCACTACTAGATAGGATCATTGCTTTTAATTAAGTTCTAAACCAGAAAGGATCAATATTATAATTTTTAAAATAAAACGGAAGGAATCAAAGGTGATATAGTTTGGAGATATTATTCAAGTAACGGCTAAGAAAGTTTTCTTTTTTCTTTGGGAGACATTTAATTGAGAAAGCTTCCTTGAAATTAAAGCTATATAATGATGAGTCCCACTTTATAGATATGGATGAGGCCATTGTAATCTCATAAAAAAAATCTGATTTTTAATTTTTAGGACGTGTTTTCCTCCATTACCCTTTTGTATTCTTCTATATTCTCTATCCCCTTTCATGTCCAATTCCCATCTTCCAACTTTAGACAACCAGACAACATTTGATACGGAAAAAAGTGCATCTCTTTTACAAAAGGGTTAAAAAAAAAATACATTATTGTCCGAGTCAGTTGGTTCAACTAACACCAGACACTTTCTTAAATATTAACTCAAGAAAGAGGATGCAAGTTTGATCTCTGGTTACTATGATGTGTGTGTGAGTTTCTTTCCCTAGATGAAATATGATAAGAAAAATGCATTTTCTTAATTCCTTTCTCGGTAACACATTTTCACGTACCAAATATGACATGGATGTAACATATATCCCCTTTATTCTTGTTTAGAATTATTTATTAGGGCACATTTTAAGATATCAAGATAAAAGTTTAATTATAAATTTATCTTATATATCATAAATTATTATTAAAATGACATTTTTAAATATTTAAATCTTCATTCTAAATAAGTCTTTTATGAACTGGATTGGGAAACAACATCTCTCTATTTATAAGGGTAATTAAGGTTGCGTACCTTCATTATTTTTTAGACCTAACATAAGGAGAACCTTGTGCATAGGATCACGCTTTGATATTTGTATGAAGTTGCCAATTTCGGTGATTGGATAGAGATGGGTTGAGTGGACAAGCATGGGGTTTCAGGCTACTTTACTTTTTTTTTTAAAAAATAATAATAAAGCAACTTTACTTTAAAAAGGACGTGCGGCTTTATAATTTGAGGATTTTTTGTCCACGATGAATCGTTTTAGATGTAAAGTTTGTGATTTTTTTATTAAAAAAAACAAAATCATGATAAAGAGAAAGGGCAGAATGGCTTAAATAATTTTTTCTTTTTTGGATCAAGCGAGAACAAGAACTTCAATTTTATGAGGTAAGAAATGTGTGAATTGTGAATTATTTTTTTTTAAAAAAAACTGTAAAATACTATTTCCAATTTTAATATAAAATATATTTAGCTAATTTAATTATATTAAAAAATTAATTCAGTTAGTTAATATTACATATATTTTTTAAAACACTATAGTTATCCTCCTTAAGTTTCTCATTCCCCCTTTTGATTATTATTGAGAGAACATCAATGAGGTTAAATTAAAAAAGATTGATAAATATAAAATTATGTCTTAGATATAAAACTAACTTTCTAAATATATCTTATATTAAGGATAAGAGGGAGTACTTCAAAGAATAAATCATATATTCTAATAATTTGTTTAAAAAAGGATTTCAATCTTATTTAAATGGAAATATTTTATTAGTTTTATATTTTTAAAATTTATACTCCCTTTTTTGCTGACATTTTTATAATTATATTTGTCGGCGATTTTTTTGTTCTTTGTTTTTATCGAAGGGGGAAGAAAGTGGTTGGGCCACAAAAGGGAAAGATTTTCTTGTAAGTGAGAAGTGGGCAGGCAGTTAGGAGGGGGATTACGTGTGGGATGTTAATTTGTGTTAAGATACAATGAATAAGGGCGACACCGTCACATGATACGTAAAACGTACATCGCATCTCATGTTTATAGGTTTTTTTAATATGAAAATAATTTTTTATTTGATCCGAGGTTTCGTCCTAATAATTGCTCCTCCCAAAATTTGAATCTGGGTTTTCTTTCTTATAGGTAAAACTAACAACCCGTATGTTTTCGCATATAGAAAAAGAAAGTATCGGTACCAAATTGATAGTTAAAATGGTAAGAGGTATCACTCTTTAAAAAATAGAAGATAAATTTAAATTCTGAAAAATGTACTTATTAAAAAAATCTTGATTAAATAAAAAAATGTATTAGTGCTGAGATGCCTTATCAATAAGGCCTACCTTATAAATATAGGCAACAATAATTTCTCTCTACGTTAAAAATAAAACTAGTGTATTATACAGAAAGTATATGTTTTTTTAATTAAACATATGTATCCTTTTATTATTAGAATAAATCATATTACAGTTAGTTCTCCAAATAAAATTTAGTGAGTCCGAGATCTTCACACTCCTTTTTGTTAAAAAATGTTTCACAAAAATATTTTCAGACGAGTAATTAAAGAAAAGAGCTTCTCACATTAATAATGTAATATATGTTTAGATTAGTGATAAAAATTATTTTTTTAACGTGATTTATGGTATACAATATAATTTTTTAAAAAGAATTTTATCTCAAATTAAATAAACATATCTTTTCACCATTTTCTCAAATTGCATCGTAAATTCTAATTAATGAAGCATAGTTTAACTAACTAATAGCTTGTTTGGAAACTCTGTTTCCAATCGGGCTTATTTTATAAGCCCGATTTACTTAAATCTCCACCACATATTTACCTCGTAGACCGTAAAAGTAACCTCGTAAACCGTAAAAGTTACTTCGTATTCAGTGAATCACGATTTATAAGCACTTATGAAGCTTCCATAAGCTAATCCAAACGAGCTATAAATCAACTTTTGAAAGGAGGCGATTTTGGGTAAGTGCAAATGATTTGCTGGCTTGCCGCGTTCCACTGGTTTGCCAGTTATTGCCTCCCACACACATTTCAAATATTCCTTCCTTTTGTATAATATCAATACTTTATGTTTAGGACCAATCATAATTCTTCATTTTGAACACGTAAGCTGACTTTAACCAATTCTTTTGACTTTTTCATGTATCTACGACCAATCATAGTTCTTCATTTGGTACCATCCTTACTTGTAAATGTTTGACTCTGTGTTTGGCTCCTTGTCTCACTGCTGCATTCTATTCTCTCAAGTCTCAACACTTCTTTTTTCCAACCTACTCTCTAACGCTAATATTATGGGATTTTGTAAATAAAAATTAGTTCAATGGTAAGAAATTGACTCATAACCTATAAAATCATGATTCACATTTTGATCAATTGGATGTGGAAACTTTTATTTAAGGAAATGCTCTTGGCCCATTGAATATCGCTTATTTCAGTGTTTATCAATGGTGGTATACAACTAGTTTACATACTTAATAAAAATCTTTATATTGGAGTTCTTTTTCTATTATTTCTTTCTGTCATATTTTTAATATTAGACTCGTTCCACCTACCACCAAAATAAAAACCGATTAATCCATGGTTTAAAAATGTTTAATCACATCTCAATCATTATTTATCAGGAATATTCTATTCTATTCAAAGTCAATTCCTTAACTTAGATATGACATTTAGTCCATGTCACTATTCCACAACCTAGGAAAGAATATATTTGATGGAATAATTTCATAGGTTTATAGCCACAACCAATTCACCTAAAATTTTGGTGTGTGAAGAAAAGAACATAATGGATTCAGTTACCTTGAAAAAATATTTGTTATATGACCTATTACAGTCTTTCTTTCATCTGACGGAAGGTATTTATATTGTTTTACGATAAATAGTGACTAAATAATTCATTTTTTATAACGTAATAGTATTAGTATCAATATCATACGTCATGTCTTCTTTCAACGCACTATATGAGTATCCGGGTTTTTATATATATGTGAAGTTTGAGGCACACGTCACGTAACAATTGAATATGGGATATATTGATGTTATAGCACTAGATAATAATTTAATAATAAGA